>CAWUFW010006851.1:564017-1090911 GCA_963921515.1 Calotriton arnoldi | reverse complement strand
GTTGCGTTAAGTAACTTTTGCGATGGTTATCACACGTTCTTGAGAATATGCCCCCAAGTGCGCTGGTTAAAGGGGATTCCTCTGAGTATCAGAAATAATCTGTGCTCGGTACCCAAAACCATTAATGTTAATATTGTGAGGTATTTAGTTTATCAAAACTTAAACTCAGTGTCATTACACTATGACTCTAGACTATGTGAAATCTGAGCCTCATAGCTTGTGTTCAATTGATAATTGAACTTGAATTTGTAGATACATGATGACTTTTCAGTAAGATTGTTGGTAAATCAGGACATGATTGCTTGAACTACTCCATCCATAAGCTTTGTATAGCTAATGCATAATTCACTGCATCCAGTGAGTCTCTTCTCATCTATACCACCTGTCAATCTTTGGAATTCAATATCAATATATTTTTTTCAAAACAAAACTTCCAAGGGCCCTTCTGAAGTACAAAAATATTGAGGTACACAAACCGAACAAAAACTTTAAATGTGTGGAATTAAAACCAAAGTGTTAGACCTGTCATCCTTAGGGTGGTCTTTCCCCGAACCTTTTTGGCTTACAGCCAATTGGCCTATTTAATTTACTTGTAAGTCCCTAGTAAAGTGGTGCTACATGTGCCCAGGGTCTGTAAATTAAATGCTACTAGTGGGCCTGCAACCCTAATTAAGCCACCCACTTAAGAAGTCGTTTTAAAATGTCTCAGGCCTGCCATTGCAGTCTTGTGTGGAGTTTTAAACTGTTGTTTCAACCTAGCAAAGTAAACCTTTTGCCAGGCCTAAACCTCACTTTTTAATACATGTAAGTCACCTCTAGGGTAGGCCCTAAGGGTGTAGTGCACTTAAAATGACGGACGTGTACTTTAAAGTTTTACACTTTTTTATTTGTTTTTTCACTTCTGCAATGCCTACCTCTCCATTAGGATAATAATGAGTGTTAACTTTCAATTGTGAGCAAGTAAGGATGCTGAAAAGGGCATCTAAAAAATTGTAACTTAAATCCCTCTTTACTGGTAATGTCGATGTTAAGTCACAGTTCTGAAAATGCGACTTTTAGAAAGTTAGCATTTTCTTATCTTAAACATTTGGGGCCCAATTTACGAGAAACTAACGCAGCGCAGTGCTGCGAGTCATTTTGCTGCCCTGCGCTGCTTTAGTTTCAAAGCACAGGAATGCAGCATATTTACAACAATATGTTGCATCTTTGTGCTTTTCCCTGCGCTGGCGCACAAACTGCTACCATGCACCGGTGCAGGAACCCTTGCACCATGGTTAAAGGATGCCTGCGTCATGGGGAGATTGTTTTTGTGCAGGAAGGGGCTCCTTTCTGCACAAAAACAATCAATTGAGATGATTTCCTCTTTCAATGCATGCTGTAGAATGTAGCACACATTGAAAGAGGAAAAAAACGAGGAGAAATGAAAACATTTCACCTCATTGCGCCTTGCTACGCCACCCCTGGGGTGGCTTAGCATTCTGACGCATTTCCATGTTTACGATTGCTCATAAATTTGGAAATGCATCAGTGTACATGGGTGTTAAGTGGGAACACCCACAGCAACACCAATATCACGCCCCTAACATGCAAAGTGTTGCGTGAAGAGGGGCGATATTTACAAGCACACGTAAAGGCACGCAGGGTGGCTTTACCTGTGCTTGTAAATATCACGCAGCAGGTTATGCCGCCGGTGCGTCATGCAAAGTGACGCACCGGCGGTGCAAGGGACTTGTAAATAAGCCCCTTGGTGCCTGCAGCCTGAATCCTGGTTCACATGTTGCAAGCAGTTAGTCTTTGTGTATTGTTTTCAGATAGTGAGACAAAAGGGGAATATGTGTTGGCAGGATGGGCCATCTCTGACTTGATAAGGGGATGAGCTAGCCACTACCGCACTTGCATATACCAACGCTTTTGCCTGAGCACACTCACAAAGGATTTGACACTAGTCTTTTGTGCCCCCAGACAACCTGAGGCTAGGGCCGGGACAGGGAGGCAGGAAATTCCGAGCACATTTGGAAGTGGAAACCTCCAGAACCTTCTCGCACTTCAAAGCTGGCACCAGGTATTAATATTGGACCCTCAGACCCAACACTTCAGTACACCTTTGGGCCTGTGGAAGACTCAGAAGGACTGCTGTGCTGCTCTGCTGCAAGAAGGACTGCTACTCTGCTACCCTGCTACTCTGCTGCCCTGCTGCCTGCTGCTGTGCTGCTTGAGTGAAAAGGACTGGACCTGCATCTTGAACCCAGGACCACCAGAGTGACTCCATGGGCTAGTTGGCTTGCCTCCTGATCAGAGCCTCAGGGACAGAAAGGGCTGAAACCACCTTGAACCCAGCACCTGGACTCTGTCTGCTGAGAGTCTGGGCCTCCCAAGTGGGGCTGCCTCAATTCTGGACCCTTGAAAGTGGGCCTGAAGGTGCTCTGCCAGCCTAGCTTTGGTCCTGTGGGCAGAACCAATGCAGCTTAGTGCATCTCCTCGCAGCACCGCATTGGAACTGTCAGGTATAATGTATGCAGGGTGGGCGTTCCCACGCAGGAAGGCCTCGTAAAAGTGATGCAGTGAAATCTACAAGATTTCACTGCGCCACTTTTAGGACGCCACTGCATCAAAACCTTACGCCTGCTTGAAGCAGGCGTAAGTAGTGACGCAGTGTAGTGGGAATAGGCCTCAACACGCATTGCTGGAGTTGCGTCGTGCTTGCGACATGACTCCAGCAATGCGTGACTTTTCTGCCAACAGATGCGTCAGAATTTCTGACGCATCTGTCAATCCTTGCGCCATAGTGCGCATCTATGGTGGCGCAAGGGTTTCTAAGGGTGGCGCAGGGAAAGTGACGCATCTATACAGATGCGTCACTTTCTTGTAAATCTGCCCCTTAGTGCACTTCAGGAGAGCACTATTAAAGCACTGGGTAATCAGCTCCATAACATCATAAATTCAACAAAATGCCTCAGAACTGGTTGTATGTGAAGATTGGTGATGCAAGTATTGAAATAAGAAATCGGTATCACACTTTAGGCTAGGCCTGACCAAAGCTACACTTAGCTTTCCTGAAGGGCAGTTTATCCCAGGAGTATGTGCCCTATGTCCGACTGACGAACAATCCAAGCAAACCTCAATACACTTCATTCTTTTTTGGTCCTTGTATGAGAATCTTTCCTATATTGTCAATGTCGTATTTCCTATGTGCTGCAGAAAAGACAGAGGAGCTTTTAATTCCTTGGTAATTTGTAGGGGGGGGGGGTAAGGTGGAAGCTTGTGCTGCTGTTGCCCGCTTTTTAGCTCAAGCATCACCAATGAGAATATTGATGGTGCGTAGAAAGCTAATGGAGTAAGACTTGTATTTTAGGAAATAGTGTGCAGGAATGGATAACAATCTACATTTTGCTGTACATTGTTTTTTTCAGTTCATCCGTTGAGCTGTGATGATTTTATGGGTGAATGCAGATCTGAATAAATAAATTAATTGATACTAGAATATCTTATTAGTGGACCGGCAGGATTCTGCAAATATTTACATTCTGTATGATTGATTGTCAATCCCTTGCGCAAAAAGAGTCCTAGGAAAGTTCAAACAATTAAAAAGGAAACTACTAACATCACGACCTCGACTTTTTGGCTTATTCTTCCTGCATGACAATATGCATTAATGTGGTCCATTTTGATCAATGTCCAAAATTATATGCTCATGATTAGTATACGGGCACTTCATGGTGCCATGTAAGTGTAATTATATTTATTTACCTCTTACTACCCCTGATGAGGCGTCGAAGCGCTTTACGCCGGGCAGCATGCTGCTCCTGAACCCCAGGTTAATAGGTTAGTGTTATTGGTTAGTGTTAGTTATTGGGATTAGTCTAGTGCTCTCAAGACAAACCATTCCATGCAGTCATTTCGTTTTTTTATGGTGGACTAAAGTAATATTGGTTAGTTGCAATCATTAGTCGGGGGGAGTGGTGAGTTCAAGAACATGGTTGGTGGGATTAATACAGGAGTTAGAGGAGATCAGGTATTGTTGGGTGGCATAGGTATAACTTTCAGCGGAAGGAGGAGAGATTGTGATCTTGTCAATGAGCTGTGGGAAATATGCTGAAATTGAGAATAGTCAAAGGTGCATGTGTCAGAGTAGGTTGTGCTCAGGCAGAGGAAGTGTGCAGAGGATGGAAGGGAAGGAAAGAGACATTTGAAAGAGAGAAGAAAAGAGGGAAGGTGACAAACTGAAGTTTTAATCAAAGAACAGTTTTTAATGGAGGATTTAAGGAATGTAGTGAATATTTTTGAAACAGCATGCAGTTTGAGGATGCAAGAATGTAGAAACATTATTTACTTGTGAAGATTGTGCTATATTGGACATTTTTAAAAGGTACTAGAATCAGGTAAACCATCTCTCAGTTTCTAGACTACTGCTAGACCCCGAATCCAGCCAAGTCGGTTGATCGGCTCAAGGGTTGAAAGTGAAAAATAATGGCTGGACGCAGATGTTGAGCAAATATATGAGAAATAATGTACACATTGAAAAAGAGATTCCGGCGTTCATCCTCAGGTTTGACTCAGAGTATTAATTAAACATCAGAGTGGGATGCATTGAAATGCCTCTGGTTTGCATTAGCACCAGATGGAAGATGCGGACAACTTCCCTGACAGTAGGAGTGTATTACCTGCATTCTAGTGGCTGGAGGCCAGGGGATGCAAGCACTGGTGTGAGTGAGGGATAGTGAAAGGGCTCCCTTTACAAATTCAGTTAACACTTTTGTTAGCAAATGTCTGCTGATTAGACTTCCTGCAGCTCTGTCCTTTTTGTAGAGGCTATGGGTGAGTAGGGGTGGAGCTGCAGGTTGAAGGCGATGCTTTAAATGAGGAAAAGCATTTGTCTACCTTAATCACACTTCAGTGCTGAGCACTCACACCTCTTTGTGCCTTTGTGCCTGGAGACAGCCCTGCTGAGGGGCATCACTACAGAAAGGCTGTGTCTGGAGCACAGTCTAGAAGACATTTGACATGTAAATGTATTAAAATGTATCCCTTAATTGCTGGTCGCCACTGAAAAATGAGCCTCTCTCACAGCAGCCCATATTGTTCCCACTCTTGTGAAGCTTTATGAAATGCACTTTAGTACATTAACGAGTGCGGCGAAGAGCAGGTCACTTAATCTGGGTCATTTTATGTTACTTCGCTGTAGTGCTAGGCGACTTCGCTCCTGTTTTGTTGTGGGCCACTTAAAGAACGAAAAACTGGGACACTGCATTTTAATCCATCTCATGGCATTCATTTTTATGAGCCTCGTATTGATACAGCCACTCATTTTACTACTTAAGAAACAGATCTCCTGCTAAGTGTAAAATACGGATCAGACGCCCTTGCCCTCTTGGCCGAAAAAGAGCAAATGGGATCACGTCTGCAAACGACGGTCACATTAACAGAAAACGTCGATATGTGCATCAATGTTTAAGAAAGCCTTGTGTGCAGACCCTGCAGGGCAAACCCACATGTGCACAAGCACTCGCAAGACTGGCGCAGGTCCTGTCTTTAGGCATGCCTGTGGGAAGAGAAAGAAGCAAGATGGCAACCATGCATCACTCCTTGGGAGACACAGACAGGCAAAAATGGGTGTCAGGAGAAAAATGATGCAATAAAAGGGACACTAAGAAGGTAAGGGGCGAAGGAGAGATAGAAGGCAGGAAGGAAGAAACATGAGTCAAGGCAGGAGAGAAAAGGAGGGCGAAAGAAGAGATTGGGGAGACGAGTTAGGGAAGGAAGAGGGTGAAAGAGGGGCGAAAGATGGATGTTAAAAAGAGGGGGGGGAATTGAAGAAGAGCCAGGAATAGGGTTTAATTAATAAGGAAGATAGGGAGGGAAAGTGGAGTTAGGGAGGGACAGAACAGAGTGATGGAGGCAAAGGGGGTAGAAGAGGAAGAAGATTATGTTTTCTAACACGCAAGCTCTGCTAATGTGTAAAGCATCAGAACATGCTGAACGGTGAAGATAAGTTGTTTCAAATTTATGATGTCACTTTGACTGAAAACAATAGCTCTTTAAATTGTCTTGTCTACTTATTCATCGATCTTAAGGCCATTCCAACATAAGAGCAAAAAAAGGATACCTTGCCTCAGTCACTTACCTGGGATGTTTTTGAACTCAGGGGATCAATATGGCAGCTGCCCGATGTTTACATATCGTGGGCTCAATATAAGTGCCAAGGTATTGAGCCCAGTATTTCCACTGCAATCGGAATCACTGATGCCAGGGGTGTCAGTAATTCTAGCATGGAGGTTAGGGAGAAGTACTAGGGATTCCAATGTATTACCTGAGAATACCCTCAGAAATGTGGATTTACTGGGAAAATTGGGAATACCTCACACAATTTCCGGGCTAATTCCCCATTTCTTCCCAGAGGATGTTATAGCTGTTTTTAGCAGCTGAAGTTTCTGGGAGAAGCACACAGGATTTGCAGTCACCCTGGATCTCATAACTATAATGTGACTTTGACTGGGGGAAATATCCGCTATGTGGACGTCATCTTTCATAATTTCGGTAATTTCTATATCTCTAAATCCTTTTTGTGCTAACATTTTAGAGAAACATGTGAACAATGTATTGACCACTTTTATAGAATCCAAAGAAGTGCTTCATCCATCTAAGTCAGCTGTTGGAGGAAGTCCTCCGTGAGAATGTGGACAAAGGTCAGACTTCCGCTCTTATATTACTGGACCTAAGCGCTGCCTTTGACACCGTATCCCACTGCTTCCTAATTCACAGGCTCCAGGAGTGTGGGATCGGTGGAAAGGCGCTTAAATGGTTTAAGTCTTTTCTCCAGGATTGAACCTTTCAGTTTACTCAAAAGCTCTATGTTTCTAGACCTTCACCTTGACTCAAGGATTTCCACAAGGATCTATCCTGAATCCGACCCTGTTCAAAATCTATATTCGACCACTAGCGGATATCATCGACAAATACAAGGTTCAATTGGTGTTGTACGCCGACGACCCCAAACTTATTGTTACTCTCTCGGAACCCGACTATATCTCAGCAGATTGTTTCAGATCATGTCTGGTTGAAGTCACCACTTGGAAGGTTGACTGTCACGACTTGTAATGTTCCTACCAGTTCTGGCGTGTTGGAGAGGTTCTCGACTTCGGTTCTTGAGGGTTCTGGTCTGTCTGCTGAAAGGGCGACCCTTTCTGGTAGCCACGGTGCTGCCGACAATGAAAAGCCAGAGCAGATTGTGCCTTCCAAAAGGATTCCCAAGAGGAAAAAACCCAGTAGGAAAAAACCTCTGTTGAAGGCGGAGACTCTAGGAGCGGAAAGGAAGGAAATAACCCACAAATAAGAGCAAACACCAGCAAGGAGTGGAAAATAAATGGCAAGAGTTCCAAATAGGAGTGGAAGGTTTAAAGGAGTCCAAACTGGAACAGGAAGCGCCAACTGGAAACAAAAGTGTGCCAACAGGAAGCAAAATTAAACCCAGCAGGAGCAAAGGTCACCAGCAGGAGCGAGGACACACCAGCAGGAGCAAGGAGTGTTGCAACACAAGGCAATGAAGGATTCAGCCCCTTAAATACCCATAGGCAGGAAGTGATATAACAGGAAGTGAGGTAACAGGAAGTGAGGTAACAGGAAATAAGCAGTTGCCATCTTGGATAGGGAAAAGGAAACGTAAGGAATAGGAAAGGTCGCCATCTTGGAAAGGGTTAAACAAAGAACCTTCCTAAGGACCTCTGGGAAACAAGACTGAGGACTCATGGGAAGAAGAAGTAACAAGATGTCACCAGGAGAATATACTGGAAGCCGCAGTGAAATGTGCAAAACAAAAGGTGAGTGAAAATATGCCCCATAGAAGTACTGGAAGCCGCAGCTCCAAAATTGGAGCTGTGGTGTTCCTACTGTGTATTAATGAGCATTAACGGGCCGCTGCGTGGTGCTGCGGCGTGCCTGACTAGACATAAGTGTCGCAGAGTGTAACTGTGATGCTGAAACAGCGGGCAGCCATGCACCGCAAAGTGCCCGAGAAGGAGGTGCTGCAGGGGGGGGGGGGGCGTCGCAGGCTGCGCCACGGGCTGAGCCATGGCCCGTGGTGCAAAAGTAGGTCCCCCTAACAAAGCCCCAGGTTTGTTGGGAAAAAGCTGAAAAAGTCTGCGGACAAGAACAGGAGTGTGCACTGAGTCAGCATCCTCCCAAGACCTATCACTGGGAGGGTAACCTTTCCAATGAATCAGGAACTGCAAGCGGTTCCTAAAGACCCGGGAATCACAGATTTCCTGGACCTCATATTCAGGAACATTATTAACCAAAACAGGAGGAGATCGAAAAAACCCCTCTTATAAGGATCTGTAACATAGGGTTTTGATTGTGAAGTATGTAAAACAGGGTGTATTTTCCAAGAATGTGGTAGTTGTAGACGAAAAGACACTGGGTTCACCACTTGAGTGATTTTAAAGGGTCCATAAAAGCGTGGCTTGAATTTACTACGGGACAAGTGGTGAGGTAAAAATTTTGAGGAAAGACAAACTAGAATTAACCTGATATAACGACATCAGCGGTGTTTTTCATTTTCTTTTTGGCTTCCTGAAGATTAATGTGTACTTTTTGTCTGACCACTTGGAGATGTCGGATAAAAGAGGCTGCTTCTGGAACTGTACTGTCTTTTAAAACTGATGGAAAGGTCCTAGGATGGCAATCATACAGGCAGAAAAACGGGGTAGTCTTGGAGGCACTATGCACAGTGTTGTTATTCTGCTAAGGGTAAATATGAGGACCAGTAACTTTGGGTGGAGTTGCAAAAGCAATGAAGGTATTGTTCAAACCCCTGATTTAAACATTCAGTTTGACCATTTGTCTGGGATGAAACCCTGAAGATAAGGCTACTTCAATATGAAGGGATTTGCAACAGTGTTTCCAAAACCGGGATATATACTGAGGGCCTCGGTTGGATATAATGATCCGTGGAAGACCATGAAGGCAGTAAATATCCTGTATGAAGATTTTTCCAAGTTCTTTTGCGGTAGGTAGTTTCCTTAAAGCAGTGAAATATGCCATTTTGGAAAAGGAGTCTACACTCACCATAATGACTTGGTTACCTGCAGAAGGAGGTGGAGAGGAAATTAAATCAGTGGACATGGTATGCCATGGTGCCGGTGGAACAGGTAGAAGCTGGAGTAACCCCACAGGTTTAGTGTGAGGTGTTTTGGCTTGGGCACAGACAGGACAAGAGGATACATAGATCTCAGTATCTTTTCTTATTGATGGCCACCAAAAGGAGCGAAGTAATAACTCTAGAGTATTTTTGAAACCACGATGACCAGCAACAGGAGAATCATGACACAACTGTAAGGCTTCAAGTTGTACTTTTTGGTTTGGGAGGAATAATGCTCTACCATAGTAATAGTATCTATCTTGTCGCTTAATCTGGATAATCAGCTTCTTCCATTCTTCTTGGTTTAGGGAGGTATACTCTGATTGGACTCTGTCTAGGAATGATTGAACCGTGCCAATGATTCGTTGTGGCTTGATTATGTTTTGTTGTGAGAGCATTGGACCTTCTGGATAACAACGGGATAAGGCATCTGCCAGACTGTTCTGAGACCCTGGTAAATAAGTAATTGTAAAATCGTATTGGCTAAAAAAGTAAGCCCACCAGGCCTGAAGACTAATTTTTGACACTGAATGTTGCAATTACATTGAAGATTCCTATGATCTGTTCTGATTTGGAATGGTTCCTTGGTACCCATTAGGAACTGTTTCCATTCACGACAGGCAAACTTCATGGCTAATAGCTCTCGCTCGAGAACAGAGGGTTTCCTTCTCAGGTTCAGTGAGAGAGTATATTCTTCCAAAAGGAACTGTCGCCCCTGGTTCTAGAGGAATATCAAAATCAAAGTCTATACATGGCCGTAGATCTTTAGTCTTCTTTGGCACGAAGAAGAGGGGTGCCCCAGCAGGTGAGGAGGACGAAGTAATCAAACCACTTTGAAGGTTTTCTTCAAGGTATTATCTAAGGGTTTCCTTCTCAGGTTCAGTGAGAGAGTATATTCTTCCAAAAAGAACATTCATATCACAAAAAGATAAAGACTATCTCATAACAAAGTTTCTAAAGCAAGTAGGAAACCTCCTGTTCCTAGTGGCACAAGGAACAGAGCAATATCCCATCCCTGCATGTTCCACAACATGCTTCTCAGTCAAACTGTCAGATCCACCATCACCAGGATACCTCACAAGTCTGGACATGCTCCACTTACAACCAGTGTGAGCAGTCACCACATTCTTCTCGATAGAGGTTATGATAAAAGGACCCATAAACGCCTTTCCTGTCCCATCTCGGCTTCTTGACCAGGACTTGATGCCCCACATCCCACTTCTTACTTTTCAGAGTTTTTATTATCAAGCTTCCTTTTGTAGATAGGATCTGATGCACTCCCGTGAGAGACTCTCTAGTCTCCACAGTCCTCTGTACACAGGCCTTCACCATCTTGTTCATTCGTTCCGCCAAACCACTTGCCTGTGGTGCATTAAGGGCCGTCATCTGGTGCACTATTCCAAATTGACACAAAAATTATTGCAGTTCATGTGATGTGAACTGTACCCCAATAGCCATATTTAGGGACATCTGCACTGCAAATTCATCCTTGAGAAATTCCAAGATTGTCTTGGTGAGAACATTACACGCACACCTGATAGCTACCCATTTATATGTGTAGTCACCCAGCAGTAGCATAAACCTCTCTGTTTGTTGCAGTATCTCAAAAGGTCCCATGATATCCCGTCCTACTTTAGTCCAGGGTTCCTCCTGTAGCACAACGGGAGATAGAGGAGCTGTATTGATAACATGAGATTTATCATTGGACGCACACAAACAGGACTCTTTCACCATCTGCTCGATCTGGCAATCCATACCGGGCTACCAGAACCTCTGGTACCCTAGCTTTCGAGAGGTTCCTACCCAGGTGTCCCTCATGACCCAGATTGACAACCTTGGATCGGTATGCAGACAGAATATTGAGTTGGAAATGTCGACCTACACAAATATCGAGTTGGACACAGAAATATCGACAGCAAGAATATCGTGGTCAAGAATATCGAATTTAAGGTAAGAAATATTGTTTTAAAAAATATCAAAGTTATTAATATTGTTTGCAAAGATATAGGGGTCGATTCCGATCCCGGTCGGAGGCGCACCTAATACCATTCGGCCGGGAAAAAAGCCAGGCGAATGCCTGTTTCCCAACTGATTCGCACATACGTCCGAACGAGCAAGTACGATGCGCACAACTGCCCAAATCCCGACCCAGTCGTACTCACCCAATACAGGTCCAGTTCTCCGACCGATGCGGATCCGGAACCGCAGAATCGAGTCGCACGGAAGCCAAAATGCAGCCCCGTCCGGCGGGACAAGTACGATGCGCTTTCCGTACGCGCCGAACCCGTCGCTACGCACGGCACGTCAAAGCATCCGGGAGAGGCGCAAATAAGCTCCGATTCGCGCCACAAGACGATCCACGGCTACGAGACGAACACGCCAACGACGAGGACGAGGCGAAGCAAAGAGAAAGACGAACGAGACGAACCAACCATGAATCCCATCGTGCCGATCCTACCAATATCTACATCTATTACCGGAACAGGCACGGACGCGTACGGCGCAGAAGGTAAGTCAGACACCAACCACAAAAACAAACTACACGTACCCGACATATCACACACACACAGAGGGATGCAGAAATTACTTACACCAGCAACAGCAGCACCATAGGGGCGGGATGGCCATCACCAATGCCACATACACACATAGGGGCCTGGATGCCAACAACTAACACCACCCCTACCCAGGGGGTGCTAGATGCCTGTCACTACTACCACCTCTACCCATGGGGGGCAGGATGCCTGTCACTACTACCACCTCTACCCATGGGGGGCTGGATGCCTGTCACTACTACCACCTCTACCCATGGGGGCTGGATGCCCACCACCACTACCACCCCTACTCAGGGGGTGCCAGATGCCTACCACTACTACCACCTCTACCCATGGGGGCAGGATGCCTGTCACTACTACCACCTCTACCCATGGGGGCTGGATGCCTGTCACTACTACCACCTCTACCCATGGGGGGCTGGATGCCCACCACCACTACCACCCCTACTCAGGGGTGCCAGATGCCTACCACTACTACCACCTCTACCCATGGGGGGCAGGATGCCTGTCACTACTACCACCTCTACCCATGGGGGCTGGATGCCTGTCACTACTACCACCTCTACCCATGGGGGCTGGATGCCTACCACTACTACCACCCCTACTCAGGGGTGCCAGATGCCTACCACTAATACCACCACTACCCATGGGGGGTTGGATGCCTACCACTACTACCACCTCTACCCATGGGGGGCTGGATGCCTGTCACTACTACCACCTCTACCCATGGGGGGCTGGATGCCTACCACTACTACCACCTCTACCCATGGGGGCTGGATGCCTACCACTACTACCACCTCTACCCATGGGGGCTGGATGCCTACCACTACTACCACCTCTACCCATGGGGGTTGGATGCCTACCACCACTACCACCCCTACTCAGGGGTGCCAGATGCCTACCACTACTACCACCTCTTCCCACGGGTGCCAGATGCCGACCACTACTACCACCTCTACCCATGGGGGGCTGGATGCCTACCACTACTACCACCTCTACCCATGGGGGCTGGATGCCTACCACCACTACCACCCCTACTCAGGGGGTGCCAGATGCCTACCACTACTACCACCTCTACCCATGGGGAGCAGGATGCCTGTCACTACTACCACCTCTAACCATGGGGAGCTGGATGCCTACCACCACTACCACCCCTACTCAGGGTGCCAGATGCCTACCACTACTACCACCTCTACCCATGGGGGCTCGATGCCTACCACTACCACCACCTCTACCCATGGTGGGCTGGATGCCTACCACTACTACCACCTCTACCCATGGGGGCTGGATGCCTACCACCACTACCACCCCTACTCAAGGGGTGCCAGATGCCTACCACTACTACCACCTCTACCCATGGGTGCCAGATGCCTACCACTACTACCACCTCTACCCATGGGGGGCTGGATGCCTGTCACTACTACCACCTCTACCCATGGGGGCTGGATGCCTACCACTACTACCACCTCTACCCATGGGGGCTGGATGCCGACCACTACTACCACCTCTACCCATGGGGGCTGGATGCCTACCACTACTACCACCTCTACCCATGGGGGCTGGATGCCTACCACCACTACCACCCCTACTCAGGGGTGCCAGATGCCTACCACTACTACCACCTCTACCCATGGGTGCCAGATGCCTACCACTACTACCACCTCTACCCATGGGGGCTGGATGCCTACCACTACTACCACCCCTACTCAGGGGTGCCAGATGCCTACCACTAATACCACCACTACCCATGGGGGGTTGGATGCCTACCACTACTACCACCTCTACCCATGGGGGGCAGGATGCCTGTCACTACTACCACCTCTACCCATGGGGGCTGGATGCCTACCACCACTACCACCCCTACTCAGGGGTGCCAGATGCCTACCACTACTATCACCTCTACCCATGGGGGCTGGATGCCTACCACCACTACCACCCCTACTCAGGGGTGCCAGATGCCTACCACTACTATCACCTCTACCCATGGGGGCTGGATGCCTACCACCACTACCACCCCTACTCAGGGGTGCCAGATGCCTACCACTACTACCACCTCTACCCATGGGGGCAGGATGCCTGTCACTACTACCACCTCTACCCATGGGGGGCTGGATGCCTACCACCACTACCACCCCTACTCAGGGGTGCCAGATGCCTACCACTACTATCACCTCTACCCATGGGGGCTGGATGCCTACCACCACTACCACCCCTACTCAGGGGTGCCAGATGCCTACCACTACTACCACCTCTACCCATGGGGGGCTCGATGCCTACCACTACCACCACCCCTACCCATGGGTGCCAGATGCCTACCACTACTACCACCTCTACCCATGGGGGGCTGGATGCCTACCACTACTACCACCTCTACCCATGGGGGGCTGGGTGCCTACCACTACTACCACCTCTACCCATGGGGGGCTGGATGCCTACCACCACTACCACCCCTACTCAGGGGGTGCCAGATGCCTCCCACTACTACCACCTCTACCCATGGGGGCCAGATACCTACCACTACTACCACCTCTACCCATGGGGGGCTGGATGCCTGTCACTACTACCACCTCTACCCATGGGGGGCTGGATGCCTACCACTACTACCACCTCTACCCATGGGGGCTGGATGCCTACCACTACTACCACCCCTACTCAGGGGGTGCCAGATGCCTACCACTACTACCACTTCTACCCATGGGGGCTGGATGCCTACCACTACTACCACCTCTACCCATGGGGGGCTGGATGCCTGTCACTACTACCACCTCTACCCATGGGGGCTGGATGCCTACCACTACTACCACCTCTACCCATGGGGGGCTGGATGCCTACCACTACTACCACCTCTACCGATGGGGGCTGGATGCCTACCACTACTACCACCTCTACCCATGGGGGCTGGATGCCTACCACCACTACCACCCCTACTCAGGGGGTGCCAGATGCCTACCACTACTACCACCTCTACCCATGGGTGCCAGATGACTACCACTACTACCACCTCTACCCATGGGGGCTGGATGCCTACCACTACTACCACCTCTACCCATGGGGGCTGGATGCCTACCACCACTACCACCCCTACTCAGGGGTGCCAGATGCCTACCACTACTACCACCTCTACCCATGGGGGCAGGATGCCTGTCACTACTACCACCTCTACCCATGGGGGCTGGATGCCTACCACCACTACCACCCCTACTCAGGGGGTGCCAGATGCCTACCACTACTACCACCTCTACCCATGGGGGTTCGATGCCTACCACTACCACCACCTCTACCCATGGGGGGCTGGATGCCTACCACTACTACCACCTCTACCCATGGGGGGCTGGATGCCTACCACCACTACCACCCCTACTCAGGGGTGCCAGATGCCTACCACTACTACCACCTCTACCCATGGGTGCCAGATGCCTACCACTACTACCACCTCTACCCATGGGGAGCTGGATGCCTGTCACTACTACCACCTCTACCCATGGGGGCTGGATGCCTACCACTACTACCACCTCTACCCATGGGGGCTGGATGCCTACCACCACTACCACCCCTACTCAGGGGTGCCAGATGCCTACCACTACTACCACCTCTACCCATGGGTGCTAGATGCCTACCACTACTACCACCTCTACCCATGGGGGCTGGATGCCTACCACTACTACCACCTCTACCCATGGGGGCTGGGTGCCTACCACCACTACCACCCCTACTCAGGGGTGCCAGATGCCTACCACTACTACCACCTCTACCCATGGGGGGCAGGATGCCTGTCACTACTACCACCTCTACCCATGGGGGGCTGGATGCCTACCACCACTACCACCCCTACTCAGGGGTGCCAGATGCCTACCACTACTACCACCTCTACCCATGGGGGGCTGGATGCCTACCACCACTACCACCCCTACTCAGGGGGTGCCAGATGCCTACCACTACTACCACCTCTACCCATGGGGGGCTCGATGCCTACCACTACCACCACCCCTACCCATGGGTACCAGATGCTTACCACTACTACCACCTCTACCCATGGGGGGCTGGATGCCTACCACTAATACCACCTCTACCCATGGGGGGCTGGATGCCTACCACTACTACTACCCATGGGGGGCTGGATGCCTACCACTACTACCACCTCTACCCATGGGGGGCTGGATGCCTACCACTACTACCACCTCTACCCATGGGGGGCTGGATGCCTACCACCACTACCACCCCTACTCAGGGGGTGCCAGATGCCTACCACTACTACCACCTCTACCCATGGGTGCCAGATGCCTACCACTACTACCACCTCTACCCATGGGGGGCTGGATGCCTACCACTACTACCACCTCTACCCATGGGGGGCTTGATGCCTACCACTACTACCTCCTCTACCCATGGGGGTCTGGATGCCTGTCACTACTACCACCTCTACCCATGGGGGGCTGGATGCCTACCACTACTACCACCTCTACCCATGGGGGACTGGATGCCTACCACCACTACCACCCCTACTCAGGGGGTGCCAGATGCCTACCACTACTACCACCTCTACCCATGGGGGCTGGATGCCTACCACTACTACCACCTCTACCCATGGGGGCTGGATGCCTACCACCACTACCACCCCTACTCAGGGGTGCCAGATGCCTACCACTACTACCACCTCTACCCATGGGGGCTGGATGCCTACCACTACTACCACCTCTACCCATGGGGGGCTGGATGCCTGTCACTACTACCACCTCTACCCATGGGGGGCTGGATGCCTACCACTACTACCACCTCTACCCATGGGGGGCAGGATGCCTACCACCAACAACACCCCCACTCACAGGATGGCTAATGCATGACACAACAAGCACACACCAACATAAGGAATGCAACAAAAAGACATCCCCCCCCAACACCATGACAAGCGTGTGTAGACTGCAAATGCCTACAACACTGAACATGACTTTGAACATACAATGTGACCCCCTATCACATGTGTCCCACATAAATGTGTGTGGCCCCCACAATGCAAGCAGACCATGACCACTGTGGCAATGGGGTCCAACCCCCATCATCACAGTGACCAAAAGGTAAGTGTGGGGTCCATAGCTGAAGCACATTTTGAACATTGTGGCAATGGGGTCCAACCCCCATCATCACAGTGACCAAAAGGTAAGTGTGGGGTCCATAGCTGAAGCACATTTTGCACATTGTGGCAATGGGGTCTAAACCCCCATCATCACAGTGACTAAAAGGTAAGTGTGGGGTCCATAGCTGAAGCACATTTTGAACATTGTGGCAATGGGGTCTAAACCCCCATCATCACAGTGACCAAAAGGTAAGTGTGGGGTCCATAGCTGAAGCACATTTTGCACATTGTGGCAATGGGTTCTAAACCCCCATCATCACAGTGACCAAAAGGTAAGTGTGGGGTCCATAGCTGAAGCACATTTTGAACATTGTGGCAATGGGGTCTAAACCCCCATCATCACAGTGACCAAAAGGTAAGTGTGGGGTCCATAGCTGAAGCACATTTTGAACATTGTGGCAATGGGGTCCAACCCCCATCATCACAGTGACCAAAATGTAAGTGTTGACATTGAAAAAGCTGCAACTGCCAAACTGCATGGATGATTCCTGGTCACAGAACAACAAACACATCAGTGGCAAAGTAGTGCTTGTGTCCCATAGCAACATAGATTGTGTGAGGCAAACAGTGCAGTGCAAATAAGACATACCTTTGGCCATGTGCAGACAAACATCACCCATGGGGGCTGACACTGTCAACATCCATCAATGACACAATGACAGAAGTGACCATCATAATGCAGACCCACATATTTGCACCAATGGGCACACAAATGTAGATACCCTGTGGAGACTGTAGATGTGAGGTGAACAAATAACATACCATGGCAGCAATGAGACACACAAACAATGATCATTGTGCTGACTGATGACCCAGGAGTCCCAGGGACAGCAGGTGAAACCCACCAAACAACATACAGCCAATAGCACACTAAAGATATGCCAATGCAGTGGTGCAGATGCACAAACAGGCAGACCCACACTGCACATCAAACACAACAGGTGGGGGGGGGGTGCCAGTGTCCCCAGGCAACCACACAACACATGATGAGGCTTGAATACCAATTACACAGATGCACATACAGTGCCACACAAAAGTAACTCATGGATCCAAATCCCCTATGTGGGCAATCAGGCATTGTTCGATGAGAGGGAGCACAAATTACACATGTCACACAAGCTTGTAGGAACAGCAACTAACACAGCAAGAGACAGACCCACCACAGCACTACCCCCAGGGACCCCATATTGTGCTGACACTAGCCTGCATGATAATCCCACTGTGATGACAATGTTAGATGTCGTTCACACTGTGAACCCCAGCCATGTATCCTGAGCAACTAACTACCATCACACCTACACAAGCTCCAATCAATCAGCACGGCCTGCCAGCCAAGGCCAATATGGAGGTAGGGGTCTGGCCGTGCAACAACTCACTTTTGCACACACTCAACACCACACACCCTGATATCCACCAATGTGCAGCAGTGAAGCTCACATGGACTGGTGACATTGCACATGCACCCATGACAATACCAGGGGTGGTGGTGGGAACCAAGGTGCAGAAACCCATCACACATGGCCAGTCAACAAGACTTGTCAATGTCTGACACACAGCACAGTATGCTGTACATGGGCATGATGTGAAATCCACCACAATCAATGGGATCCTGGCCATAGTCACACACCAATGAAGAAGCCAAGGTGACACACGAAGAACACATGTACACAACTACCAACATTGCAGCTCTGACCCTGAGGAGTGGCAGCAGTCACACACACAACGTGTCACAATCACTGTAAGCTAACACAAACTGTAAATCACATTACTCGTGTAAACAACAAGTGCCAAGGGGAATCCTGAATGTGTCCCATCTGCGTTTGCCCACATCCCCAGCACTGACAACAAAGACAACATGGGATGACAACCTCATGAACATTAGTTTGCCATGCACCCACATCACAGAAAAACCAGGTCCAAGATGCTGGCTGAACACAGAACAACTCAGCAAGCATCACAAACAGGAACATCCCTAGGGACACAGCCTGTGTAGGAAAAGGGAAGGGAACACGCACAGACATGCTTACACAACACAGGCCCACGCAATGTCACCAGATTACACACTGCCATGAGGGCACACCACTCCTGTGGAAGGTCCGCTGTGCCAAACCTTGTCTGTGCACGACCCAAACATGTCAGCAGAACACTCTGTCAGTGAGTCAACAACCACAACACACAGAAGGCTCTGCTCACATCAGCCTGGGTACGGGGGTGTCACGTCAGTCATCTGCACACACACCAAACACGTGTCAAGCAAGTTGCACTGTATACACAGATGAGTCCTTCGACATTGATGTGCAAAACTGCATGTCCAGTGGAGCTGGGCACACAGTCAGGGAAATCGCAACATTGAACAGTGGTAAGCCCACCAGATGTGCATCAGTGTAAGACAAAGATGTTCATTTACAAATGCAAAAAGGACATCCCTGTGTCAAATGCTGAACATTACACCCTCAGACTGTAGCAAAGGATGCCATAGATCCAGAATACAACAGGACACATATCCCATGGACCACATGGAGTCCATCACTGCAACACTTCATCGTCCTGATGTGAACACTATTACAACTGCAAATGCAGGATGCTACTCATCCACATCATGTACACCAAAAGAAAACCCAAAAGTAAACAAAAAGAGGCTTTATTCAGCAAATGTCAGGGTAAAAACGGAAGTCCAAAAGAAACTAAGGCCAATGGCCAGTCCAAAATCACAGTACCAACGGGGTGAGAAGTGACAACTGGTCACACATTGCTTGCCTGCACTGGTACGGTTGGGGGACATCACCCTTGGAGGGGCATACAAGGGGTAGGCCAGGCACCGCAGGGACAGGATCAGGGGATGGCAGAGTGAGGCAGTGAAGGGGTGGTGGGTGCAGGAGTGTCACCGGCAACTGCAGTGGAGGTGTCTGACTCACGGGGGGCCGGCACCACCGTGGTACACAAGTCAGTTGGTGTGGGTGCCGCAACCACTGCAGTGGGGTGGACTGATGTAGTGGACTGGGTACCCACTGCAGTGCCCGAGTCAGACGTGGTGGTTGTGGACTCCACTGCAGTGCATGACTCCAAGGGAGTGGAAGGGTGGGCAGATGAGGTGGGCAGGACAGAGGGGGGGGACCCGGTCCCCACAACAGTGCCACTAACAGGCAGAGCGTCTGGGTTGGGGGTGGAAGAGCAAGTGGCGGAGGGGAGGGCCTAAGCAGTCTGGGGATGCGGTATCAGTGTGTGGGGGAACCTGGGGCAGGGTGTGGCAGGGCAACCTGTGCAGTGGTGGCCTGGGGGATGGAGGAGAGAGACTGGGCGCTGGAGCTGCGTGGTGGTGGTGGTGGCCTCTTGCTCTTCCTGCTCCGGGGGGACTTCCGAATGGGCTCCTGTGTCTGCCTGCACCTGGGGGAGGGTGTCCGGGGGCGAGGGGCACTCCTCTCTGTGTGGGTGGACTTCCTCTTCCCCTGGTGTGCTGGGTCAGCAGGAATGGTGGGGAAGAGGCCGAGGTCACACAGGAAGACCTGTTGTGTAGGTGGGGTAGCAGGCGAGGCAAGGGAAGGGGTCTTGGAGGGAGAGGATTTGGAGGACTGCGGAGTGAATGTGGATGCCTGTGTGTGTGTGTTCCCCATCCCCTGTGTCTGTGGTATCAGTCCCCTGAGGATGCTTGTGTGCACGTCTTGCCTTACTCTTGGGTGTGTCTGTGCTGCTCGTGTCTGTGTGTTTGGATGACTGTGCAGGTGTGCATGTGCTTTGGACAGGTAGGGGGGCAGGAAGTGTGGATGGGGCAGAGGTGGGAGGGGTGAGGGACTGTTGGAGGAGGGACACTGCTGCCGTCAGGGAGGAGTCCATGGACCTATTGCTCCTCTGTAGGGCAGACATACCCGTTGAGATGCCCTCCATGAACGACACCAGCTGTGTCAACAGAGTGGTGTGTGCATGGAGGACACTCAGCATTGCTGTCTGCCCTACATGGAGCTGCCGAAGGAGGTACACAGACTTCTCACTCAGGGCAGCAGGGGACACAGGAGCAGGGGGTGCGGTGCCTGGCACGAAAGAGACACGCTCCCGAGCACGGGAGCCTCCACGGACCTCAGGAATGGGAGCCGATGGGAGGGCGGTGGTGGTGGAGGTGGTGGTGGCGGGGCCAGACAGACTAGCTGGCCTTTGGTGGCTGCCGAGACCCGCCTCCACAAGGGAGTCATCCTCCGAGCTGCTGTGGTCCCCAGCTGAGGTGGATGGTGCTGAGGACTCCTCGGTGTGGCTCCCCTCGCCCTCCGTGCCACTGGGTCCCTCTGACCACTCGTCCGATGCTGACCCAGTCTGGCTCCGCTGCTCCTCCTGGTCCATGGAGCTGTCCCCTCCTGTGGCCGTGGATGTATCTGCAAACAATTAGGGAAACAGACAAACATCAGTCACCTGCACTGACCGCACACACCACAGTAAGTACAGCACATTACAGAGCAAGCCCTGGCATCCTTAGTTGAACATTGCCTAAAGTCCTCACACAGATTCGGGAAGCCAATTGTCAGTCTGATGGTCAACCATGGGACTCACACCCCTCCTGCCCTTGCACCCATCTGTCTGGTGCCTGTCTGATGGTAAGACCCCAGTGTGGACACATGCACCACCTACACAGTTGTTGGACTTTGCAGGGAACACGGTGAAGCATGTGAACATGCACACATCACATCTCTTGCCACTGAGTCAGTGCAGGTGTCCGGATAAAGGGATGGCCAGATTCTAATTAGAAATGCATGTGATGCATACCAGCACCAGACACCATGATGCACCCATGTCCAGATAGTCAATGCCACAATGGGGTGCATGTTGCACATGTCACTCCCCTGCAGGATCAGTCCCAGGAAGTTGAATGCCATGACACAGGAATGCGTGCAAAGTCATACATTACTGTCTCAAGTCACATGGCCTTGGCAGCCAGACAACAACAGTCTGCACTGTGTCACAATCCGAGGGCATGGGGAATGCAAGTTATGTGACTGACAAGTGCACATGTCCATCCCCCAAAAACCACATCATCTGTACTACTATTTGTTCACGTCATACCAACTGGACATATGGGGGACATGAAACACAACTCTCTGAACATGAGCACCTCACAGTGTGCTGTGAATGAAAATACAGCTGCCTGAAAGTCACAGTCGCAAACACCTGTGTGCACAGTCAAGTGATCAGACACCTATAAGTCACAGAAGTATCGTCTATCATGGTCACATCTCAGATGGCATGCTGAGCCCCAAACGATGAACATACCAGTAGTCCTGACAACGAAGACACAGCACAATGAGACAGAGGCAGACACCTGAGGGTACATTTCACTGATCACAACATGCCAGATGATACACGGGAGTGGGAGTACAGAGTGTATTGTATGCACTGGAGTAGGCATGACTGTCCAGCTCCACCTGTAAGAGGGATGAGTCCTGGACAGTAGGCAGGTGGCTAAGCATGTGTGACACACTGGATACACATACTCCTGAGGCCCAAATATTGTTCCCACCAGCAGCATGGGTGTGTGCCACATTCCCCAGGGACATGTGGTGAGTCAGAGCAGCAAGCGGACCACATATCAAAGTTACACGCAGATCACATGTCAGAACTTAGGCATTGTGTAAGCAATTGACCCACCCATGAATCGCACAACATAGTCACGGGAACAAATGCTGTCCCCCACCTTGAGCAAAGCAAAATGCAATGACACAGTCCCCAAATGATACAATTTCCTGACTATAAGGGCCACACATATGCGTATCAGAGGAGAAGTGGGCATGTAACAAATGAGGGACATGGGTCCTGGACCACATGACTGATGTACTGTGGAAGTTTAACCAGGCCAGAGGAGGGCACATAGCATGGCAGACAAAGTGCACAGTGCAGTCATGGACTCACCCCCTCCTTGCTGCTGTCTGTCCTTCAGCTGCCCATCCAGGTCAGGGAAGACCACCGCCAGGATCCGGAGCATGTGGGGGGTCAGGGTCCGGTGTCCGCCCCTCCTGCGAGGAGGCGACAGCTTCAGCTGGACCCTTGCGATCCTCCGGGTCCAGCCATGAAGGTCCTGTCACCTCTTTTGGCAGTTGCGGATCCTGCGCCTGTAGACCCCCACGGATCTCACTTTCCGGGCGATGGTCAGCCAGATGTCCTGCTTCTGGTGGGCATCAACCTGTGAGGATGACAAAGTGAAAAGGCCATTACTACACATGCAACATATACGTGCATCACACAGTTGGATATACATGTCTCAATTACAGGGGCATATGATGTACACAGGCAGTGCAACAATGGCTATGAACAGTTTGCCAGCAGTCACTACATGGTATCATTGCATGGGAAGTAAACCTAGTTGGAATGCACTGTTACTGCACTGTACCAGTTCAGTGCATGTAACTACACACTTTGGGGTGTGACAACTACTCAGTGGGCATGCTAGCCAGTGGTGTGCACAGTGAAAGTCCTGCTAGTCAGACAACATGCACAATTAGTGATGCAGTGGACAGCACACTCACCTGCTCCCCTGGTTTCCCATACAGCTTGCTGTACTGTGGAAGGAGGCTGTCCAGCAGGGCCTGGTTCTCCTCAAGGCTGAAGGCTGGGGCTCTCTCCACAGTACGTGCCATTGCAGGAGCCAGAGGATGCATAAACAGCAGCAGTGTTGGTGGCAGATGTCGTCCTGGAGCATGTAGTGCAGGCAAGTGAGCTCTCAGGGGAACAGCCAGCATTATATGTGTGCTGCAGAGGCAGATACTGTCCCATGTGTCCAAAGTGAAAGGTCCAAGTCGTTTGCACCTTCTAAATCTGACCAATCCATGGTATAGCAGCACTAATACACGCCCACAGCATCCTTCAAATCTTCAACTTCATGACACCCATGATTTTGCAACATTGTTGTGGCTGGCCAACTGAATTCACTGCATCAAACTCGTTGGAGCTTCGAAAACGCGTCCGTTGCCATGCCAGGCCCCAGCCAATGTGTGCGCACTGATCGGTCCATTGCTGTACAACGCTTACCCGGGATACAACGCGTACCCGCTCACATTGAATGCAATGGGCCGGCCGGGCACACCGATCGGTCCATTGCAGTTCAACGCGTACCCGCGATACAACGCGTACCCGCTCACATTGAATGCAATGGGCCGGCCGGGCACACCGATCGGTCCATTGCAGTTCAACGCTTACCCGCGATACAACGCGTACCCGCTCACATTGAATGCAATGGGCCGGCCGGGCACACCGATCGGTCCATTGCTCTACAACGCGTACCCGGGATACAACGCGTACCCGCTCACATTGAATGCAATGGCCAATGTGTGCGCACCGATCGGTCCATTGCTGTACAACGCGTACCCGCTCACATCGTATGCAATGGCCAATGTCTGCGCACCGATCGGTCCATTGCTGTACAACGCGTCCCTGTACAAGTCACTGGCATATGTCACCATGCCTGTCACAGGTGAACATATGCCAGCCACATATACTTCCCAGGGAGTGAGGGGCACACCTACAACACCACAGCCTGTCCACACTGTATCCTAAGGCATGTAAGGCTGCATTACATGTTCCGTGTATGGGGAAACATGTTGTTTTTTGGGTGGCACTTGGGGGCAGCCACTCCCAGGCTGTGCACGTGTTCATGGGGACAGAATCCTTGGTGTGTTGTGCACATGAACACTGTGGTGTGCAACTGTTCATTTCAGGGCATGTGGCATGGTCACATTTCACGGTTGTGTATGTGTATGTCATGTCACATACCCCCTGAGTCCCATGTGGGACGGTATGTACGTCCCAGGGTGACCCATTGCCACAATTGTGATGGCCCTCCACAGTCTGTGTGCATGTCGTGTTTACAATGTCTCTGATTCCATGTGCACAATGGGAGACAGTCTCCACATCCACGTTGTTTGTGCATGGACTTTGATGTTGTGCGTGTGTGTGTCACAGACGTCCATGTCTGTCCTGCCGAGGCAAAAGGGACCACTACCTGTGGGGGTCATGGTTGTTTAGCTATGGTGTATTCATGATGCACCATGTCATGCCAGTGTCCATGTGTCAATACAGGGTCCCTGGGAATCTACCTGTCGATGAGCTGTGATGCCTGGGGCACATCTGTCCTCACATGTCACTGTGGTGTGTGTTTGGAACGTGACAGCAGTACATGGGTACTGTGACACAGCCTAATGATATCCCATAGCACAACCTGGGACTTGTTGAGGACACATGTTGAACTGTGATGTTAGATGTTAGCCATGTAGGTGCCATACATGTCCTTACGGAACGGCACACGCATCATGTACTTGTGTCTCGTAATGATGTATCATGTGATATTGAGTCTGGTCTATGCCACATATGTGGGGTGACTGACAATCTTTCTTTCTTCACCTATGCACTGCAGGGCACCAGCTGTCCATCGTCCATTCCCTGACCTTGCAATGGTGGTTGAACGGGACTGCATCCGACGGTACCGCTTCACCAGGCCACTGATTGAGGAATTGACGGTGCGGTTGGCCCCACATTTGCAACCTGGCCGGACATACCCTACAGCGCTGACCCCCAAGGTGAAGGTGATGGCAGCCCTACACTTCTTTGCCACCGGTACCTTTCAACACACTGTGGCGTCTGCTGGTGGGATGTCACAGACCATGTTCAGCCGTGTGCTCCGCGACGTTTTGGAGGCTATGTTGAGGTACCTGAACCAGTACATCTATTTCCCTAGACTTCAACAACTCACTGACGTGAAGAGTGACTTCTATGCCCTGGGGAGGATGCCGCATGTCATTGGCTCCATTGATGGGACACATGTGGCTTTGGTACCACCACAGGCCCAAGAGCAGGCATACAGGAACCGCAAACACTACCATTCGGTCAATGCACTGGTGGTATGTCTTGCAGATATGAGCATCACACACGTCTGTGCCCATTTCCCCGGTTCTGCACACGATGCCTACGTGATGAGGAGTAGTCGCATACCGAGGATGATGTCACAGATGCGGAACCAGCGTGCCTGGCTTGTTGGTGTGTACTGACCTTGTACCATCGTGTGTGTTCTGCAATGTAGTGTTCCACCCTCTTTTCCAACTCAGCTAATGTGCAATTGTCTGTATGTAGGTGATTCCGGATACCCCAACATGCCGTGGTTGCTGACGCCCCTCAGGAACCCTGTGACACCAGCCCAGATGCGCTACAATGAGGCACATGGTCGGACCAGGAGAGTGATTGAGCGGACATTTGGTCTCCTGAAGAGCCGCTTCCGCTGCCTAGATAAGACAGGAGGGGCCCTCCCATATGCCCCAGCAAAGGTGTGCAAGATTGTCATCGTCTGCTGCATGCTACACAACCTGGCAGTGCGGAAGGAGTTGCCTCTCATCCTGGATGACGATGACCAACATCTGCCACCTGTGGAGGATCCTGGGCTGGACCACGATGCCAGTGGTGATGATGATGATGAGGGTGATGTCCGCACACAGCTCATCACCAACTTCTTCAGCTGAATGTGAGTATCCAGGGATGTTATGTCAATGATGTGAGTTTGCATGATATGTGTTGGTGGTGCTCTGGTGCTGTTTGAGTGTGTTCATGTGCTACTTGACTGGATGCGTGCAGCAATGTGTCCTTACAGGTAGTCTGTACTCCACAACAGTGTTGACATGCTAACTTGGTCCTGGGTGGGTATCTTGTGACATGTATTGGGCATGAGTATTGCAGTTCTGTCCTGTTCTTCAGTGCTTTTGACTGTGTGTCATTTCTGTCCTTCAGAGTTGTTTGGTCAACTGTGATCCCCCGACACCGTGAATCAACTTCCAGGGTGGTAGCTGTCGTTTCCCTACAGGTGATGTGCGCCACACCCATGGACTTCCTTTCTTCTACACTTGTTGACTGTGTGCCCACTGCCAGGTGGGATTACCTTGCATCTGTAGTGGTTACAACATGTTGCAAATGTGTAATAAACCTGTGCTTCACTTTGTGATGTGCGTTGTCTGTGGTCACACATCTGACTGACATTTGCTTCCTGCACCAGTGGGCTAGTTAACACAGACTGTGAATAGGTGTTGTGTCTGTGCATTGCACCGTATTTCCTGGCAACATCAGTGTAGGCGATGAGTCAGATGGCCCTGGTGTGTATGTGTTGTGTAGCCCTGGTGGTGTGTCTCCCTCATATGTGTCACGTCGCCATGACTCACATGCTGGTGTTGTACTTGCTGTAGCAGTTAGCATGCACAGTGTCATTTCACAGATCATCATCTCCACTTCAGAAACAACGTTGTAATCAATACAGAGGCAAGTATGGTGTATTAGTGAGTTTATTGACATACATGTGTGAGTATAGTGCACAGGATGGTGGGTGCTGTACATTGTGATTGTAATCCAAAGTTCCTAGATGATTTGGAAGTCCTGATAGCAGAAATGTCCTGAGTAAAGTCCACAGTCATCTGATACATTGGTCCAACTTGAGCTCCCCATGTCATGTGGGAGAGTTGTGTTGCATTCGACAGGGTGAAGAGTTTGCGCACAAAGGTGATTTTCCGGAACAGGTGTTGGCTTCCTGGGGGTTGTGCATGGCCATCAGCCTCTCAGTTGTCCTTCCTCGGACGACCCCTCTTCTTTGGGGGGACCCTCAAGTGCAGGCTGCTGCGGTACAGGGGACTCTCCGCCAGAGTCATCCTCCCTCCCTGTGGCAGTTGCAGTTGTTGCAGCACCAGATATTGTGGGCACACAGGGAGGTGTTGACATGTTGGTGCACATCTGGCGGAGGCATTGTAATATGTCCCTATGCACTGCCGTCTGTTCTTGCAATGTGTCCCACTTGAACTCCATGCGGGACATGTGTAAGTCCAAGCGGGCATGATGGGCAGCCTGCTGCTGTTGAATGTCCCTGAGGATCCCCACTTCCTGGCTGAACTCTCCGGTGCTAGTCTGGTACGCATCAGCTATGCGTACCAGTTGTGGGTCATCATGCAGTCCAGACCCCTCTGCAAGCAGCGACCTATGTCTACCACACCTCCTACCACCCCTGGCGACACGTGAAGGACCTGCGTTGGCACGCACAGGTGACCCTGGGCCCCCTTGGGGGTTGTTGCTGGTGTTGGTGTCCGTAGCTCCACGTTGGGCCGGGGTCTGTGTGCTGTTGGTGGTGGTGGTCCTTGGTCTGTCCGTGTCGACAGGGGTGGTCTGTGTGTTGGAAGTTGTTGGAGGGGTGGGTGCAGGGGGTGCAGCTGGTGGTCCTGCTGGTGCTGCATGATGACTCACTGCGGAGGTGCCAGGTAGGTCTTTGTCATCCGAGGTGGGCAGAGGCTGTTCCACACCAGTGAGCTCAGTGTCCCCCGGAGCCTGGGACAGGGACTCCTCAGCGTCTGCTGCTGTGTCCCCATCATCACCTGTATTTGGAAGAGACACACAATGTATGTAATGTTTCTACAGGCATCAATGGTTCAAACACCTGACAGTTGTGACTGTACCTCTGGATGCAGGCCTGTACATTGCATTGTCCTAAGTTGTCACAGTCAGCTGTTGATATTGGTGTAGCGCATTGTCCTGACAACATGAAGCATTTCAATGTGAATGTTGAGGTGTGTGCATAGCCAGCATTGGTGGTATTTGGTTGACATCCGGACATCCTTCTCCCTCCAGCCCAGTTATCCCACCATGAAGCATGCCACACTTGCAGTGGGTGCAGGTTGACTCTCAGGATGTCAGTCAGTGGTGTCCTGCTGTTGGTTGGTGGCCAGTTCCCATCAGTGCCTTGTGCTCCCCACAACAGAGCAGCAGTGTCAGACATCTTTGATGGGGCTTTCCACTCTCTGTGAGGTGTGCATGCTTCAGTGTGAGCTTGCTGGGCCATGTGGGGGGCGATGTTGAGCTGTGACTACCACTCCCATCATGCTATTGCCTCCACCCCCTTCCCAGCATGCCCATACTTCCTTCCTTTTGAGTGTACTTCACTGTGTGTGGGTGTGACAGCAATGGCAAGATGGCTGACAGTGGTGTCCTGCTGTTGGTTGGTGGCCAGTTCCCAGCATGGCCTTGTGCTCCCCACAACAGAGCAGCAGTGTCAGACATCTTTGATGGGGCTTTCCACTCTCTGTGAGGTGTGCATGCTTCAGTGTGAGCTTGCTGGGCCATGTGGGGGGATTAGAGAAGTTGGCCTGGCATATGCTGTCCACTAATTATAGTGGGCACCTTGCACCAGTCCAAACAACCCCTTATTGGAGATAGGTTAAAGACAACCTTTATTGAAAGCTATCCTAGTGGTAGCTATGGAGAGAAGCCTTCAGGCTAAGTCTTGAAGGAATGTAAAGCAGCTTGTTTTACCAGTCTATAATCTCCTGAGTGACCAAATGAAAGAGGACCACACCAGGTATATATTCAAAATATATGTATTTATTACTAAACACACCCCTCTAGTCTCTTTATGAGGCTAGAGTTCGAAGTACATACGTTACGAGTTAGTTATCTACAGTAATAGCACAAATACACGTTTGAGCCCCAGGGGCGTACCAAACCATATACCAATAAAGTGGTATAAGAACCACAACTGAGCTAGACACACGGCCTAGAGCCTGTAGAAGTGCTTGGACCACAAGGAACCACCCAAGACAGTGACACAGGGGACCCACGGGGGACGCGTGCAGTGTATGAACACAGCCGCGAACCACCGTTAACTTCTATGGGGAAAGTCGCGATTAGAATTTAAAAGAAAAGGGACACTTAGAGGAGGACTTGGAGCAAACCCTTTGAGAACTAGGCTGTTCTAGTGTCAATACCCATGGGAGCACCGGAGTACTCGAGTTACCTCACCCAGGGGAGCCGGGTGCATAGGTGTCTTTCGGGGTCGGGTTTCGTTGTCGCTTTCAATGGCGATCTGCTGCAAAGTGCTGCTGGCGGCCAAGTCGAAAGTGTTCGGGTGGATCCAAAGGTGGATCGAAGATCTGAAGAACCTGAAAGCAGAGGGGACAGAGTCTGGGTCACTAGCCAGTGACCAGGAAGGCGATGAGCAGATGCCCACCGATGTCGAGTGCTTCAGGTAGGTTGATGGTCGTCTTGACTCTTCAGCCACGAGGTCCAGGAGGCGTCAACGACAACCAGGAGCTGGATTCGAGCTGTCCCACAACGTCTGTCGATTGCAGGGGTGTCGGCGACCAGATTGGACCCAACAAGCCTTGGCAACGGCAAGTCTCGTGGAAATAGAAGAAGGACGATGTTGCAGATCAGCAAGGTCTGGGGGACTCACTCAGCAAGGATAAGTCAGGGCACACCTGGAGCAACCAGGGAGCCCAAGCAGAAAAAGATTGGCCTTCGGGAGGGCCTATTAGCCAACGGACTAGCAACCGCGAAGGAGCCTCAAGACGATGCACGTGGAGCTGGCTCACAGGACACTCGTGGAGTGGAAGCCAGTGATCTTCGGTGCAGTTGGTGCCGGAGGCTGGGGCTACTCGGAGCCCAAAGCACGACTTCGTGGGAGACCCAGAAGAGGATGCACTTGCAAATGCGTTCGGTGTCCAGGGGTCACAGTTCCACATTACCCACGACAGCTACGGGCCTCAGCTTTGCTGGGGATTCAGGGAAGCTTCGGGGAAGTTTGGAAATCTACCTCTGGTGATGCAAAGACTTCGGCGTCCGACGGGAGCTTCAGCGATGCAGACCGGACAATTGCTTCTTTGGTGCCTGCCAAGCAGGGGAGTCACTCCTTGACCCCAAGGGAGATTCTTCAGTCCTCTAATCTTGAAGTAGAGCGTCGAAAGTCCAGGATTCTGTGTCAGAGTTTCGTCCAGGTAAATCTAAAGTCCTAAGGACGGGGTTCCCCTACTTATACTAAGGTAGGGGGTTGGACATACTCTGTGGCCCCACCTATGGGAGGGCCAGGGCAGAGGGGTGGTAACACCCCTTTCCCTTTGTCCAGTTTTGCGCCAGAGCAGGGGCTGGAAGCCCCTGAGCCGGTTTGAACTGGGGTATGCACAGGGACACCAAGTGTGCCCCCAGTGCAGGATTTCAAAGCACCCGAGAGTGCTCCCGCCCAGCCCCAATACACACTATCCTGTCTGGGGAGGTGGTCACACCTCCCTGGGACAGGAAACCTATTGTCCAGGCCTCCCCTGCTGGAGTTTCGGTCAGCAGCAGGAGGCCAGACTCGTGTCTGTGGCAGCGGCATCCATTTTGTGATGCCAGGGCTCTGGAAAGTCAGTACCGGGCATACCGGTGTGTACATGTCTTTCCCTCTAGAAGGGTGGAATGCTACCCCCGCCGCCAGAACTGGCGGGGGGTAGTATTCCAAGATGTTTGACACCAAACACGACATGTTTCCGTGCAGCCATCCCAAAGTTAGCATTTAACGCGAGGTTATAATGCGCTTAAGAGTATATGGTCAGGCTGCACTACAAACAGCATCAGAGAAGGGTCTCCGAACGCTGCAGAGGGGCCCTGCTCATGCAGGGGCACCCTCTCACATAGGAACCACGCACTCTGCCTTCAGGATTGATAAGGGCTGCCATAGGAGTGACTTATAGGTTTATATGTGTGTATGTATATAGTGATATAGGTAGCCTATATCACAGTAAGGGGTGCATGCACCACCCTACCCAGGCTGCAGTAGCAGACCTGTGGTGTCAGTTTGGATGGCCTTCCAGGGGTGGCACAATACGTGCTGCAGCCCCTGGCAGGCCTCTGAGGTACCTATGCCCTGGGTACATAGTATACCATATACTAGGGACTTATAAGGGCACTCCAGATTCCAATCAGAGATGTGCCTAAGGCACATGGAAACCATTTTAGAGAGGAAGCAGCTAGGCTGGGGTTCTGATTAGCAGGGCCCCAGCCAGACTAAGGTCGAAAAACAGTGAAGCATCAGCAAAAAGTGGGGGTACCCATGTGAAGCAGATCCTACTCTCCTACACAACCCCCCAAACGTAGGGACATTAAACTAACCTTGCCCAGTTAAGTCTTCATGTTCTAAGTGGAAGTACCTAGAGAGTCCATCTGCATTGGCATGGTTACTCCCAGGTCTATGTTCCACTGTGAAGTCCATCCCCTGTAGGGAAATGGACCACCTAAGCAGTTTGGGGTTTTTACCCTTCATTTGTTTTAGCCATAAGAGGGGCTTATGGTCTGTTTGAACAAGGAAGTGAGTACCAAACAAGTATGGCCTCAACTTCTTCAGAGCCCAGACCACAGCAAAGGCCTCCCTCTCAATGGCTGACCAACGTTTCTCTCTAGGGGTCAGCCTTCTGCTAATGAAAGCTACTGGCTGATCCTGACCTTCATCATTCAATTGTGACAGTACAGCCCCTACCCCCAATTCAGATACATCAGTTTGAACAATGAACTTCTTGGAGTAATCAGGACTCTGTAGAATGGGAGCAGTGCACATGGCCTGCTTCAGGTCATCAAATGCCTTTTGACAGCTAACTGTCCACTGAACCTTTTTGGGCATTTTCTTGGAAGTTAAGTCATTCAGGGGTGTCACTATTGATCCATACCCCTTGACAAATCTCCTATAGTACCCAGTCAGGCCTAAGAAGGCTCTCACCTGAGTCTGGGTAGTTGGAGCAGTCCAGTCCATGATGGTCTGGATCTTGCTCTGCAGTGGTTGAACCTGGCCTCCACCCACAAGGTGGCCCAGGTACACAACCTGACTCTGCCCTATCTGGCACTTGGTGGCCTTGATAGTCAGGCCTGCTTTCTGCAGGGCCTGTAAAACATTTCTGAGGTGGACCAGGTGATCCTCCCAGGTGGAGCTAAAGACAGCAATATCATCTAGATATGCTGCACTATAGGCTTCCAGACCTGTAAGGACTGTGTTCACCAACCTCTGAAAAGTGGCAGGTGCATTCTTCTTACCAAAGGGCATCACCACAAATTGATAATGCCCACTAGGGGTTGAGAATGCTGTCTTTGGCTTTGCATCATCAGCTAGTCTGATCTGCCAGTAGCCAGCTGTCAGGTCAAATGTGCTTAGATACTTGGCTGAGGCCAAAGTGTCTATTAGCTCATCTGCCCTAGGTATTGGATGGGCATCAGTCCTAGTGACTGCATTGAGACCCCTGTAGTCCACACAAAACCTCATCTCTCTTTTCCCACCATTGGTGTGAGGTTTTGGCACAAGGACCACTGGACTAGCCCAAGGGCTATCTGAGGGTTCAATAACTCCCAAATCCAACATCTTCTGGACTTCTGTCCTGATACAGTCCCTGACATGGTCAGGTTGCCTATAAATCTTATTTTTAATAGGCAGACTGTCCCCAGTGTCCACTTCATGAGTGCACCAGGTAGTCTGACTGGGTGTCAGTGAGAATATGTGTCTGAACTGATTGAGCACCTGTCTGCAATCAGTCTGCTGCTGGGTAGTGAGGCTGCCTGCCAAGGCTACACCATCCACTGATCCATCACCAGGGTTCTGTGAGAGCAGGTCAGGGAGTGGGTCACTCTCTTCCTCCTGTCCCTCATCAGTAGCCATGAGCAAGCCCATGTCTGCCCTGTCCACATATGGTTTTAACCTGTTGACATGGAGAACCCTGTGGGGACTCCTGGGTGTTCCTAGGTCTACTAAGTAGGTAACCTCACCCTTCTGTTCAACAATGGTGTGGGGTCCACTCCATTTGTCTTGGAGAGCTGCTGGGGCCACTGGCTCCAACACCCACACCTTCTGTCCTGGCTGATAAACAGTCAGTACAGCTCTTTGGTCATGCCAGGGCTTTTGAAGTTCCTGGCTAGCCTCAAGGTTTTTAGTTGCCTTTTTCATATACTCAGCCATCCGGGAGCGGAGACCAAGTACGTAGTCCACTATGTCTTGCTTTGGGGGCTTGAGAGGTAACTCCCATCCTTCCTTCACCAAGCACAGTGGACCCCTGACAGGGTGACCAAACAAAAGTTCAAAAGGGCTGTAGCCAACCCCCTTTTGAGGCACCTCCCTGTACGCAAATAAAAGGCAGGGCAAGAGTATGTCCCATCTTCGCCTAAGCTTTTCTGGGAGCCCTTTAACCATGCCCTTCAAGGTTTTGTTGAATCTCTCAACTAAACCATTGCATTGTGGGTGATAGGGTGTGGTGAACTTGTAAGTCACTCCACACTCCTTCCACATTGCTTTTAAGTATCCAGACATAAAGTTTGCACCCCTGTCTGATACAACCTCCTTAGGGAAGCCCACTCTTGAGAAAATTCCCAGGAGGGCCCTTGCCACCACAGGTGCTGTAGTGGTCCTAAGGGGAATAGCCTCTGGGTACCTGGTGGCATGATCCACTACCACCAGGATAAACCTGTGCCCAGATGCTGTTTGGGGATCCATGGGACCAACAATGTCAATCCCTACCCTTTCAAAGGGAACCCCCACCACAGGTAGTGGTATCAGGGGGCCTTTGTAGTGCCACCTGCCTTGCCACTGGCCTGGCAGGTTAAACAGGAGCGACAAAACTCCTTGGTGTCTTCAGACATGTGGGGCCAGTGAAAGTGAGGGACAATTCTGTCCCAAGTCTTGTTCTGGCCCAGGTGACCTGCTAAGGGAATATCATGGGCTAGGGTCAATAGGAAGCCCCTGAACTTCAGAGGTATAACCAACCTCCTGGTAGCACCAGGCTTGGGGTCTCTACACTCTGAGTACAAGAGTCCATCATCCCAATACACAGTATGGGGACCACTAGCTTTCCCAGCAGCCTCAGCAGCAGCTTGCTGTCTGAGGGGTTCAAGAGAGGGGCAGCTCTGCTGCTCCTGGCTCAGATCTGCCCTGGAAGGTCCCCCTGTCCCCAAGAACTCAACCTGGTCAGGTTCAAGCTCCTCTGGGACAGGGCCTTCCTCAGGACTGAGATCATCCCCCTCAAGGGACTGATCTTCCATCTGAGCCAAGGGGGAAGGCACTGCCTTTACCCTACTACTCCTCTTCTTGGAAGGCACTTGGTCCATTATTCCAGAATCCAAGGCCTGTTCAGTGCTAGACATTTTGGCTTGTGACCTGGTCACAGCAAACACATCTGCAGGGATCCCCAGCATTTCTGCATGGGTCCTGAGCTCCACTTCTGCCCAAGCTGAAGTTTCTAAGTCATTGCCAAGCAAGCATTCAACGGGTAGGTCTGCACTTACCACAACCTTCTTAAGGCCAGTTACCCCTCCCCAGGAGAAGTTAACAACTGCCAGAGTATGGTCTGTTCTGACGTTGCTAGCATTGGTCACTTGGTACATTTCACCAAGTATTATCTGCCCAGGATTCACAAGGTCTTGTGTCACCATGGTGACACTTGCCCCTGTGTCCCTAAATGCCAAAGCCTCTCTTCCATTGATTAAAGGCTGTTGTCTGTACTTGCCCAGATTACTGGGACTCACAGAGGAGGTCATATCCATGCCTCCATCACAGACTAGGACAGCCTGAGTGAGTTCTCTGACTAGGTCAGAGCTCATCTCTTTACCCAGGGTCAACCCTACTAAACCCTTGGCTTGTGTAGTCCCACCACCAACTGTAACTGCACTAGGGGGAGCAGGTGCCTTAGGGGCATTGGTGGGGGCTGGAGTAGAGTCTTTGGACTTGGTGCAATCACTGGTCCAGTGGGTCTTTTGCTTACAGACCTTGCACCATGGTTTTCTTTGGCCTTTCCCTTTGGTAGACTGTGAATCCCCACCTGAAGAAGATTTTTGGGGGCCTTGTGAAGACTTTTGATCTTTACCATTCTCCCCACCCTTATCAGAGGTTTTCGAATCTTGCTTCTTAGGGTCACCACCTTGGTTCTGTACCTTCTGCTTCACCCTGGTTCTGACCCATTTGTCTGCCTTCTTTCCCAATTCTTGGGGAGAGGTCAGATCAGAGTCTACCAGGTGCTGATGCAACAGCTGATTTTGACAGTTATTAAGAATCTGCTCCCTCATTATCAGATTGTACAATCCTGTGAAGTCACATACCTTACTGCCCAATAACCAACCTTCCAGAGCCTTGGCAGAACAATCAACAAAGTCCACCCAGTCTTGAGTCTGTGCTTTTTGGGTATCCCTGAACTTTAACCTGTATTGTTCAGTGGTTAGGCCAAACCCATCAATTAGAGCACTCTTCAAGACTTTGTAATTATCAGCATCCTCCTCTCTAACAGTGAGGAGCTTGTCTCTACCTTTGTCTGCAAAGGAGAGCCACAAGATTGCTGCCCACTGCTCCTGAGGGACCCTCTGTACTTTACAGGCCCTCTCTAGAGCAGTTATCCATTTGTGGATATCATCCCCACTCTGGTAGGGAGGGACAATCTTGCTCAGGTTTCTATGGTCATAAGACCTTTCCCTATCTTTGGGGAAACTGCTGCCACCATGGGACTCTAGTCCCAACTTTTGTCTCTCTCTATAGAGATCTAGGGACTCCCTGTCTATAGCCAATTGCTGTTTCCTGAGTTCAAGCTGAGCTTGCTCATATTGAATCAGTCTCTTTCTCCTCTCATGAGAGGATTCCCTCCTATGAGAGGAGACAGAGGTCCCTATTGAGGTGTCAGAGTGGTTAGACTCCTGAGAAGGAGACCTAGACCTTCTGGGCACACTCAGAACTCTTCCTGGGGGGACAAAGGGGAGGTCAGTCTGATCCTCTCCCTCCTCCTCCTCCTCCACAGGAAGAATTGGGTTTTCCAGGACAAGGTCATTTTCACCTTCCTGGCCAGTTTCAGAGGGGGGGGCCTGGGTTTCTTCACCCCTGGCCCCTTCCTCATCTTCTGCCCCACCTTCTTTGCCTACCCCTTCAGACCCTAGGGGCCTGCTGAGATCATCAGCTAGTAACACCTCCCTGAGGTGTTGGGTGCTGGCACTTTTGCCTGCCTTCAACTTCCTAGTATTGCATAATGCTCTCAATTCCAAGAATGGGAGTTTATCATACTTGGAGGGAAGAAGCCCACTGGTTTCTGGCAAGGACTCACTGGGTCCTGGCTTTGAAGACATTACTAGTGAGGTGTGGTGTATGCACTACCTACTCTAATGTGGCCTACTAAACTCTCTTGAGTTGTAGAAAGGGTGTGCTGTCCCTTAACACACAACTCTAAGTTCAGTAGAACTTACTGTATTACTAAGCTTGATTTATATGTACCTTAGGTACCCTTAGTGGTTTTCAGTTGATCAATTCAATTGAGATTATCTGGTAAAACAATAGCAAGCTGGAATCCCACACGCTGCACACCAATGTGAGAAGTTGGCCTGGCATATGCTGTCCACTAATTATAGTGGGCACCTTGCACCAGTCCAAACAACCCCTTATTGGAGATAGGTTAAAGACAACCTTTATTGAAAGCTATCCTAGTGGTAGCTATGGAGAGCAGCCTTCAGGCTAAGTCTTGAAGGAATGTAAAGCAGCTTGTTTTACCAGTCTATAATCTCTTGAGTGACCAAATGAAAGAGGACCACACCAGGTATATATTCAAAATATATGTATTTATTACTAAACACACCCCTCTAGTCTCTTTATGAGGCTAGAGTTCGAAGTACATACGTTACGAGTTAGTTATCTACAGTAATAGCACAAATACACGTTTGAGCCACAGGGGCGTACCAAACCATATACCAATAAAGTGGTATAAGAACCACGACTGAGCTAGACACAAGGCCTAGAGCCTGTAGAAGTGCTTGGACCACAAGGAACCACCCAAGGCAGTGACACAGGGGACCCACGGGGGACGTGTGCAGTGTATGAACACAGCCGCGAACCACCGTTAACTTCTATGGGGAAAGTCGCGATTAGAATTTAAAAGAAAAGGGACACTTAGAGGAGGACTTGGAGCAAACCCTTTGAGAACTAGGCTGTTCTAGTGTCAATACCCACGGGAGCACCGGAGTACTCGAGTTACCTCACCCAGGGGAGCCGGGTGCATAGGTGTCTTTCGGGGTCGGGTTTCGTCGTCGCTTTCAATGGCGATCTGCTGCAAAGTGCTGCTGGCGGCCAAGTCGAAAGTGTTCGGGTGGATCCAAAGGTGGATCGCAGATCTGAAGAACCTGAAAGCAGAGGGGACAGAGTCTGGGTCACTAGCCAGTGACCAGGAAGGCGATGAGCAGATGCCCACCGATGTCGAGTGCTTCAGGTAGGTTGACGGTTGTCTTGACTCTTCAGCCACGAGGTCCAGGAGGCGTCGACGACAACCAGGAGCTGGATTCAAGCTGTCCCACGACGTCTGTCGATTGCAGGGGTGTCGGCGACCGGATTGGACCCAACAAGCCTTGGCAACGGCAAGTCTCGTGGAAATAGAAGAAGGACGATGTTGCAGATCAGCAAGGTCTGGGGGACTCACCCAGCAAGGATAAGTCAGGGCACAGCTGGAGCAACCAGGGAACCCAAGCAGAAAAAGATTGGCCTTCGGGAGGGCCTACTAGCCAATGGACTAGCAACCGCGAAGGAGCCTCAAGACGATGCACGTGGAGCTGGCTCACAGGACACTCGTGGAGTGGAGCCCAGTGATCTTCGGTGCAGTTGGTGCCGGAAGCTGGGGCTACTCGGAGCCCAAAGCACGACTTCATGGGAGACCCAGAAGAGGATGCACTTACAAATGCGTTCGGTGTCCAGGGGTCACGGTTCCACATTACCCACGACAGCTATGGGCCTCAGCTTTGCTGGAGACTCAGGGCAGCTTCGGGGAAGTCTGGAAATCCACCTCTGGTGATGCAAAGACTTCGGCGTCCGACGGGAGCTTCAGCGATGCAGACCGGACAATTGCTTCTTTGGTGCCTGCCAAGCAGGGGAGTCACTCCTTGACCCCAAGGGAGATTCTTCAGTCCTCTAATCTTGAAGTAGAGCGTCAAAGGTCCAGGATTCTGTGTCAGAGTTTCGTCCAGGTAAATCTAAAGTCCTAAGGACGGGGTTCCCCTACTTATACTAAGGTAGGGGGTTGGACATACTCTGTGGCCCCACCTATGGGAGGGCCAGGGCAGAGGGGTGGTTACACCCCTTTCCCTTTGTCCAGTTTTGCGCCAGAGGAGGGGCTGGAAGCCCCTGAGCCGGTTTGAACTGGGGTATGCACAGGGACACCAAGTGTGCCCCCAGTGCAGGATTTCAAAGCACCCGAGAGTGCTCCCGCCCAGCCCCAATACACACTATCCTGTCTGGGGAGGTGGTCACACCTCCCTGGGACAGGAAACCTATTGTCCAGGCCTCCCCTGCTGGAGTTTCGGTCAGCAGCAGGAGGCCAGACTCGTGTCTGTGGCAGCGGCATCCATTTTGTGATGCCAGGGCTCTGGAAAGTCAGTACCGGGCATACCAGTGTGTACATGTCTTTCCCTCTAGAAGGGTGGAATGCTACCCCCGCCGCCAGAACTGGCGGGGGGTAGTATTCCAAGATGTTTGACACCAAACACGACATGTTTCCGTGCAGCCATCCCAAAGTTAGCATTTAACGCGAGGTTATAATGCGCTTAAGAGTATATGGTCAGGCTGCACTACAAACAGCATCAGAGAAGGGTCTCCGAACGCTGCAGAGGGGTCCTGCTCATGCAGGGGCACCCTCTCACATAGGAACCACGCACTCTGCCTTCAGGATTGATAAGGCCTGCCATAGGAGTGACTTATAGGTTTATATGTGTGTATGTATATAGTGATATAGGTAGCCTATATCACAGTAAGGGGTGCATGCACCACCCTACCCAGGCTGCAGTAGCAGACCTGTGGTGTCAGTTTGGATGGCCTTCCAGGGGTGGCACAATACGTGCTACAGCCCCTAGCAGGCCTCTGAGGTACCTATGCCCTGGGTACATAGTATACCATATACTAGGGACTTATAAGGGCACTCCAGATTCCAATCAGAGATGTGCCTAAGGCACATGGAAACCATTTTAGAGAAGAAGCAGCTAGGCTGGGGTTCTGATTAGCAGGGCCCCAGCCAGACTAAGGTCGAAAAACAGTGAAGTATCAGCAAAAAGTGAGGGTACCCATGTGAAGCAGATCCTACTCTCCTACAGGGATGTTGAGCTGTGACTACCACTCCCATCATGCTATTGCCTCCACCCCCCTTCCCAGCATGCCCATACTTCCTTCCTTTTGAGTGTACTTCACTGTGTGTGGGTGTGACAGCAATGGCAAGATGGCTGACAGTGGTGTCCTGCTGTTGGTTGGTGGCCAGTTCCCAGCATGGCCTTGTGCTCCCCACAACAGAGCAGCAGTGTCAGGCATCTTTGATGGGGCTTTCCACTCTCTGTGAGGTGTGCATGCTTCAGTGTGAGCTTGCTGGGCCATGTGGGGGGATGTTGAGCTGTGACTACCACTCCCATCATGCTATTGCCTCCACCCCCTTCCCAGCTTGCCCATACTTCCTTCCTTCTGACTCTGCTTCCCTGTGGGGTAGTGTGCCTGTGCTGAATGGATGGCTGACAGTGTTGTCCTGGCGTTTGTTTGGCTACAAGTCCCATGTGTGTCACTGTGCTTCCCACAGCATGACCCAGGGTGGTGGTTCTTTGTGGGATAAATATTTTTAGTGTGAGGCAATGCATTTTCCCAGGTGAGCTGTGTGTAGTTTGGGTTAGGGGTGTGTGTGGGAAGAGCTGCTGGTAACTATGGTCATAGCTGTCAGTCCTCCTTCCCACCCAGCCAGATATCCCACCACGGAACGTGCTTCCATTGCAGGGAGTGCAAGTTGTCTTTCAGGATGTCAGACAGTGGTGTCCTGCTGTTGGTTGGTGCACAGTTCCCAGCAGGGCCTTGTGCTCCCCACAGCAGTAGCCAGTGTCAGCCATCTTGTCAGTTGTTTTCCACTCCCTGTGATGTGAGCATGGTTCAGAGTGGTGTTGATGGGCGTATTGTGATGGTGGGCAATATCTGTGACTACGACTCCCATGATGCTATTGGCTACACTGACTTGACCAGCATACACAGAATTCCTTCCTTTCTGAGGGATTCCCTGTGTGGTGGTGTTGTAGTGGTGGCTACATATCTGACAGTGTTTGTTGGTTAGATTTGTGCCACTGCCTAGCTTTATTTGTTGTAGGGTTTGTACATGTCATGACACAGTTACATATCACTATGAGATGGCATGTATTGTGTTTATCTGACTGACATACACATCTTGGGATGATTCTGGTTTTGTTGCTGTGGATTTGCTAAGGGTGCATGGTTTGACTATCCCCTTAACAGTGATGTGTGTGTATTGTCACACGATATTGGGTATATTGGTTGTGTACTCACCAGGCTCTGGGATGTCTTCTAGTCCATAGACGCTCACTGGTGGTAGGATGGCCCGCACCTTCTCCTCCCAGGGCCTGAGGTATAGTGGTTTGGCAGGAGGGCCACTGCCGGTGTGTTGGCTCAAGATGTAATCCTTCTTCAGTAGGTCCCTGACCCTCCTGCGCACATCATACCACCTGTTCTGGATGTCTTCCTTTGTGCGCAAACATGGTGATTGTGCGTTCACCCTGTCAACGATCCTCGCCCACATCTTGGTTTTCTGCGACATGGGGGTCTGTTGGACCAGTGTACCAAACAGCTGTGGCTCTACCCTGAGGATCTCATCTACCAGGACTTCCAATTCACTATCTAGGAACTTTGGATTCTTCTTGGGGGCATGGTGATGGGTGGTGGTGGTGAGTGATGTGTGTGTTGGTGTGCAAGTGAGGGTGTGTGAGTGTGTGTTTTGCTGGGTGTATGTGAGGGTGCTATTTGTTGAGGTGCTGATGGTGTGTGGCTTATGTGATGGATGAGCTGTGAGTGTGTGTGTGGTTGCTGTCTGTTGGTGTTCTGTGCTGGCAGGTCATTTGAATTTGCAAAGGATCATGGTAGGGCTTTGTGTCCTTTATATGGGTGGAGTTATGGGTGTGTCTTTGTTCCCTGTCCCCCCCCCCAGTATTTATTGGCTTTGTAATTGCTTGTTTGGCCTTTTTTTTGGTGTTTTTCCCTTTGCACTTTTTGTGCAGGTAGGAGACGTTCTTCTGACCGAGTCGGACCCTGCAGTTGTCTCGTGCGAGCTTCTCCGAGTCGTTCACGCTGTGTTTGTGCTGTTCCCTGTGCTGCGTACGCGTCGGTCGCGGTGTATTGGGTTGCTTCGGCTCGCTGTTTTGTATGCGTGTCGGTCGTACGGCTTGAGCTCCGTGCGACTCAGTCGTGTTTTCCACGCGTTGCATCGTACTTGGCGGGTCGGAGTTCGCGGGTACGTTTCGTTCGGGATTCTTCCTGGTGCGTGTCGGTCGGTTCGATTCGCGTGCTTTTCCGGGCGGATAGCTGTTTTCCACGCGGTTCGGTCGTTCGGCTTGTGTTCCGTACGGGTCGGTCGGATTTTGCACGCTTTTCATCGTACTTTGCGGGTCGGGCTGCACCGGTACGTGTCGGTCGGAATTAATTCCGGCTCCGAGTCGGTCGGTACGTTTTCCGGCCCGAATCGGAATTGGCCCCATAGTTGTTTAAAATATCAATTTTTTAATTAGTGTTATGTATTTTAGTTTATATTTTAAATGTATGTGATGTATGTTTTTTTGTACAAGTATTGTTTATGTTGTTTAATATATGTGTTAAATTTTTAGTAGTTACCAATTTTATTTTAATTAAATTTAGCATTTTTTAGTTTTGTAGCGGGTTGTGGGTATATAGGGGAATAGGGTGGGAAGTAATTTAATTATAATACATTAATGAATATTTTTTATTTAATAATATTTATTTAATTGAAATTTTATAGTGTTAATTGTGGGAAGTAATTTATTTGTAATTAATTATTAATAGGTTGTTAATTAATATTAATTAATTAATTGGTAATTAATTATGGTAATTGTGTATTTTATTTTAGGTGCGGGTTGTGGGGTTTATAGGGGTAAAGGGTGGGAAGTAATTTTTGATTAATTACTAATTAGTTGTTAATTTATATTAATTAATTTATTGACAATTATGGAAATTGTGTAATTAATTTTAGGTAGGGGTTGTGGGGTTTATAGGGGTAAAGAGTGGGAAGTAATTTATGTTTAATGAATTAATAATTAGTTGATAATTTATATTAATCAATTGATTGTAAATTAATTATGGAAATTGTGTAATTAATTTTAGGTGCGGGTTGTGGGGTTTATAGGGGTGAAGGGTGTGAAGTAATTGATTTGTAATTAATTATGAATCAGTTGTTAATTAACATTAATTAATTAATTGAATATTAAATATGGGAATTGCGTAATTAATTTTAGGTGTGGGTTGTGGGGTTTATACGGGTAAAGGGTGGGAAATAATTTATGTTTAATCAATTAATAATTAGTTGATCATTATTATTAATTAATTAATTGATATTTAATTAGGGTACTTGTTTATATTTTATTATGTGTGGGTTTTACTTTTATAGGGGTAAAGGGAGGGAGTAAATACATTTTACTTACTTTATAATTAGTTGTTAAATACTATTAGTTTTTTAATTGAAAATAAGTTTTAATTTTGTGATTAATTTTTTAACTGTTTCATTTTAGCTGTGCGTTGTGGGCATTATAGGGGTAAAGTGTGGGAAGTTAATGCATTTTTATGAGTTTTAATTTGTTTTTTAATTAATAATATTTCTTTGATTGGAAATTAATTATGTTAATTATGGAAGTACATTTTTTTAAATTTAGATGTGGTTTGTGAATTGTGTGGTGTTATAGGGTAGAAAATATAAAAAGTAAATTTATGTAAAAATTAATGTTTTTGTTTCAAAATAATTTGTAATTAAAAATATTTATTTGTTTGAAAATTATTTTTTATTTTATTTAATACAATATTTGTAGGCATTTGTCATATGTATTTAACATTATAATACATTTAAAAAAAATGTTTAATATTAAATATCTTTGTATTTTAATTTTTAACATATGTAAATATTTTTTATTTATTTTGCTTTTTAAATATTTTTGTTCATACTAATTTGTTTATTTTTAATTTTGAACTGACTGTAGTGAAAATATTAATTGTTACCCCTCCGTAATCCAACACTTTACCTACTGTTGCACTCACTGGAGTGGGAATAGTAATTTTACCCCTCCGCTATCCAACACTTTCCCTACTGTTGCACTCATTGGAATGGGAATAGTAATTTTTACCCTCCGCTATCCAACACTTTCCCTACTGTTACAATTATTGGAGTGGGAATAGTAATTTGTACCCCTCCGCAATCCAACAATTTCCCTACTGTTGCACTGACTGGAGTGGGAATATTAAATTTTAACCCTCCGCTATCCAACACTTTCCCTACTGCTGCACTGATTGGAGTGGGAATAGTAAATTTTACCCCTCCACTATCCAACACTTTCCCTACTGTTGCACTCACTGGAGTGGGAATAGTAATTTTTACCCCTCCGCTATCCAACACTTTCCTTACTATTAAACTCACTGGATTGGGAATAGTTATTTATACCCCTCCGCTGTCCAACGCTTTCCCTACTGTTACACTCACTGGAGTGGGAATAGTAATTTTTAACGCTCCGCTATCCAGCACTTTCCCTACTGTTGCACTCACTGGAGTGGGAATAGTACATTTTATCCCACCATTATCCAAAACTTTCCCTACTGTTGCCCTCACTGGAGTGGGAATAGTAATTTTTACCCTCCGCTATCCAACACGTTCCCTACTGTTGCACTGACTGGAGTGGGAAATGTAAGTTGAAAGATTTTTAAATAGTTGAATGTTTTAATTTATAATAAAATGTTTTTTTTTATTAGAGTTTATGTTACTGGTATATATATATATATATATATATATATATTTGTAAATTTTTATATAATTTTAAAATGATAAAATACATTTAAATTAATAGTTTATTAATAGTTTTAAAGTCAATTTATATATTAATTATTATGTATGTGTGTTTAACTTTTTTAACTAAGTTTATTTATGTTTGTTAAAATGTATATTAAATCAACTTAATTTTTTTATATTAATTTTATTATTTAATATATTTATATATATTTAAAAATCGATATTTTGTACAACTATATTTTTTACATCGATAATTTTTTTCAATATTTTTGTACTTACCTGTTTAAGTATAGGGAGTCGATATTTTTGCTTTTTATATTTTTTCATCGATATTTTTACAACAATATTTTGTACATCGATATTCTGTCAGTGAACCCCTTGGATCTCATGCCTTGAGGCGGTACAACTCTCACACCCCTCATCAAATCACCCTGGCATAATGTGAGTTCATCTCTCATTGGCCAGAAGGATCTCAACCCCGGATCTAGCCTTTTGAAATCAGGCCAACCCTTCACTGCATAATCCTTGATTGCATGAATTGCACATCCTCTTCGCCACTTCTCACCCACTCATCCCTTGCAATAGTGGTTTCACTTAAACAAATCACACAGTTCTCATCTTCCACAACACCTTCATCTCCATCCTCCACAGGTAATCTCGACAAACAGTCAGCCATATTTTTTGATCACCCTGGGCAGTATTGGACATGAAAATTGAGCTCCTCCAACCCCTCGCTCCACCGCTTGAGCCTGGGGGTCATTCTCTCTCTTTGGCCTCAAAAGAACACCTGAACTAAAGGCCTGAGATCTGTCCTTACTAGAAAGGGAATACCCCACAAATAGAATTTGAAATGCTTCTCAGCCCAGGCTATTGCCAAAGCTTCCCTTTCAATACACGAGTAATGCCCTGCAACTTCTTTAAGAGCTCTGGAGGCAAATGCCACCACGTTTTCTTCACAATTATCAACTTGAAACAACACCGCCCTCAGCCCCCTCAAGCTGGCGTCAGTGGTCAAAATATTTTTTTTCCTGGTGTCGACGTGTCCTAGGGTGGGCATCATGCTAATACCAGACTTCACTGTTTGGAAAGCCACCTGGTACTATGGTGACCACACAAAATGAACTCCCTTCTTCAACAAGGCTCTTATGGGCTCAACCACACTGGCACAACCCTTAATTAATTTGGAATAGAATTCAGCGTGTCCCAGGAAGGACCTTACTTGCTCCTTATCTGTAGAAGTGGAGGCTCGCCTAATGCTGTCAGTCAACTCCAACTTAGGTTAAATGCCCTCCCCTGATACAACTTGAACTAACCGATGTAACTCCAATTCTGCTCTTTTGTCTTTTCACTATGAGCCCTTTCTGCTGCAGCCTTTTTAACACTCACCTCAAAACCACATCATGCTCAGCAACATCCCTGCCATACATGAGAATGTTGTCCTGGAAGAATTGAAGGTTAGCTAGTCCCCCAGGACCATTTTCATTATTTTCTGAAAGCAGGCCGCTGCCGAGGCCAACCCAAATGACATCCTGATAAATCGGTAGGCCTCGAACGGCGTCACAAAGGAGGGGAGATGCCTCAAGTCTTGGAGCAGCAAAGCCTAAAGAAAGGCTGAGGAGAGATCCAAAACAGAGAATATGCTGACCCCTTTCAGCATAGTTAGGGATTCTGAGATGCTGGGAAGTGGTTGACGATCCACCCAAATCCACTTGCTGAGGTCCCTCAAGTCCACACACATTCTAATGGACTTTATTCCATTCTTGGGTGCAAAAATTACTGGTACCAACCACTCTGATGAATCAATCTCTTTAATACTCCCTGAGCCCAACAATCTGTTCAATTTCTCCCTCAAAGGTTTAAGCATCGGTGAACCCCCGGTGCTACCTCCGCTGCTTTCCCTGGGGGCAGCTCTGTGCTAGGAAGTTTAGGTGTCACTTCCGTGTCATTACCAATTTTGCCGTTTATACCGCTTTTCTTAATTTCCCCATTATTACCCAGCATTTGCGGTGTTTCATTTATAGGTATTTCACTACTTGATGTGCTACCTGTATTTACCTGCTGGCCTGCCATGTCCCTGCCACTCAGCCCATCTGCTTTCTCCACGCTCGGCTCCTCTTGCCTGTCACCCGGTATAGAGGGAGGCTGCAACATTGTATCCTCGATGAGCAAGCTCGCGGCCGCTGGAGCTTTACCAGCACTGATCTCAGCCTGTGAAAGAGTTCTGACACCCGCAGTGCTCACTGGAATTGCCGCCTGGAAGGTCTCCGTCAGAGTAGGTTGTCGGAGGGTGCTCACCCGAGCGTTGCTCCCTCCTTCGATGTCATCCTTCTGCGTGCCTCCTTTACCGCTGCCGCCGCTGGGCCCATCTGCTTTCTTTAATTGCGCACGTCTGGACTGTACTGAGCCTCGCACGGCGGCCGAAGATGCTGGGGCCGCTGTCTCCTTCGATTCCTTCATGAGCTTACTCCGCCGTGGTGCCATACTTTTGCCGATGATCAGACAGCGGCACAGAGCATGGATTGAGCGGCTGAGGTCTCGCATCAGTGTCCTCCTAGCTATCAGCTCCTGGTTCCACCACTGACCATTACGATCCGCTACCCGACAGATCAGCTGTTCCAGCAGGTAAGTGCAATGTGGCATCTCCCAGTTTTCCCGGCCTTATTGCATTGGGGAGGGGAGAGAGCGACGGCTGCTACTGCTCGCTACAGCCTCACGGCGGCCATCTTGCCCCCGGTATCAATAGCTGGTTCTCCAGAAGGGGAATGTTTTTTCTCGCTTAATGATGACACTGACCTATCACTCTCCAGCGATGGTAATTTCTCTGATGGGTCTGATTCGGCTGGGACCTCTCCAGCGCAGAGAGCAACAAGGGCTACCGTGCATAAATGTAGATCTAAATCTAAGCCCAAAGGAAGCCCATCTATAACAGATACAGCAATAGCTCGTAAGCTTACCTGGGATTATTCGGCCACCACTCAGCTTTACCAGGACGACGGAGCAATGCCTGAAACTGGAGGGCACGCAAGCCCTATTGAATCTGCCATGCCCCGGCCCCCTCTATGGATCTAGTATATACTACATTAAAGCAGATGCAGGGGGAGGCCAGGTTGGAGAGCCGCAGGGCGCAGCAGGCAACTAAAAAACTGCAGGGCTCACTGCGCAAGGTCAACAAACTATATGAGGATATGGCAGATAGGGTCACCCATGTTGAAGAAAGGACTGGCAGACTAGAGGACGAGGTCAAGGAATGGCAGACTTTCAAGGAATCCCAGGAGAAATTAACGGAAGATCTACAGTGGAAGCTTGAAGACTTCGAGAACAGGCAGAGAAGGAATAACATTAGACTTTTGGGATTGGCGGAAAACATCGAGGGAGGAGACGCAAGGGCGTTTGTAGTGACCCTCCTGAAGGGGGCATTTCCCGATCTGGCTTCATGGAACTGGGACGCCGAGGTCCAGAGGGCACATCAGTTCCCACTGACCCTAAAGAGAGGTGGATCAGCTGGCCAAGGGGAGCGGCCTAGGGCTGTCCTTGTGTACGTCGGCAACTACCTTCTTAGACAGGCTATTATTGATAAAGCAAGACCAGGTGCCAGACGTACATTCGAGGGCCACACATTTTTTGCCCGTCCTGACTTTTGTCACGCCACGGTTGAGAGGAGATGGCGGCTCCGGCAGCTGATAAACCCCTTTCAGGGGACTGGCAGTGAGGCCTACTTACTATATCCGGCTCGGCTAAAAGTTATCTCCAATGGTCATGTCCGAATGTTTTTTTCTGAGATCAAGGCTCAAGCCTTTTTGGTCGAGCTGCAGAACAAAAAGGGGGCGGGCGGAGGTGTGTGACCCGCAGCTGTCTAAGATGTAGTCTGAGTTAACTTCTGGGGTAGCTATAGCAACAGGATTCCTCCACTGGCTATACCCGTTGAGGTGGTGTAATGTAAAAATGCACTATGTATATTGTAGGCGGAAATATTGTTTTTTGATGGTTTTCTTTGAGTAGCTGGTTTAGTCTTTCACATTGAGCACAGTGGCATCTCAAGGGAGAATGGGGGGGAGGGGGTGGCTGCGACGCAAGCTATGGGTCCCGGCTGCCAAACATAGGTCATGCTTGACCTATTTGCCCATGAGGGGGGAAGGGGGTGGGATGGGGGTTGGTCTTGAGGGGTAGGGGGTGGGGGGGTAGGGTTGTAGGGGGTGTGGGCATGGTACAGCACAGCATGGTCTCTGAGACATATGGTCAAACACATGAAGAGTAACAAGACAATGGAAAGGGGGAAGTTAGGAATAAAAATAAAAATTTCAAAGATGAATTTGAGGGATAATTGGGCCGGCCTGCAGTTTGATGTTCATTAATGGGTCTACGAATAGCCTCAATTAATGTCTGTGGCTTAAACGATCATGCCAAAAGGCAACGGGTGGCAGCGATACTGAGGACAATGCGTTTAGATCTTCTGTGTCTTCAAGAGACTCACATAGAGGGCACAAGAGGTAGTCTCATGGAACAGCTTGGTTTTCGCCTCATCGCACACACTAGGCAAGGGACCAAGACTAGAGGGGTCGCCATACTCTCCAGACGCGGTGATATAATAGTTAGGAGGAAGCTAGAGGACAAATGGGGCAGATGGGTGCTAGTGGAGTGTACGATATTGGGTGAGACGTTTACTATCTGCTCTGTGTATGGCTCGACTGAGGATGATCCTGATATTTTCGAATTTTTAGACCTAGAACTAGCCTCCTGGCCTGTACCAGTTATTATGTGCGGAGATTTCAATATAAACGGACTGGGTGGACTATGGACCGAGACTGGGGATAGGTATGAGGGTCGGAAGAAAAAGGTTTTTCGTGCAATCTCCAGCTTAGCCCGGAATAACTTATTGGTCGATCTGTGGGCCAGATCAAAGCCTGATGATCCTGGCAGTACATATTTTTCAGCTCCACACAAGTTGGTTGTTAGACTCGACTACTTTTTCATCTCTAACCAATTAGCCCACCGGTGTCAGATCGAGAAGCTCCCCCGGATTATCTCAGATCACAACCCATTAGTGTTAACAATGGATATCCCAAGGGGGGGGCAGACCAGAACGGGTATGGACTTTTGAGAGAGGGCTCCTGAAAGATCCAGGATACCTAATCTACATGAAGGAATGGATTATGGGTTTTATGGATATTAATAGAAACAGCGCTAGCCCAGGGGTAGTCTGGGATGCACTTAAAGCTGGGGTGCGAGGTGAGACGCTTAGCTATAATTTGCATAAACAGAAGCGAGCAGCACTGCTTGAGAAGCAGATGTGTAAGGTAATAACGGAAATAGAAGAGGAGCTGAATGTGGCAATTGCTTCGGGTGCACCACTCGATGCTATTCTGCTTAGATTGGCCTTAGCCAAATCCGAAGCTCAGGACTGCATCGCCTCTAAGGCAGCAGTAATTTTTCTTGCAAGAAAGGAGCAATGCTATGAGTTTAGTCAACGGGTTGGGCACACATTAGCTGTGCGCATAAGGCAGAAAGATGCAGTTGGGGAGATTAGGGAAATAATGGACGAAAGTGGGAATATAGTTAATGACTCAATAGGGATCTGAGAGATATTTAGGCACTTCTATGCCAAATTATATAATGAAGAACAGGCGCAGGATCCCTCGCAGTACAAAAGTATCTTAATGAAATCTTAGTACATCCCATTGCTGATGAGGACAGGGAGGCATTGGAAGCTCCACTGACAGCAGAAGAGATCTATGCCGCCTTAGGTAGCCTCCCTCGGGCAAGGCAGCAGGGCCCGATCAGATACCGCTAGAATTTTATAAAACCTTTCTAGAAGTAATCGGACCTGATCTTGTGGAGATAATATCCCAAGCCCAAGTAGGTAGTTCTGTTCCAGCGACATGGGCCGGTGCAGATATTGTAGTCTTTTTGAAAAAGGGGAAACCATCCAGAGAACCAGGGTCATATAGGCCAATAACACTTATGAACTGTGATGCTAAAATCTTCTCTAAAACTTTGGCGACCAGGTTAAGCAATATAATTAGTAAGATGGTTAACCCCAATCAGCATGGCTTTATTCCTGGGAGAGGCACAACGCAGCATGTTCGCCGGGTTATAACCCTTTTTGACGCGGCGGAAGTCTCAGGGGACCCCATGGCGGTTATGCTAATGGACGCCGAAAAGGCATTTGACCGGGTCTCCTGGGATTACCTCTGGGCGGCTTTGAAGCACTACGGTATCGGGGGAGGCTTTGTCAGTGCAGTTCAGGCTTTATATAAAGACCCAACAGCTCGACTCAAAGTGAATGGGGGCTATACGGCATCACTTGCAATTAAGCGTGGTACACGGCAGGGCTGCCCATGTTCACCATTGCTTTTCGCCATATATATCGATCCCCTTATTCGGAGATTGGAGGCAAATGAAGGCATTATCCCTATGAGATATCATGGTTTGGAATGTAAAACCCTGGCATATGCAGATGACATCGCGCTGGTTACCCCTAGCCCAGCGGATGCTCTGATTGTAATGGAGATAGAAGCCCAAGAGTTCGGTCAGGCATCAGGGTACGCTTTAAACAAATCTAAGACTCAAATAATCAAGAATGCGGGGGCGGTGTGTGATGATGTACGGGTAACAGACTCTGCTGTTTATCTGGGGATAAGGGTCTCAGCAGACCTGGGGAAGACCGTAGAAAGAAACATTGGGCCAACAATCAGTAAGGCGAAGAAGGATTTTGATAGAACACATAACCTGCATCTGTCACTAGTGGGGCGGTGTAACGTGGTGAAGATGATTTTTCTGCCAATAATTCTGTATTTATTTAGGGCTATTCCGCTCGAATTTGAGAAAAAATGGTTCACGGCACTGGAGCATATGGTTAATAGATTTATCTGGGCACACGGGAAGACTAGGAGGGCACTGCGGTATATGTCTTTGCCAAGGGAAAGAGGTGGATGGGCTGTTCCTGTCTTCAAAATGTATTATTGGGTGGCAGCTTTTCAGTATATGTGTGGGCTAATTGGGGGAGATGTGACTGGACCTTGGATCAGGCCGGGATCAACTGAAACATACGCAATTTTGCTCGGAGAAGATGCTCAGAACTGCTTTTTGAAATTCACTGAGCCTAGCTACTTCAAGAGAACTAGGTTTAAGACCCTGATGGCTGCATACAAAATTTGGACAGTATTCCGTAAAAAAACTGGTCTTGGCCGATTAAATGGCTATACGCAGCTTTTTCGAAACCCCACCCTCCCTGGCGAAATCTTTTCAGACTCCACAATGGCAGAATGGGAAGGGTGTGGGATCCGGAGACTGGGGGATTTAATGGGGCCCTATGGAATTTGGCAGTTTGTAGATATACAGAATAGCTTTGGCATCAACAAAAGAAACTTTTTTAAATATCTTAAAATTCGTAGTTTCATAGGTGGGAAAAAGGGGGGGCCTGGTGGGTTTAGTGATAACAAAATTATGGAGGTAATCAGAGGAGGGGAAGACTGTACTATTCGGAGGATATACGCTGAACTTCCATATTCAAACAGGATGACCTCGGAAAATATGAGAAGAAATGGGCAGATAAACTTGGCATAGACAATGTTTCTTTAGAGCTAGGCCAAACTCTTCTTTGTTCTGCAGGGCTTCAAGCTCAACAGTACAAAACAATTTTCTCCTTATACTATACACCTGCACGGATTGCACAATGGGGGGGGCAGACAGGAATCCGGTGCCCTCGGTGTGATAGCACGGACGCTGAGATAATTCACATGTTTGCGTCATGCCCTCAATTGCAAACCATGAGGAATAAGATAGAATTGTTTCTTGCCAAAACATTAGATATTAGAGTCTGTCTCACCCCATCTATAATCTTGTTGGGGATAAGTATGGAGGACAGGCTAGACCCACCCGAAAGCTTCATTTTTGTAGCTATGTCAGTAATGCGAATTTGCATAGCTACAGCCTGGCTTGATAAGGCACCACCAACGTTTCAGCAGTGGCTTGCCAGGCTGCTGTCTATATTTATTCTTGAAAAGGGAATCTACGAGAGAAAGGGTAAAAAGGGCAGACTGCTCGGTAAACGGATCTGGGGCCCCATTTATAGGTGGAAAGAAAGTCAATCATAAACGATAGCGTGCTGCGGATAGGACGGACGGTACTGGGTGGTTTTTTTTTTTTCCTCCCTCCCGTCTTTTAATGAACCGGTAATGATGTATTAGTGATGTATTAGTGATTCTTCATGTCAGGTATGTTGTTTATTGGGTTTGAATTTTTTTGTATGACCACTCACATTGGTTATTGTATTATAAGTTTGTATATCACTCAGATAATTTCTGTATGTTTGTTTTGGATAAGCTGCTGTGCTATAATAAAAGAAAAAAACCCAAAGGTTTAAGCATCAAGTGAGGAACCTGACGTACCATATATGTACACCAGGCTTAATGCCATTTTTTAATACAATGTGATTCTCAAAGTCTTTGAGCAAACCTAGTTCATCTCTGAATACTTCAGGAAACTCATCGTGAAAACTGCCACATTCAACTAGCATCACTTGATCTTGTGCGTTGGGATTCAATATAACCCCTAAGTCTCTTTGGTGCCTCCAACCAAGGAGGTTGTCTCTCCTCTTGGCCATGTAGATCTTTCTAATTGATTCCCTGCCTTTGAATTCAATCTTCTTTATAATATAAAGCAGAACTTCAATGTGGGAACCACCATCACTGACTGGGTTGATGTCTAGTGGAAGCAACTTCTCACTGGGAAATCTGTCAACCCAAAGCTCATTCTTAATCATGTTGAATGGAGAACCTGAATCCTCTAATACTATAAGCTCTTTCCACCAACATCAACTTCGCACTTAGGCCTCACCACTTGCCCTTCTTCCCCACCATCCTGTCCACTCTTCACATTTAAAACCACTGTGCGTACACTCTCAGTGACATTATCCACACCCTCTACCATCCGTACTCCCTTAGAAGACTTGCAGGCCTTTGCATAATGTCCCTTGAGAACCACACTTATGACAGGTTTGATTTTTTTTCATAACAATTCTGGCTGCTGGACATATTACTAAAACTTCCACATCAAAAGCATTCAGGTTTTACTGCCGCCAGATGGAGTTTTGAACTTGGCTTTTGCAGTAACCTTAAAAACATTAGTGTCTGTAACTTGCTGTGTGTCTGCATCCAAATGTTCATGTACACAGCTTTGCCAAAAGTGTCTGGTGTCACTGTGTGGTTCCTTATCTCCTTTACCTATCCAGATGCATTTTCGATACCCTCCACAATGGCAATCGCTTCCTTAAGTGAAGGATTTCTTGCCAAGAGTTTCTCCTGCACTCTGCCACTGTTAGTGCACCTCACTAACTGATCCCTTATAAGGGAATCTGTAAGTTCTCCAAATTCACAGGTGCGTGACAACACCTTTAAGGCGGCTATATATTTGCCCACTTTCTCATTTGGCTCCTGTGCCCTGGTAAAGAACCTGTGCCTTTCTAACACTAGATTTATGCGAGGCCCAAAATATGGTTCAAGCATCTTGAGTGACATCTCAAATGCATCAGAGGGTTCTCCGCCACCTTCACCTAAGGGCCACCCATCAATGCTTTCATAAATGTTGCCGCCCTCAGTCCCAATGTTGTGTAAGAGGAGAGGCTGATTCCTATGCACAGAAAACCTCTCTCCACCCATGGCTACCAAATATGAATCAAATAGTTTCCTCCAACATTTCCACAGTAGCATTGGTTCCCCCTTATCAGATAGGTATGCTGGGGACTGCGACATGTTAATGACTGCCATGATTATGGGTTTAACTGACACCAAATAGGAAGGAGGATATGCCAAGAACTGCTTAGCAAAATAACAAGAGTATCTCAAGTTTGACATTTGACTTCAACAGCCACAATCAATTGTTCCAGTAACTAAAAATGGTAGCCAGAAAATTGTTGCTGCGGAAAATATAAAGAAAAGAAATGCCAGTCAAATGATGTAAATATCAACGTCTCAGAGAACGACTTTTTCCAGGGCTCAAAACATGTACTCGCATCCAGATAACACTGCGTGCATTACGAGAACAAATAGATTCTCTCACTCTCTCTGGCTGACTGACAGAGCCGATGCATACAACAGACGTGCCTCGTGTTGTGCGGGTGACATGGGAGGCCGCGTAGGCAGCGCGGGGTCCCACGCTCGCACAGAGCATCGGCGGTCTCCCAAGTCTACACTTTGTCAGAGAGCCGTTCTCCAACGCCAATCACACTGTCAGCGCCTTCAATGATGGCACGCTCCTCAGTCACAATTCCAGGCCTCTTTGGCTCATTAACATGGTGAGGAGCCACTCACGCTTCCAGCGTGTGCCTTGATGGCACGCTCCTCAGCTTACTGTTAGCAAGTAGCATACGCGTAGACCAACACTGTGTAGTTTTATACCCTTAATCACAACAGCATGCAGGTTACCTCAAAGTTTTAGTTTCAATTACACCGCCTGTTCAGTTCTCCAAAACTCCAAACTTCAATGATACCGAGGTGTCACGAGCTCACATGGGTTCCTTCTCTGGGGCATTGGTGGTGATGCTGGTCCCCAATCCAGCCACGTTTGTCGCCAGCATTAAAACTCAGAATCCCACAGATTTCTTCATCTCTGTTTATTTAAAAGACTTATAACACCACCAACTACGCAGCCTGCCAGTCAGCTCCCAGCCTCCACCTGACCCTTCTAGAACACTGCTCAGTCTGGAGACTTGAACAGTCCTGCCATGAGCTGTACATGTACAATCAAAGAAAGGAGCTGTGCACATTAAACCACAACACCTTCCTCTTCAAGTAATGGCAAACAGTGTGTTTTTCCCAGAACTTTAGTCACAGCAACAGCCTGGCAATACCAAGGTTGAGATTATAGGTGTTGCTCGCCAGCAGTGCACTGGGTGCTTGCTATTCAATGAAATGTTGGCCTCCCAAGCCATCTTGACTCTATGTGCGTCTTATATTGACAGACAAGGCCTAGTTTAAAGGCAGGAAGTAAATATTAAGACTAAGGGGCCGATTCCGATCTCGGCCGGTAGGGCTCCGAATCGGATTCGGCTTAACCGGATCCGATTCGGAGCCCTATTGCCCGACCGATTCGTACGCGCGTCCGGGCGAGCGAGTACGATGCGAAATCGCCGACCGACTCATCCGGGCGTCCCGACCGCTCCGACCGACTCGTTCCCGGGTCTAACCGCACCGACCGACTCGCTCGGACTCGACTCGCACCGCGCAATGGAGACGTTCCCTGGCCGGGTGAGTACGATGCGCGCCGCGAGCAGTCCGACCGAGCCGCACACTCCGGCTCCAAAGAGCAGTCGGAGCCGTACTTTGGAGGTCCGTGTCAGACCCCCCTGTACGCGTAGCCACGCGAGTCGCACACAGGGGGGACCCATGGGTCCCCCCTACCTGTGCATGTACGGTGCGAGTCGCTTTGATGCGTACCCGCTGTAGGGGGCGCCCTTGTTCGCCTCGCACCCATTGAGTCAATGGGAGCCCGCGTACGCGTTGTACGACAGGCTCCCATTGACTTCAATGGGAGTCCGACCGACTCGAGTCCGATGGCATACGTGCGCATCGTACTCGTTCGGTCGGGCTGCACGGGTCCGATTCGGTCGGAAATCTCTCCGGGTCCGGCTCGGTCGGAGAGATTTCCGTCCCGAATCGGAATCGGCCCCTAAGTAGAGTACAGCACAATCATTTCCATTACAATAAAGAAGGAATATCCGGATTTGTTATTTTGTAAAAATAGAACGTTTTAAAAATGTCTTAACATTATAAATATGTGTGCAGTAATAATAGTAAACAAGGACTGTAAATCACATACATAATGGAATGAAATAAAAAAAACACATGAAATGGAGTTTCAACACTGAGTGCCAAAGTTACACAAATCTATATTGTACGTGATCACTATTTTGAACACTGTGCTATTCATAAACAAAGGAAAACAGAGAGGATTGCAGTTATCGCGCCAAAAACAGAGTAACTTTTTAAACGTTGTTGATCATAACACCAATGATTTTAAAACAACAATCAATATAAACGGTACAACCTGAAGGATGTTAAAGGATTGTACCTCACTGCAATCCAGTGTTCGAGTATTCACAGTCACATTGTATGACTATATAACAGAGAGGCTAGACGTATCTCCTGGTTAAGGGTTAGAGTTCGTCAATAAATTAAAAAGTGATATCTCACGATCTTGGGCTCCTTACAACACCAAGTCAACAAGCTGCACATCCAGGGAGAATAGTTCTGTAGTGGCCTGAAAGAGGCAGACTGTGGTCTGACACTCAGGTCCTACAAGGGTGTGCACACAGGCACAGGGGCACTTACTCGGACCATGAATAGCCTCTTTGAGCTATCTGGATCAAGCTCGCGTGCACAGAAGGTCAACCTAGTGTTGGAGCTAGGCACATCAAGGCAGAGTTGGGATCCCTCCAAGAGTGGCATGCAGACGCTTCCGCTGGCATTTTGGCATCTTAAAGTGCTGATGGGCTTGTGATCACACTACGCTGAGTGGAAACTAGTGGGTACCAGGAAAGGATAAGCGAGAGGTTTTCCGGAAAAGTTTAAAAAAGGCAAAAGCAAAACATTGGCATAGAGAAGGAGTGCTTCATCAGGCTGAGTCACAATACACCTCTTCTGTTTATAAGTCAATGGTTCAACTTCTTGGGTGGCTCTTTTCTGGTCTCTGATAAAGGTTGAGGGGTCTTCTTAGTCTGTGTCGGCGTCTTTGAACTCCTTGGGCTGACTGGGCAGAGCCTGTGTGGAAAAACAGGCTAGAAGGCTTAGTTCTGGGGTTTCCCTCCTAAGAGGCATTTATGAGAAGAGAAGACCTTTTTCTTCACCTAGAATGAATGTTGGCGTCAGGTGCCTGAATGGCACCAGATACACAATCAGGGACGAACTGGCCTGTAGGGCAATCAGGCAGTGCCCGAAAGGCTGGTCTGACAAGTTAGTGTGTGGGCCGTTTTCTTTAGCTATTTGTGGTCCTGTTTTATGGTGAGGTGGGCCGGTGTTAACTGCTGATTTTCCTGATATTTCCACAAGCATTGTCTGCAGCAAGCACAAAAGCTTGCAATCTCCCATGCATTGCAAAATATGCATACAGCGTGTCTTTACAAGGTCAAAACTGGCCTGATTTGTAAACATCAGCCACATTTTTAGCTATATGGTTAGCTAATGGAGGCCACTTTTATTTTGGTGCCTGGGCCTATTTTTTGTCCCAGTCGGACCCTGTACCCTGTCCTGAGGCCTGCTCTACTTGGAAGCATTTGTCTATCTCTCAGATGGGACCTGAAGACAAAGAAAGCTGAGAGCAGAGCGGCTTTAACACGTGCGAACTGGACCTGCATCCAGGGCACTGATCTCCGGCAGGTCACAGAAGTTGCCTGCAGCAGCTCCAGACCTGGGTCCAAAGAAAAGTATGTTGAAACACTGTTGCTGAAGGCTGGCGACACCCATGTCAGAATTCTGTCTGTTTTTCTTTTCAAGGCGCTCCTTATTTTTCCCCCTCCCCTTCCTCCTACCTCTCCCAGATTTTTGACAAATTGGCAATAAAAGAGGTGAGGCAAATTTGGGTTTGTCCAGGGTGCTATCTGAGCAAAGACCAGCTCTGGCTGAGAGAGGAAAAAGAAGTGGGGTTTGACCGTTCTTACTGTTTTGCTGTGACCAAGAGACTTTCTCCATTTTGTATTCACTGGTTTGTGCTAAAAAGGTGTTCATGATCCTCTAATGCTAACCTAACAATAAGGTGAGCATATCCAGTGTTACACAGACACTCACTCCAGCAATCCTAAACGGGAAACAGCGTTTACAACGCTGTTGTTACAACGCAGTGCTTTTACAACGCGGTTGTTACAACGACCGCGTTGTTAGTACGCAATACCTTTACATCGCAAGTCATTATAACGACTTGCTGTAGGGGGCGCTAAGGTATTGGATATGAAATCCAACACCTTCCCTGCTGTTGCGCAAACTGGAGTAGGAATAGTAAATAATACTATTGCTAAGTCCAGCGTGCCCCCTACAGCAAGTCGTTGTAATGACTTGCGATGTAGAGGTATTGCGTACTAACAACGCAGTCGTTGTAATGACCGCGTTGTAATAGTACGCGATGTAATAGCATGCGTTGTAACATGCTATATTCATCATAAACATCACTTAAAAAGCACTCCAAATAATGTTTGCTGTCATCCACTTTCATTAAGAAAAATGTAGGTGACCTTAATTTAGATGCAGAGGCCAGCAGGTATCACCAATGGGGGAGGCTAGTACATCCTCAACCCTATAATGCGTTGTTAGACACAACCTGGACAAAGGGTTGAGGAGGAAAACCTCCTTCCTGAGAGTACATGGTAGAGACAGAGACTATCTCAGAGTGTCCATATGTTAGGGTACAAGGATGTCTCCAAAGAACACCCGCTTTCTCGTTTTGGGAATATCATGCTAATTTCTCCAGTTGGCAAGGGCTAGGTGCCTTCAGAACTCCGCCTTAGACCCTCAGTTAGCTCTCTTGGTGTGTCAGCCTATGACAAAGTCTTTCCCTTTCACAACTAGCACTATTATGAACATTTCACTTCCTTTTCGTTTTTGTCAATCACCTGTAGAAAGTGCAGAGAAACTGAGCTCACTTAAAATGGAGACGACACAAATTTGCCCTTCGACTGTGAGAATGGATTAATTCTTGGCCTTTGCTTCTAACAAGATACTATATTATTTTTTGAACGACCTGATATATATTTCCGTGGCCTATAAGAGTCGTTTTTGGTCGCTCGTCCATCAGACGTTATAACTTTTCTTAATCAGAGCTTATCTCTAAAGAGAAATATGACACGCCTATTGCTAAAAAATAAACTGCAAAGTATTTCAACAAAAAGTTTCAATTTCAATCATAATCCTAAGAGGCAATGTGCTACTTGTTGAGATGAGCAGCTTAATAGAGTAACTCTACATTTTTTTAAACGTTTTCCCGTCTATTTACAAGGTGGACAAATAACAGATGGAAATACTCCTGGAGCAAATAACATTTGTTACAAGCTGTGCGTGGTGTTTGCGCCTGATATACATCCATGTATAACCTGGTAATATCTAAGTGCTCTTGCAAATTTGGGGGCATATCTACAAGGGCAGGCGATAAAATTATCGCCGCTTTAGCGTCCGTTTTCGGACGAAAAGCGGCGATAATTTTAACGCCCTATTAGCAAGGACAAGCTAACGCGTGAATCCATGCTTTTCGCCCATTCTCATATCGCCCAGCTTTGCATCTCTAATGAGATGCAAAGTGGGCGTTCCTCCCCAGAATAACGGGAGAAATGTCGCTAAGCGACATTTCTCCTATTATCAAGCCCCACGCTAAGAAGCATGGCGACAAGAAAAGTAGCGATAACCTCTGTTATCGCTACTTTCCTTACGCCTGCTTTGAAACCGACTTAGCCATGATATCCTATGGAAGGTGGATATCATGGCTAAGTATGTGTAGCCCTATCAGCAAGCTATCACCAAAAGTTGTGCGATTATTGCTGGATTTCCAGCGATAATCGCACAGTTGGCAGCTTGCGCTCTGAATTTTATCGCTTTGGAGATAAGCGTTGCTGATAGCACGCTATCTCCGCGATAAAATTCAGAGATGGCCGGCGATAATTATCCTCACGCTAAGAGCGCTGAGCGATAATTATCGCCTGCCCTTGTAGATATCCCCCTTGTTGAGAAAGCAATTTGCACCCACCTTCCAATGAGTCCTGTGTAAAACTGGGTACAAATTGTGCCTGTGCCCAGTGTTTACACTAGTGCATGCCTCTAAATAATTCCATATGTGTGTGATAAAATTTCCCCCTGCAATGTGTTACAAACCACGGCAATGTTCAGTGGCAAGAAAAGCAAAAGTAGATGAAGACCACATTGCTTTACAAGGTGCTGAACCCTTCTGACTCTCAGCAATATTTTTTAGGTCGAGCCTGGTTAGCGCATGCACTACTCTGCGAGGCATGCTGTATTCGAGTATGGACTTGGAGCTCCACCCACCCTCCGCCCATATTTTTCATTGCCTTGTGTCATTGTCCTTTGTAAATGCTGACTTCTGATTCGTTAAAAGGCTTGTTAGTCCCTCTTTAGTACCGCCTTGTATTCATTTAAATCTCCCATGAGGACTGGCCCTTTTACTTCTGTTGTTACACGGTATGTCTTATTCAGTCTGTAAGCACTATTTTCTTTAATGAGTTTCTCCTACTGTGGGCACGACATGCTTTCCTGCAACGTTGAGCGCACCATGCCCGCTTTCACTTTCCAAGCAGCCTGGGACAACGGTGGCCACTTCTTTGAAATGAAATAGGTCTCGCATTTACAAGAGTTTGAGCTATTGCCATTGCCAATGACAATGCCTTTTATTTATGTGTTAATTATCAAAACAGATAAAGTAAAAGGCATTGTCATTTACAGTGCCAATAGCTTAAACTCTCACAAATGCGAGACCTATTGCATTGCAAATGCTTGTTATGTACAGTAGGGAGTACTTTATACCATATAATTCATGATTCTGCCTATCTAATTTCAGTTTTGGTTATGATGCTGGTAAATAAATAAAGAAATCTCAGTTTAGTATTTGATCTCTTTCTCTATATGTGTAATAAATGTCAAGTATATACTGTGAAAAAGATTATGTGTTTCATTAAAAATGCTACAAATAAATATTTTTGCAATTTGAAAATGTCCCTTCACACTCTGATTTTGATGTTGCAAATCTCAACTCAACTGTAATAAATGATTACAGGTAACTGTTGATATTGTCTTATGATGGATGGTTGATGATGTCACAACTAGACTGTAATAAGAAAAAATTGTCTAAGTATTTCTAAATTTGCTGCAGGATTTCATGCATTAACACATATTCTGTTGTTTCATAGACGATAACATGTAACATATAGACGGTTATATGCCTACACATAAATAGATAGCTGTTAATAAGTGTTTGAAGGCCTGCACTAAATAGAGTAGACATTCCATAAAAATTGTTGGTAGCAGCCTTGTGATGGAAGGGCCTCATGACAAATCTAAACGACATGGACAAACTGTGGGTTCGACAGAGCAGGGAAACAGCTCAAATATGGTGATGTTCATGCGTAGCCATATCTTAAATGACCCACCAAGGCATCTATCACAAGTGGGGAAATAATCTTGTTCGGGGAACATATTCAAACAGGATTAGAAGGCAGATGCAAATTCCATCGCCAGTGGTAGTTTGCTCCCATGATTTGAGGGCAGCAACACGTAAGAGAATCACAGCTGCAAATTATGTGACATTCAGGTTAGTGCATAATTTGCCGTGGAGGGGTTGGAAATCATATTTGGATGCTAATTCTGCATCCATTAATTACTCCAGTCATGAGTAGCAGAGATTAGTGAATGAACAGTTTATACCCACGATTTGCAGATACCAGGGGGCATATTTACAAGGAGATATCATGGCGTTCTGGTGGCCATATCTCCTTCTCCTTATTTACAAAGTGGCGTTAAGCCACTTAACATGGCTTAATACCGGCTTGTAAATAAGGCCCCTTTTCACGCTTCACTTAGTGTGGAAGGGGCTTGTAATGGGTGTTGCAATGGGCGTCCGCCGCAACACCCATTGCTTTTTTATGCTGCCCCATATTTACAAGGCTGGGGCAGTGCCAAAAACTAAGACTAGGGAATACCTGGTCTTAGACTGGCGATACGAGGTGAAATTATTAACTTCTCCTCGTATTTTGCTCTTTCCATGTGTGCTGCAAGACCAAATCACCTTTCAACATTGTTTATGTGAAGGCAGGTGTCCCTTCCTGAACATAAACAATCGGCCATGGTGCAAGGGTGCCTGCACTGTCGCTAGGCAGCTTTATTAGCGTCAGCGCTAGGGGAAACACAGCGGTGCACCGTGTATTTATATATATGGGGAGCATCCCTGCATTTAAAAAATGTTAGAACGCGGCGTTACCAATTTTGGAGTCACACCGCACTCCGACATTGTGTTGTAAATATCACCCTTGGACTTGGGCTTTTTGTTGACGATGCATTTCACCAGGGCTGTTCTAGATGGCATCAACTTTTTCAAGATTAGAAGAGAATGAAAAATGTCTGGACTGTTTGATTCGCCATTCATGACATGATAAATCCATTTTCAAATGCAGTTTTCTCTGAAACATTAGCTTATTTCCACTGGATTGACATTTGTATTCCCATATTCTTCCCATTCTGGAAGTGTGTCTGAATCCTGTTCTTTGTTCGCTAAAGCTGGGGTGTGGTCAGCATTACTAAATATTTATTTACTGTTGCTCCCAATACAGACTGGTGTGTTCTCTCTCTCTCTCTCTCTCTCTCTCTCTCTCTCTCTCTCTCTCTCTCTCTAGCAAATGTGTCCTACCCTTTCTAAATCTAAAACCCTGCCAAGTACTACTACTTCCTGGAAATGCACACACCCTTCTGCGAATAAGAGCTACTTTTCAAAAATCAAAATAAACAGCTAATTAAAGAAAATCACATTTTTTGCTCTTGGCCGTCATCCTGACATATGGAAGCACCCTGTTTTCTCAACAGTCTTATTGTGTCATCTCCACTCCTTCTTTCTGCTTAAAGTTATCACAGTTTTTCAAACGTTCTTCTACATTGTTTATACATTGGTCTAAACTCCATTACATTGGTGATACTTGTTGCAAACTGCAGCATTACGTTGATGTCCGTTTTCCTCCCCGGTGTTATCCAAGTTCTGTTTTCTATTACTAATATCTGCCTTCCTTTACCTGAGGAAAATACTGGAAAATAATCTGAAAAGACAGCTTCAAGAATAAGAGTAATGCTCTCCCCTACTGCCTGGGTGTAATGTACCAGCATGCAGTTATCTGAATATTGTTTGATATAAACATTATGTCCTAAATGTTGTTTAAAAGCGTTGCCCCATTGGGGTGAATAGCAGAAAATCTACACCCAACTGGAGAATAGTTTTGTGAACGATGTTTACGTTAGGTGATATTTCAGTAGGTGAAATTCTGATATACTACCCTGAATGGGTACCAAATAAGGCTCAGACCCATGAAACTAATACATACCATAATTGTGACTATCAGAAAGGATCTTCTGACCTCCCTCAATGAAAAGAGTTACTCCATATTATTCTCAATCTTTCTGGTGTTTATGATATATTAGACCAAAATATCCTAATAAAAGGTTATTAAAGGGATGTTGGGAATAACACGGCTCTTGGTGTTCTCTTCTTTTTGAGCTATCAATTCTGAGTACCTGGTGTCAGGGGTGCCATCTAAATACTCAATTTAGGGGGATTACAGGGAGTGACAGGTAGTAGCCAATGGGCTACTTACATTTAGGGTGACTACACCCTCTATATGACAACTTCATACGGATAGTGGGCATAACCCTGATCCAGAAAGCCTAATTCTGCCAAAAATAAGATGGTGGAATTCTAAAAGTCGTGTCCACTTCAGGTTGTCCACCTTAGAGGTGGTGCTAGCCTGAGAGGTGGGCACGCCTCCTGACTAGCTATTTTTCCCTCCTGTCCTGGTGCCAAATGGTCCAGGGGCAGGGGGTGGTATTTTCCCGGTCTGGGGAAGCCTTGGTTTGCATATCATAGGTGGCAAAGGCCCTGTCTTGATATGTTGATCACTTAGCCATCCTGCTTGGAGGAGATGATAACACCTCCAGCCTGAGCAGACATTGTTTCAACCCTCATAGAGCACGGACTCTCACCTGCAGAGGGTCAGAAACCTGTTTGTGGAGGTAGGCTGGTCTACACCAGTCAGTCAGCACACTTGTAGTCGGTAGGTTTTTAGGGGGCACCTCTAAGGTGCCCTCTAGGTGCATGTCTTAATAAATCCATCACTCAAATCAGTGTAAATGTATTAATATGAGGTGTTTGATACCAAACACCTCTGGTTTCAGTGAAGCCATCATATAGCTGGTGAACTTGTAAATACCAATGTCCAGCACATGTACTCAAAATGGCTTCCCTGTTCACTTATGATATTTAGGAGTCAACTTGGACATTGCAGGGGCATATCTGCTCATGCAGATATGTCCTCTCATGTAGTATAGTGCACCCTGCCTTAGGGCTGTAAGGCCTGCTGTAGGGGTGACTTACTTATACTGAATGCAGTGTCTGCAGGCATGTCACACAGGGGATGGGCCATGTTGTGTCTTCACTTTGTTCCGCACCATGGCATTCAGACTGCAATTGCAGTTTGCATGTTGGTGCTGAGGGGTCTCTTAGGGTGGCACAATACATGCTGCAGAACTTAGGGACTCTCTTTAGTATCCCAGGGCCTAGATACCATTTAGTAGGGATTTATAGGGAGTGATAAAGTTGCCAATTGGGGAACAATTGTACTGTTTTGGTAAAGACATCTGGCACTGGGGGCCTGGTTTGCAGGAACCCAGTGCACTTCTGTCAAAATTGCAACAGCCACCAGGCAAAAGGTGGTGGTGTACATGTCAAAAAGTGACACTTTCCTACACCTACGAAAACCATACTGTAGGTCAGAAAGAATAGAGTTGACCTCTGCCCACTCTTCTAGTTGGTTCAACAGGATTCTCCCTGTGACTTTCACCAAGGAGTCAAGGAGGGAAATGGAGCAATAGCAAGTGGGATTAAAACGATCCCCTTTCTGGAAAATTGGTACTATCACAGCCTCCGATCAGGTGTGCAAAGTACCGGAGCGGAAGAAAGCCCCTAATACCCTGTTTAAATTGGACCCCATAAATGGACTTTGGCTTTGAAGAGATCATTAGGATTGCCGTCCGGACCAGGGGCTTTACCACCCTTACTCCATGCTAATGCCATATTGATTTTGTTCAAGGAAAAACATAGATTACTAAAATCTGAAGCCAAGCATTTAATGGATGCGAGGACGAACCCCTGAAGCAGCTGGCAAGGGATGGAATAAATCTTAGAAAAGTGGGCAACCCAGTCGGTGTTGTGAATGGTTGCCTCCAGTTTAGGAGCTCAGCTGTCCTTTAAAAGAGGGCCGTTAATGACACTCCGGAAAGCTGAGGTGTCCTTGGACAAACTGGCTTTGATTTGCGATTCCCAATCCATGGTCTTTAATTCCTTCTTCCTTTTTTTCAGTGCTAGGATATACTCAAGTCTATACCTCCTCACTTCCAAAGGGCAGTGCATTGACTTACAAAGCGCTGTCTTAAGGAGCTCATGGGCTTTGGAGTAAATGCCGTCAAACCAACCTCGCCTATCGCTATTTGACTGGGACAGTGCTCTGGTTAAAGCATCTTGATCCCACAGGAAATATTAAGAAATGCAACCTTAAAATCAACATCATTGGAAGAGATGTCCTACCAGGTGTCAAAAGCATCTCTATGGGCAGAAACTGATTTTCTGAGAGAGTTACAAGAGTTCACCAAGGACCAACACAGATAGGTTCTGTTGCAAGATGTTAATAAGAGTTATCAATAATATCTTCAACATAGTTATTTTTCTAACCACATTCCATTCTAAAATTTATGCTCTGAGGGTGATGGTCACTCATGAACAAAGAATATAATCAATAACAGTGTTGTGGCCACCATGTATAAAAGTGAAATTAAAAGGAGTGAGGGGAAAGCACAGTTCGTTTTTAGAGACAAGGTAAAACTTTAACATTAAATCATTCAATTTCAACCCATAATCGCAGTGCAAAGAGTGGGTTTGGTTGTTATCATTTGAATCCACCATACTAAAAACCATTTTTGCTGGAAGAGGACATAAATGAATGTTCAAATCATCACCCCACAATAAAAATGTTTCCTTCTCTTCACAACAGCTTAATGTATCCAGTTTGTACTCAAGTTGGGATAGAGAAATAATGGTTTTAGGTGGAGGTATGTTATTATAGAAATTAACAATGGTGAGGTTCAGATTGTGCAAGAGTTTTTTTGTTTTTTTAAAAACTTTATTTATTGATTTTCAACGACATGTGATCACTACATCAGAATCAAGCTCAGACAGACATTTGAATTTGTATCATCAAACATTAGGCAAGACAGTCAGACGCATTGCATAAAGAAAAAGGAAAACGCATAATCATCCTGTTGTTGTTCTAGGCTCCCTCATTTTCATCTATCATTACATCCTACAAATCTCAGTGTCTACAACCCTTGGGTGCTCAAAGGGGAGGCATTCAGTGCATACATAATACTGGTCCATGATCCAGTAGGCATATAGCCACTCTCATACATTCACCCATAGGCGTATGGAAGGCGAGGATGACACGTCGTTACACCCCACCCCAAGGGGCATTACAAGCACAAGTCGCTCCTAGGGGCCTGTGTTCCCGTTTCCTCTCTAGCGTCCTCAGGCGTGTCGGAAGGCTGGGCAGCAAGGTAAGCCTTCAGAGGATCCCAAATGTCTCTGGGGCGGGAAGACAAAGGAAGTAGCTCAGCATAAGAACACAGTTTTTCTTGACAATATGTGAGATCGGAGAGCCAGTCCTTAAACTTTGGCGCCCTGCCCCTGCCCCATCTGCAAGCGATACAGCGCTTAGCCATCAGCAAAGCAAGGGATATGAAGCGACAGTGGGGCTTCGCCACCAGTGCAGTGTAACCCAGTAATGCCGTCAGTGGAGTGACTTCCAAAGGAAGGGCTGTCATCTGTGCTAGGGCCTCAAAAACCTGCCCCCAATACTCATTTACCACTGAGCATTCCCAGGCCAGATGAAAAAAATCTGCTCCTGCGCATCTGCATCTGTCACAGCGATCCGATTCCTTCAATTTATATTTATACATTTTAACTGGGGTATAATAGAGTCGGTGTAAACATTTTAAATGTGTTATACGGAGCCTGCTACTGGCCGAGATTTGCTCCGTTTGTAAGCAACAATATTCCCACTGTTCGTCTGTGAGTACTAATCCTAGTTCTGTGTTCCAATGTGTACGAGAGGGGCAAGGGGCTGTTTTTCGCTGAACATGGATGGTATGATAAAGTCTGGAGATGACATGACCCGGTGAAGTAGTCTGCAAAACCATGTGTAGCGGGGCCAATGTGGGGAGCTCCTGAGGGAAAGCTGGGGAAATGTGTTGCACCCCCTGCCTGAGCTGCAAGTAAAGGAATACGTCTAGGGGGGACGACTGATTATCAAGAAACAGTTGCTCCTGCGATTTAAACTTCCCATTGGAGTATAGGTCTCCCCAAGTTGCAATATTCAGTCGTGTGAGCAGTTTGCGAAATCCCAGCTCCTGTAATAATGGTAAGAGTGGGTGATATACCAGGCGGAGTAAAGGTGAATAGAGCACCGCTCCCTCGTGCATCGCAAGAATGCGGTGCCAGGCCTCTACCGTACCTGTGAGCATTGTGGGCGTTTTGTCTCTGGGTTGTAGCGTAGAATAGATCATGCCTTCGAGAGGGACAGGGTCAGCTAGCCAATGTTCTGCCGCAACCTGCGGCATGTACGCAGGGGGGTGAAACCAAAAATAAGCATACTGTGCTTGTGCGCAGGTGTGGTACAATTCGAAATCAGGGACGTCAAAGCCCCCCGCTGCGTAGGGCCTGATGAGTACATTCCACTGCAAACGTGGCTGTTTGCCCCCCCAAACCAGTCTGATCTTTTCTGACCGCAGTGCCTTAAAAAAATGCCTGCCTGGGTGGTATGGAACATTAAGAAATAGATATAGCAGTTGTGAGAGTACAACCATCTTGATCAGAGAGACTCGACCTGCCATAGAAAGGGGCAGAGCGATCCATCTAGTCACGCTGCCAGCAATGCGGTCGAGGGCAGTGCCATAGTTGAGCCGTATTAATTCCTCGCGATCTCTGGAGATACGTATCCCCAGGTACCTCAAATCCGAGTCGCACCACTTCAATGGGAAGTCCAGAGGGAATCGCCCGGCAGCGGGTGTGAGAGGGAAGACCTCCGACTTACCCCAGTTTATCTGTACCCCAGAAAGCTTCCCAAATACAATAAATTCTCGCAGGAGGGGGTTTAAGTTGGTATGTGGCTCTCGAACATATAGGGTAACATCGTCAGCATAGAGGGAAATCAGTATTTGGCGCAAGTTGCAACGTAGCGCCTTTTCCTGATGATGTTGACGAAGCTTAGCAGCCAGGGGTTCAATCGCAAGGGCAAAAAGAAGGGGGGAAAGAGGGCATCCCTGTCTGGTACCCCATGTTAAATGGAAAGCAGTGGATATGTGGCCATTGATCATAACCCTGGCGGAAGGGAGATTATAGAGCAAGCGGATCCATGAGAGAAACAATGGAGGGAAACCCATGCGTTGCAGAACCTCCAATAAATAGTCCCATTCGACCGAGTCGAAGGCCTTGGTGGCATCTAAAAAGACCGCGGCCAGGGCCAGGTCAGGGTCCACATTATTTAATATAGAAAAGAGTGTACGTAAGTTATGCGTGGGCGAGCGTCCTGGGATAAATCCCGACTGGTCGGGGAGGACCAGCTTTTCCATAAGCAAACTCAGGCGGTTGGCAATGACTTTAGCGAGGATTTTGGCATCACAATTAATAAGTGACAGAGGTCTGTACGAGTCGCAGGAGGTGGGTGGCTTTCCAGGTTTAAGTAGTGAGATAATAAGAGCCTCTCTCATGGAGAGGGGGAGCCTGCCCTGCTCTAGGGCATCCTCATATACCTCCTGGTGAATGGGAGCGAGGAGATCAATGTACGCTTTGTAGAATTCAATGGGGAGCCCATCCAACCCAGGGGCCCTCCCCGACCTCATTTGCATAATAGCTTCCCTGATCTCATCCAGCTCAAATGGGGCGCACAAGAATTCCCTCTGTGGGTCTCCCAGCCATCCCAGAGCCACATCAGAAAGATAAGTGTCAAGATCAAGAACGTCCCCTCTCCCCGAGGTGTACAAGCTGGAGTAGTGGGTGCGAAAAGTGGCAAGGATCATAGTTCCCTCTAAGCTGCGCGCCTGAGGGCGCGCGCACATGTACATTTCTCTCCGTGCAGAGACCTTCAAACACCGCTCACTGCAAAGGATTCCTCTGCACTTGTAAAGTGCTTAATTCAAGCCTTTGAAATGCGGCTGTAGTGATTAAACTGCGCTGCTAAATGCGTTTTTAAAGAAGTGTTTTTGTCTTTAAAAATGCTAATACAGGCGTTTCAACCTCTGCAATGACGGGCAGTCCAGAAGCAGCAGGAGAGCAGTTACAGAGCCTCCACTGCAGCCCAAGAGTTGAATCTGAAGCATACACTGGGAATTGTGTCAGTTCTCGGGTATTAACATACTCTGGAAGTTGGGGCACACATTCACCTTTCAGGTGCAAGCCACCAGTAACATTCCAGAGGCTGAAACTTCATAACTTATTGAGAGCCATCAGTTTTGGACGCTTATAGTATTAAAACCTACTAGCTGACAGGACTGTGTCTTTTCATTGCTCAAACTTCCCTTGTTTTAAAGAGTAACATATACAGACATTGTGCAGCAGGTGCAGTGGCGCCAGGTACTAAGTCTGGAAAGTACCATATGATAGGTCCTAAGTTAATGTGTGATTTAAAGCTCTTCTGATTTTCACTGCTGCAGATTTTCATAGTTTAAAAAATAATCAGTCAAATTAATTCTCATAATCCTATTGCTTAGGTAATTCTGTTTTCATGGCCTTCTATCCAAACTAACAGATAGATTACAGAGAGGAGTACCACATTACTATTTTCTTATAGTTAGGGCCACTGGAATTGTGGCCAAGGAAGACCAAATTATGTGTCAGTGTTGACTAAATTATGCAGCAATAAAAGCAAATTATGCTTTACAATGCAGCACATTTCATGATAGTATTGCTTCCTTACTTTTGCATTTTTGCACAGGTTAACACTGTCTTGAAAAGGGGATCACCTTATCAGTACCAGTTCATCACCCAAATACAGCAGTAAACAACAGAAGAGGACCAGTCAGCATTTGCAGAGGTCGGCTCTGCTGTGTGACAACGTGCTTTGTCACATTTTTAGTAACTTATTATCTGTTTGCACTAGAATTTTTTTGTTGTTGCAAAAACCGTGCAGATTAGGCAACAGATGATGGATTAAGTGGCAAATGCAGAAAATCCATAAATATTCAGATAATGCTACAACTGTAAAATCTCATAATTCCAGTGGCCCTGCTTGTAGTCTGCAAATGCTTAGGAAAACTCCAAGTTCCAGAATCCTTTGCAGTGGTCTTTCTGATTTCTAATGAAATTGACTACTGTGAGAGAGAATTAGAAGTTTTAATCACATTTGTAATTCTATAACTGGTTATGAGCTTTTGCGCACTTTACCGGTTATGGTGTGAAGCCAAAGGAAATGACTATAGACCTGATTCATTTACAGGTAAAATTATGTCTGATGCCATACGTCTGATCTGTTTATTATGAAAAGATATGACAAAGGCAGTAGGCCTAGCTTGATTATTGTGAAAAGCATGTTTTAAAGCCAATAGGCCTATACTGGGGATTGTTATAGTACTTACATGGAATTTCACAGAATACTGAAACTCAAATAAACTGTGGGCATAGAAGATTTGCACTAAAATAATCCTTGTTAGGCCTTCTTAGGAGGGAGTTTTTAAATTTTCTAGACAACTTTAATTTTGTATATATTTGCAATTTTACTGATGGTTGGCTTGTAGTAAAGTTTATGCACAGTACAGTTAGCCTGCCTCTATTACAGTGATGAGCCAATGACAAATCCTATGGACCTGATTGGTTCAATGGGAAAAGTTATTTCATATGCCATTGGTCTGATCTATCTCTTATGAAAAGTTCTGACATAGATTATAGGCCTGATTTATTTATTACGAAACACACCTGTTAGAGCCATCAGGCCTTTAAGGGTGAGTTGTTATTGCACCCTGTTAAAGCATGGAGAAGTAATTTGTTACATGAAATCTCACAGATTCATTTTTATGCAAGACTTTGTTTAATAGCTTTTGGACAAACCTTGGAGGTACACGATTTGCACTGCAATAATTCTTTCTAGAATCTCTTCAAAGAAGGTTTGACAGGCTTCATTGTCTGCCAGGATCTTGTAATAAAAACATATATACCACTGCTATATATACCAATGGTATATAAACCACTTCAGTCATTGACTCTCTTGCCCTGTGAGTGACATTTGTCTGGCCACATGTGCACAGCCACCTGAAAATTAGTGCATTTAAGTGCCAAGGCTGGTGGGCCAGTCCTTTAGTTTTTCATGTTCTAGTTATATGGCCCTTTCATTTCTTTCCCTCTTCTTTCTTTTCGTGATTAAAGCCTGCTACACCTCCAGAGACAGTTCTAACTCACTGCTTGCTTGCCACCCAGTGCAGTGCACTGCAGCATGTACAGCCACTGCATATAAACCACCTGACCACAGTGGAAGAATATTGTCCGTAGGGTTTCGTTGCTTTTAACATTGCAAAATGGTCAATATGTTGGTTCTAAACATGGCAATGGGATGCAACTAAAAAACAATACACTATGTACAGTACCATTGCAAGACGACCACCTGCTGCTTTGTTTAATTTTGTTACTGCGAGCATATAGCGCTGGGATGCCTAAGGGTAGCCATACGCTATATCAAGTATGAATTAATAATAATAATAATATGTCTGGCATTTTTAGGCGACATTACGTTTTCTTTTTTCTGTTTTTATTCTTTTAATTTCCTTTTGCTGAGTTTGTCCATGCACTTTATTGTGGTTGTGTAAATGAGTGAATATAAAAGTTACTCAGTGATGAATAGATGCATGAGTAACAGAATGCATGTATGATAACCTATTTTGTACCTAAACTCATCAATGACTAAGAAGGCACTTTTATATATAAGCCAGACCTATTGACATTCCCAGTGCTTATCAACCTTCCTGTGGTAGCTAGTCGGTTTTCCTAGTTGCACATCTCATCACTAGGTTGCGCACACAAGCTAGAAACGTGTGCACGCAAACATTCTGTTAGCGCACACGAGGAAGAATAATTAGAGGGAACATTGGCAAGGATGTCAGTTGTATCTCTGTATACCACCTCCCCTGGTCCCTCAACTTCCAGTACATAATTGGAAAATCTAGGTTTTCGTATGGTCTCTGCCAAAGCCTTGCCCGGTCTTTCTCCCTCACCATAGCGTCTAGCCACCCAATACTTTCCCCTGAATTTTGCCTCCCTGTCTGCCGTGTCTGCATAGTCCGAAAGTTTATCCCGAAGTTCACTCTGTAGTCTGCTATCAGTGCCCTGTGAAAATTGAGTCTCTATGTCCTTAAGTTCCCTCTCCAGTGCGTGTAAGGTGCGCCGAATGTCCCGTAAGACACCACAACTCTTTGAGATGCAGAATCCCCGTATTGTAACTTTAAAAGCCTCCCAAACTGTCTCAACACTGTCTACAGAGCCCTGATTCCTCTGCAAGAAGTCAGTTATTTCTTGACCTAATTCGTCGCGAAACACGGCATCAAGCAGCGTAAGGGGTGACAACCTCCAGCATGTGCGTGGAAGATCCCCTCCAAGAGGGAAGATCGCCATTCTTACAGGAGAGTGGTCAGAGAAGGTGCGGGCCAATTGCATGACTGATAGCAGTGTAGGTACAAGGCCTCGGGATATGAGACAATAATCTAATCGAGCCCAGGAGGCAGAGTGTGCTATGAAATGTGTGCCCTCCTCAGTGTGGGGATGCAGTTGACGCCATGCATCTATCAGCTCGCCATCGGCCATGATTTCTTGCAATACTTTTTGTGCTCTAGTATAGTGATGTGGTGCGGGATTAGACCTGTCTCTTCCAGGGTTCAGAGCAACGTTGAAATCCCCGCCCCATAGTATGTGAGTGGAGCCAATTTCTAGTATTTTTCCCCACAGCACAGTAAAGAACTCTGGGGCATCAATGTTGGGGCCATAACAGCACGCCAGAGTGACCGATTCGGGGCCCAGTCACCCCCACACTATGCAGTAGCGTCCCTGTCGATCGCTTGTCGTGCCAGCAACCACAAAAGGAGTGTTCTTCTTTATGAGTATGGCCGTCCCCCTAGAGTATGAGGAGTAGGATGAAAATGTTCGGTGATCCGCCCATTTGGATGCAAAGGTGTGATTATGGTGAGGGTTAAGATGGGTTTCTTGGAGCATCACAATGTGTGCCTGGTGGCGGTCTAGATATGCCAAAACCCTCCGGCGCTTTCTCGGGTCACCCAGCCCCCTAACATTCCAGGTGAGGACATTTAGCCCCTGGGGATGTAATGAGTTACCATTCAAAAACGTAAAAAATTAATGTTCGTCTCATTGAGATTCTAAGCCTTGTCTGTCTGATGTAGCATGTCTTATGTACTAACATAACCCCCATTAACAAACCTTTCCCCCTCCTCCCACTGAAGCATCCCAAACATGCCAGTAAGTACATTCCCTCCCCTCCCAACATCCCATAACCCGCAAGTAACTTTTGCAGATAAATCTGCGACAAGAGCCAAGGGGGGTACGCCCTTTGGGGGGAACTTCCAGGGGCAAGCACGATTCCTCCTCGCCCTCAGAGAGGTAGGATGATGGAGCGATCATGTTTCTCGGGGGTGAGGGTGCTCGGTGCGTGAGAGAGCTTGCCCTTGTACCATGTGAGCCTGATAAGTCCCATCAGGCACCCAAGTCGTCCTGTACAGTTCATCCGGTTCATCAGATATAGCAGGGGTACAATTCCCCGGGAGTCACAAGAACTCTGGTTCCGTATCATTCCCGGCAATTAGTCTGTGTCCTCAGGGTTTTTACTAGGGGACATGGCCGGCGTAGAGGAAGTGTTATTTTGTCGTTTCAGTCTTTTCAGGAAGTCATCCACCTGCTGCAGGTTGGTAAAAAAGGATTGCTTGCCCTGGTGTGTGATTCGTAGCTTCGCAGGGTAGAGTAGAGCGCATTCTATCTGGACCTGGCGCAACTTTTGTTTGGTGGGGTTAAACTTGCGTCGTTGCTCCTGCACGGCACTCGTGAAATCTGGGTAGATCGTGAATTTGTTGCCGTCATAATCGAGTTGGCGTTTTTCCCTTGCTATTTTGAGGACGACATCGCGATCTTGATAATTTAGAAGGCGCGCTATTATGGGGCGTGGCGTGCCTCCCGGCGGCGGCCTAGGGTTTGATGCACCCTTTCGACGATAAATTGGGAAGATAATAATGCAGCGCCAATGGTGTCTGTCAGCAGCCTCTCAATGTACTCCTCCATTCTGCCCGTGTTTGTACTCTCCGGAATTCCCAGGACGCGTATATTGTTCCTGCGACTGCGCGCCTCCAAGTCTTCGTTCTTTGCAGCAATTATCTTGAGTAGTTTATCCATTTGCGCCACATGGGTCTGTATACCGGAGGTACTGTCTTCCACATCTGAAAAGCGGCATTCAGTTTCCTTGATGCGTTCTTCGTGGCCTTCCAGCTTGTGGACAATGGCGTCCATTCGATTAGTCATGGCATCCATTTTGTCTGCAATGGTGGTGAGGCTCTGGCGCACCTCCATCATCAACGCTTTTATATCGTCCTCCGGTGGGGAGGGCGCTCTCTGCGCAGCGTCCTCTCCGCACCCCCGACATCTTCCTGCTGTGTGCGACCCACCTTTTTCGCGTCAAAAGTCAGGCAGGGCTGCCTGGTGTCCGCCTTCCCCATGCCTGGTATGGAGCAGCGTCCGACTTCGTGGGTAGGGCAGCAATTATCAGGAGTGAGTTGTAGGAATCGTGTGAGGTTGCCCGGTCTGCCTTAAACAAGAACAGTAGGCCGTCCACGATCCCCAGCATTCAGGAGGGCCAGCACTTCGATGATAGTGCCGCCCCACAAGATGGTCTGTTAGTGGACCTAGGGGAACAGTTTATGCGCCCCCGGCCCCACAAGGATCTGCTTCATGTTGCAGGAGAACCCAGCGCGGCGTGCTTTCACCGTGGAGGACGCAGCCCAGTATCGGCCAGATTGACAGCGTGACAATGTCCAGCAAACCCACCAGATCTCCACAGTGCCGGTCGAGAAGGGGGTAAGCACAGGCACCTTTGAGGGGAGGCGCATTAAAGTCCACAAGCGCGCCCTTCCATCTTCAGTATGGTGGTGTAGCTCATTAATAGCAGCGTTATTTCATGCTGGCACTGGACAACGGGGGTACTTATTCACCAACCTTTCAGGCCTCTCCACAGCGCGCACTCCCCCACGGAGGCCTCACACAAGGGCCGCGGTTTTGGCAGTATGCAGCTGCGTCGCCGCGTCAGGCTCCCCACCAAGAAAGGGGCAGCGGGTCCAGACAGCCCTGTATATTTCACCGGTAAGGTAGGAGCCGACGCCGCCCGCTATCTGCCAAATGCCTTTCCCCCAGTCGCGCTCCTCTTTACATTAGTGGCAGAGCGAGCAGTGCACAGTCAATGGCGCGTAAGGGGCCGGGTGTCAGGGGAGGGGGCCCACATCAGTTAGGCTGGAAGCACGATCGCAGCATCTTCTCCCACGAGTGCAGCAGGGTTGGATCAGCAACGCGCCGTTGGTAGCTCGCGTCTCACTCACCCATGAGTCTTCACAGCAGCGCGGTCAGTATGCGGCCCAGCCGCCACGTGGGCGCCCCGGGCCTCGATTGACTAGCCGAGCCCGGCAGCAGCTCCGGGCAGTGCAGGGTCCACCGGCGGCGCCTCCGATGATCCTTCAGTAGCGCAGGATGTCGTCACGCTACTCGCACCAAACTCGACCAGCCAGGGCACCGGATCTCAAACTCCACTTCCCCGCAGCGTGGAGCAATTTAGGGTACAAGAAGCAGGATTAATTGCAGGATAAAGGCGCCGAGCTGCAAGAGCCTCACATCGGTGCGGCCATTTTGCTCGCGCGCCACCTAGCGCCCCCAGATTGTGCAAGAGTTCATCGACAATAACTAAATAATAAGGTGAGGATGATTCTACTCTGTATGTAGGGTGGGGCAATGGATTGAGAATAAAGATAGCCAATCCTCCTTAGGTCTACCAGCTTGAGATGGTACTGCAGGCTGGTGGAAAGTCTTAGATCCGTTGAAATGGATAGGTTCCAATGCCCAAGTCTCCTGAAAGCAGAGACAGCAAAATGTAATTATAAAACCCGTCCAAGGTGGGCGAAGAACCTTGTAACATTATTCTGACAAAAGAAAATCGTGGGGTTGGGAAAACTCTGTGGTCACTGTCGTAAGCATGGGGACTGGGGGAACGTGGCTGACCACTCTGGTTGAGGGGGAGGAAAAGGTGAACAGGGCCTTGTTGTGAGGTCCGCAGTGCTAAACATGAAGGTCTCAGGGCCTGAGGACGTATGTACAACAGAGAGATGGAACTTCGCTGGCCAGAATGGGAGTCGATCGTTCCATCCAACTCGGTCAGCAGGGAAAAATGATTCTGGGTAGTGATCGGGGGATGGAAATCAGAAAACTGAACAGGGTCCGGCCCAGAAGGTAAATGTGGCCCCTGCACCAAGTTTGGAGGGCGATAGAAGTACCCCAGAGTAAGAGTAATCACTTGATGTGGGGGAGGAATCACTTGATGTGGGGTAGGAAATGGGGAACTGCTTATGGGTCTGTGCATAATTAACTGTACCAGGCTAGGGGATTTAAAAGACATGACTATACAGTCACCTGGTAGGAATTTAACTCATCTTCTGATGCAGCTAACCCTTCTAACCATTTTTAAGTCCTCGAAGAGACCTTTTATCAGACCCATTTTTCTGCCTACCCAGGGAATTGTTTTATTCTTCAACCAGTCCCAAGACTCAGATTCAGGATGGTAAAGGGTAGGTACATTCCCTATAATCACAACAAATAGTGTAACTTTAGGTGGGAGGTCCGGGGCTGTTGGTGGGCCCCCAGGTATGGCAGCAGTCGGAGTGGCATTGGGCTTTTTTTTCCTGGAGTTTTAGCACGAACTTGACCCAAAGGTATCAGAGTGCTTTACACGAGCACCAATTGCGTTACACAAGGACACATTCATTTTTTTGTTAGGAACAGGAAGATTAAGGGGCATATCTACAAGGGCTTTATCTCCGCTTTTTTGGCTTAAAAAGCCAAAAAGCGGAGATAAAACTATCGCCCTATTTACAAGAGGGTGCAAACATGCATAATCGCATGTTAGCACCCTTTTTCCCAACGCCTCCCTTTGCATCTCTAATGAGATGCAAAGTGGGCGTCACTGGGCGTACCCCGGATGGACTACCTTGCAAATATCGCTGATGTTCACATCGCGATATTTACAAGGCAGCCCACAGGATTTTAGCATACGTTAGATTTTGGCGAAAACGGCAGTTTTTGCCAAAATCTAACGTCTGCTAAAATGCAGACTTACCTATGTTTGACATAGGGGGTGGATTATGCTGATACGACCACAGGGTCGTATCAGCAAGGTTATCGCCGTTTTGCAGGGAACATCGCTGCAAAACCAGCGATGTTCCCTGCAAAACGGCGATAACCTCGCTATCTCTGGAATTTTTATCGCCCTGGAGAAGCGCGTTGTTAATAACGCGCTACCAGGGCGATAAATTCCAGAGATAGCCTGCGATAGGAAATTTGTCGCTAAGCACGGCCAGCGATAATTATCGCTGGCCGTTGATAATATGCCCCCAAGTGATTTGTCCAGAATCACAGGATGTTGAGCGTCGTTGCCGAGTCTCAAACCCGGTTCCCCAGATTTGAGGTCAACGGCCCTAGCCGTTAGGCCACATCCTCTCCCTTGTTGGATCCCAAAGTAAAATGTGAGGTTGGATGGGCTGAATTATTGACTGATGGAATGCCAGTGCCAGGTTCAGGGAGTGGGTTGAGTCGAGGGCATTTAATGCTGGATATTGAGTTAGGGAGTAGATTAACAGAGGGAGGCACAGTGGCCAAATTTAGGTTTAGCTGGGAGCTATGTCTGGCATTAGCTTGCAAACTTTCTAGACAACTAGAAGTAGTTTTTTCAACAGGTGTGGACGCTGGGCCCGGCGGTGAGTCCGATATGCGAGCATTTAGACTGGTTGGGTTCAGACTAGTTGGGTTCCCGAATCGGTCCCTGCTATCTTAACCCATTCGGGTGGGTTCGTACGAGAGCCCTCCCTGACCATAAGAGGGAAGACCAACATTTTGTTTTTGCTTATTTTCCATGAAGCCTTTGACTTTTTTAATATTACCTTTCGGGGTTCGGAAACATGAGTGTCCGTAATGGATGGAATTGGAATGGATGAGAGAGCCATTTTCTTTTAATAAAACAGAGGGAGCGACAAACTGTAGAGCATTGGCTGTATTAATACGCACATATCTTCTTTCAGGCGTTTGGAACCTGGTTGTGGGTCTCCTGTGATTTTTATCGGTGATTTGCTGATAGGATTCTACCTGGCAACTACCTGGTAAATATATTTAATATTAAGTACTGTTAAGCGTACCCTGTGTGGGTTGAATATAATGGTGTATGTGATTATGTCACTTGCCTTGTTTTCTTTTGATCTCCTTTTTAACAAACATACCGCAGGTCTGGTGCATTCCTGAGATGGAATTCGGTCCCTGTGCCCTGATGAAATTGCCACAAAGTCATTGGCAATGAAACATGTCGGCCGTTCAGGTTAAAATGGTCTAATTATGATATGGTGGCTTTAAACGAGTACGGACACTAAAAATTAAAATAGGAGTAATGTGTTTCCCTAATTCAATTTTAGCCTTATAGGAGAGCACTGTCAGCCTCCTTTGTATAACGGGGATCTGTAGGTTTCAAGTAGTGGTTTGATATTTCTTCTTATAACCACTTAGTTGTCAAAGTTCTGTGGGTTTCCGGCCTGCTTTGATTGGTTTTAATCACTAAAGATATCATAGATGACTAGATAACAAACCCTGTCCCTCCAAGGTAAGAAATGGTGTGACTTTCCCTTGTAAACTGTAACCAGGCTTTTGTGAAGTACCAGATACACACAGCTGGCACTCAGGACAGGGGAACATACCCATTTACAATGAAGGGAAATTCCTGTGCCAATAGACTGTGATGCACATAGTTGTCCAGTTTTAAAATGACTGAAGCTTTCAGTTCCTTGAGCATCAATAAGAACATTATTATTATTAATCATAATGAGCAGAGTATATGTGCATCCAGAAAGAAGCAACTAAAGTTAACTGCTTTCATGGGGAATTTGAGAAACTTAGAGATTAGTCGAAGTTGGGCATATCTTCATGATTTTCAGAATCTAAGTCTACAGCAACATAGGTAGGCACAGAGCTAGAAAGGCAGACGCAGAGGCAAGCAGAAGGGTCATATACACATATAAAGCAAATATGAATATACAGACCGGAAAAAATACATAGACATATGTACTGTAAACAGAGTCACAGACAAATGCAGACACACAGATGGGCACAAGCTGCAACAAAGATAGGCAAAAATATATATACACAATGAACCATAAACAAACACAGACTTGGCCCCCTACTTACTGTCTTTAGGGCCACCGAGTACAAGCAGGGAGGCAGGCAGCACGTCTACCAGGGCAAGGTGGTCAAGTGCCATACTCTTGAGCTGCCTGTGATTAATATAGGGTCGGTAGCCTGATATTGTTATGAGCAACCGGTTTCAGGTGAATGTGAAGCTACCATGGCCAATCCGATTCAAGTCCAAAAATGTGTGAGTGGATATTCCATCAAAAATGTTTGCACCTGTCATGCCCCAGCAGTATTAAAAGGCAAGCTTAGTATATATCATTCAGGATCAGATGACCTGGCGGCTATTGAAAAGGAGACAGCATATGAAATACACAACACACACTGAGGGGCCTATTACGATGTCGGGCGGACACGGTGTGGGAACCGACTGACCGACCATATTTTGGTGGTTCCACACCCCTTATTACGATGCAACTGCACATGGTGTAGTCACAAACTCCCATTTCTCAATGGGAGCTTGTGCTGCGGTCAGAAACCGGCTGCAGCACAAGCTCCCAAAGAGAAATGGGAGTTTCTGTGAAACCCTGCACCATGTGGCAGGCACACGTTGCAGGGATTTACAGAGGTGCCCCCAGGTACCCAACCAGAGGCCGCTGAGGGATGGGGGCCCTGCTAGGGGCCCCTTAAGTCACCTTATGACAGGCTTTCCATGTTGGAAAGCCCGACATGGAAAGCCTGTCTGAGACTGACACCATAATCCCGATGTCGGAAACGTCGCCCGTAAGGGATTATGTTGCGGTTTCTGACTGGCCGATGCGCTCCTTGAGCCTATCGGAAGCCAGCTGGAATGACCAGCCGGTTTGACTTTTGACCACCGTAATCGTAATACGGCGGTCGGAAGTCAGACCAAGGATGTCGGTTGGAAAGCTTCCGACCTGCGGTCTGAGGCTTTCCGACCGATATCCTAATTAGGCCCGCAGTCTCTACAAAACAGCACCCAGTGTCCTGCTCCGAATATGCTCACTAATGCATATAAAAAAAAGGCCAGCCCGAGTATGATTGAAATGGGGAGCTGGGGGTAGAGACGTGTGATTGTGCATGTGTGTGTGTCGCCTATCTGCTCGCATGAAAATCCAACTTGGTCCAGAAATTCTCTCTACTTTGCCCAAAAAAGAAACCCAGAGCTCTGGTGATGCAGTATTCCACAAGTACACATTACATAACATAATACACCTGCTTTTGCTTGGGCACAGCCAGTTCCTTTCTGGTCAACAAATTAAAGTCCAAAACCGTAAACTCCTACACAAATTTATTGAAAGTCTTGAATAATGAATTAAGTGTGCTAAGTGGAGTGTATCAGAGGAACTCTTTGCTGAAACTCACTCACACATAGAAATACTTTTGATTTTACTTTGAGACTAATCGGGAAATGCCAGATTGGTTTGTTCTCAGAGTCCCAGTGACACACTTCCATCCAACTCTTGGTTAATAAGTCACTGGATGCATTGTGCAGGCTGTGCAGAGGAATCATGTTAATCACACAAGCATTATAATGGAATAAAATATAGGGAAAAACAAGCATTCTCCATAGGTCACCAAGAAAAGTTAGCCTTCAGAAATCTAAAGTAAATGATGGAATTACTGGTTCTGGAAAAAATCAGAAGGAAGGTCAGTGCATTTATTGGCTTATTTTGTGTGTTTGAATTCATTGACATGCCCTAGCCTGCACAAGAGTAATGCATAAAGACATTCATTTTGCCAGGGAAGATGTTCATGAGCTTCCCTTATAATCATCAGTGTTATCAGAAGAAACTTGTTTCTGATGGGTGGTAGACATTTGTCATAGGAGGAGGAATCGTCATTTCAAACTCCATGGGACGTATCACATAAAGTGAGCACTGATTGCACTAAATTTAGACTCAGTCACTGCCACAGTTTTGGGCTGATTGGTGAATTAAGTAGTTGAAGAGCAGAAGCAGTGTCATTTCACCACCTTAGAAAAAAGAGAAACAACCTTTACAGTGCAGTCTGGACATCACAGTACCTTTACCACGCAAGCAAGTATTTTTTAAAAATAGCTTTTTTTATGTTATTTTAAAAAAAGTGGTTTAGGTGCAGTTAGTGGTAAAGGTTGGTAAGGGTACCATTAGGGTTTAGGGTTGGGTAGCAGTAAAGGGAGCTAAGGGTGATTTTAGGGATTGGGGTGGGTAGAGATAAAGGGAGGCAAGGCGGATTTTAGGGTTTAGGGGTGGGAAGAGGTAAAGGGAGGTATAGTTGATTTTAGGGTTTAGGTACGGATATAGGTAAAGGGAGGCAAGGGTGATTATAGGGATTAAGGGTGGGTAGAGGTAAAGAAGGGTTAGGATGATTTTAGTGTCTAGGGGTGGTAGAGGTAAAGGGAGGTAAGGGTAATTTTGGGTAAAAATGAAGGTTGAGGGGTTCCCCCCAAAATGTAAATTATATATATATATCACATAAATCATACAAAAGTGATGAATGGAAAGCTTGAATTAATCTCATCTATTAGTAATTACTCGGGCCGCATCCCAATCCATTGTTATTTAGCACACCACGCCACCTCAGTGTGGACCCAGCCCTATGCTATTTAGTCCTGACCCTGTTCCATTGGGAACAGTCCAGACTGAACTGCCAGGCAAGGTCCTCCCTGAATGGTGGACTGGAATGGAGCTGAGTAATTGCTGAGTAATTACCAGTGGCTAAGATTAATTCAAGCATTCCATTCATCACTTTTTTGTATACTTTAGTGTTTCGCACTAAGGGGCCGATTACGATGGCGGACGGAAAAGCCATCCGTCCGCCGTGCTCGCGGTAAAAAAACGCCCGCATGTACTGCGGCATTGCCACCGGTCAGATTACGATGCAATGCACGTAAAGACGACCGTGGCGGACGGAACACACAAAAGACCCTCCGTAACGGTCGGAAAAGCTGCAAATCAGACCTCGGCAGGCGGGGAAAGCTGTTCAATGGACTAAAAAGGCCTCATCTGCCGTGGAATGACCGCACGGCTAATTACGATGAAATAGCGGAGCTGGCGTAACGATCATTGCTGTTCCGACCGCCGCGGTCGCGCTCAGGCAAAATGAATGGCAGTCGGAACAAACTTCACTACAATGCTCAAAGTGTGCCTGTACTCTCTGCAGCCCTCAATCACATCAGGCACACACCAATGATACAACACAAATGTATTTCTGAAATGAAAGCCATGGTCAGCATGGAAGATACACCTGGAGGTCATCACTCATGTGGACACACCCACATACCACAGTATAAAACCAACCCCTTCCTGGACCAGCATCCTTTGCAAAGCAGGTGCTGAGACAGAGAGAGCTAGAGAGACAGGACACCATTCTGTCACACAGCACACAGCACAACATCACACCCACCCAACTCCACACACCACCACTTCTCATCCACACACCTGACACACCTCACACATCTTCATCACCACCTTGCACCCTGCACCTTTCATTCATTTGCACCATGCCCAATCAAAAAATGCCCAAATTCTCAGACACAGAGTTGAAAGTGACGGTAGACGAGATAATTAGGGTAGAACCACATTTGTATGGGAACCTGGTCCAACAGACCCCACTTGTGCGCAAAAATCAGATGTGGGCAAGGATCTACAACAAAGTCAATGCAGTAGGGACCACCCTACGCACACTGCGCGACATCAAAAGGTGGTAGACTGACCTCAAGGCCCGGGTCAAGGCTCGGGCCCAGAGGAACCACGAGGCGGTCCAAAGAACTGGTGGCGGCCCTCCCATTCCACCACTAACCTTCAATGAATGGGAGGAGAAGGTGCTTGCCATACTGTATCCAGAGAGTCTCACAGGAATCGAGGGGGGAGTGGAGGCTGGTAAGTACAAACAAAATGATCACATCCCACTGTAATGTACTGTTGTGTACAACAAGTGAGCCTCAATTGCCAGACCAAATCAAACTCATGTAGAATACACGCTTTCAATATGAATGTCTCACAAGGCTAGCATTTCCTTCCTCTGCTTCACCTCACAGGTAAGTAGTCAGCTCATGCACCCTGGCCTCTCTCCCAAACAGCATGGAGCACCCTCCCCACCCCAGAGCCATGTGGCAGCCATCACTGTCGACAGTGTTTCCTAACAGGTAGGTAGCCATCTTACTGGGGAGGGGGTTGTTGAGACCTGACAGCAAAACCACCACTCCCACAAGGCCCTCTGGCCTCCCTCCCAAACAGCATGGAGCACCCTCCCCACCCCAGAGCCATGTGGCAGCCATCACCGTTGACAGTGCTTCCTAACAGGAATGTAGCCATCTTACTGGGGAGGGGGTTGTTGAGACCTGACAGCAAGACCACCACTCCCACAAGGCCCTCTGGCCTCCCTCCCAAACAGCATGGAGCACCCTCCCCACCCCAGAGCCATGTGGCAGCCATCACCGTCGACAGTGCTTCCTAACAGGTAGGTAGCCATCTTACTGGGGAGGGGGTTGTTGAGACCTGACAGCAAGACCACCACTCCCACAAGGCCCTCTGGCCTCCCTCCCAAACAGCATGGAGCACCCTCCCCACCCCAGAGCCATGTGGCAGCCATCACCGTCGACAGTGCTTCCTAACAGGTAGGTAGCCATCTTACTGGGGAGGGGGTTGTTGAGACCTGACAGCAAGATCACCACTCCCACAAGGCCCTCTGGCCTCCCTCCCAAACAGCATGGAGCACCCTCCCCACCCCAGAGCCATGTGGCAGCCATCACTGTCGACAGTGCTTCCTAACAAGTAGGTAGCCATCTTACTGGGGAGGGGGTTGTTGAGACCTGACAGCAAGACCACCACTCCCACAAGGCCCACTGTACTCCCTCCCAAACAGCATGGAGCACCCTCCCAACCCCAGAGCCATGTGGCAGCCATCACCGTCGACAGTGCTTCCTAACTGGTAGGTAGCCATCTTACTGGGGAGGGGGTTGTTGAGACCTGACAGCAAGACCGTCACTCCCACAAGGCCCTCTGTACTCCCTCCCAAACAGCATGGAGCACCCTTCCCACCCCAGAGCCATGTGGCAGCCATCACCGTCGACAGTGCTTCCTAACAGGTAGGTAGCCATCTTACTGGGGAGGGGTTGTTGAGACCTGACAGCAAGACCACCACTCCCACAAGGCCCTCTGTACCCCCTCCCAAACAGCATGGAGCTATATGACCACCACATCCCGCACTTGTTAGCCACCTCTGTAAAGCTCCATAAGTTGTAGCCAGTGCACACACAGCTAATCCCATTGAGAGGTTTCATTAATCACAGTGTCATCGATGAAGTCACATGTAACTGCCAAACAAAACCGAAGAACACAATGGCCAAAATCCAATGTGCAAGTCCCATTGTCTCAAAGCATAAAGGCTCACATCAACATAACACATGCATGGAGACTCAGTCAAAGATCACAAACCACAGGAGGTCAGTACAAAAAGCACAACAGAAATCATGAAGTTGTGGCATAGTAGACAGATACTCATAGAAAAGTCACAAATATCCTAGCATCAACTGAAGTGGATGAGCAACAAGTTGGTACCAGAGGACATGTCCTTGGAAATACAATATCTGTACATATGAAATTGTTGCTTCAGCCATGTCACATCGCTAACGAGCAATGTATGTACCTCTACATCATGTTCGACTGCTGACAAACTGTTACGAATGCCAAGTAATGCTATTGTCAAAAGTCAGGTCATCTCAAATGAAATGTGCAAAACATGATCATCAAAGTTGTGCTGTGTACTGAACATGCTGACAATCTAACCTCTGTTCAACAGGTGACTCGCTAGCAACAGCAGGTGACCGTGACATGAATGAGCCAAGCCAGTCTCCCCCCCAGGAAGGTGAACTCGCAGATGCAGTTTCCCTGTTTTTTTCGGATGAGGAGGACCAACCTGGCCCCTCCGGCTTGGCCAGGCAAGCTCAGTCCCAGGACCTCACTGTCCCCCCCACCACCACCACCACCACCTCGACTCCCACAACAACTGCAACAACAACGCTGACCCCTGCAACAACGACCTGTGTGGCAGCCACCTCCACCATCACCACCGCTGCCTCCAACACTGTCCCTGTGGCAGTTGTTGCCAATACAACCAGGCAGCCTGGGGACGCTGGGGACAGTGTGCTGCGGCGGCGACAGGCAACACCACAGGTCCGTGTCTGCAGGGCAGGTGGGAGGTCAACTGGGGGACAGTCACAGGAGGACACTGAGAGTGAGGCCCTGGCCACCGTGAACACAGTCCTTGGTACATACCAACAAAACCAGGGACAGATGGGCCAGGTTGTGGAAGAACTGCGTGAACTCCGCCTGCTGCAAAGGTCCATGGACACACGTTTGGGACAACTTGTGGAGTACATGGGCCAGCTTGTGGGTGTTCTGAGCTCAAATAGCGGCACCCCCACCCAGTGGCCAGCCTGATGATACTCACAACACCTCAGCAGCGGCCACAGGGAGGGGTGAGGCAGAAGACACAGACTCCTCAGACACCTCTGAGCATGCAGCAGGTCCCCCCCCTGCCAAATGGCAGAGGGGACGTCCGAGAAAGACCAGGGGAGGATCACGTGGCAAAGCACCTTGCAAAACCAGTTCTAGGAGCCACCGTTGATGTCACCAGTGTTGCAGAGAGCATTGACTTTGTTTTACATCCGATCCCACATTGCCACAATGATGGGAGTGTTCTGTTGGACTGTGGAATTCCACCATTGTGTGTACTACCCTAAGTATCCATGTACCAGCACTTTCAACTTCACCACTCACCTGTCACTCATGTCAAAATAAACACAATTCACACCCTATGCCTTTGTGTCAGTAACATGTTTATCATAGTAAGTAGCATGTTAACTCACATTGCAATGTATCACAAGATTTGAATGTTACAATCCATTGAGAGAGCGGAGGAACCTAGAACGACACAAGAAAATAACAGTGAGTTGACATATGATGGCATGACAGCTAAAGCACACCACTAGGCAACACTGTACAAGATGCATTCCAGATAACACTGGCCAACACCATCAACATGGACAGAAGGGGGATGGGAGGACAATACGTCACCTCCCAGCACAGTTCACCTCTTAGCATCCTGGTAAAAGGACTTCTGTTTAAATGCTTACTTGAGTTTCCGTTGAAGTGTTTCACCAAGGTTGTTGCAGGTTAGTGCTGTGAATCTCTAGTCACATGTGTTCCTGGATATTATCCTTCATCAGTAGAGCTAAAAAATGAAATTCTGTGTTTGCTGAGAAAGCTGCCACAATCCTCTCAGGTCTCTGTACCTCTCCCTGACCAACTTTGGTGAAACACTTCAGCTACATTTCAAGTAAGCATTTGAACTGAATTGCATTTACCAGGATGCTAAGGGGTGAACTGTGCTGGGAGGTGAAGCAGTGTCCTCCCATCCCCCTACTACCATCAACATGGACATGACGTAAGTTGTAAAACTCACACAGCGCTGCACAATGTAACCCTTAGCAGTGTGCCAACAAGAGCCAGCATCCAAACACATCCTGTTAAATGGCCGTTGGGGACATTGTCGCCTTCACTAAGTCAAGTACAGTTACACGGGGCTTGTAAAGTATCATGCAAGATTTTTGCATGTTTTAAAAAAGGAACACCAGTCCCTTCCAACATTCCCACGCTAAATCTCCTTTCTAACGGAAGTTATCTTATCCTGAATAACCACAACTGCTGCGGTTTACGGGCAGGCGTCCCGTATACAGTAACAGTTTCACAATGTGTAACTTGCTGTAGCAATATTCTTTTTACTCCCCAATATGGAATTGTAGCTAGTTAGTTGTGGCCTCACATTCCCACTATGAAAGCAGACTTCAGTGAGTTAAGCAGGCTCAAAGCGCTTTTGTTTCAACAAGAAGTCGCTCTCACATCAGCCCGTGAGACTTTCAAATTGCAGGTGGCTCGAACGTCCAGTGAGATTCAGTCACTGCTAAACATGACTCTCCCACTTCATTTTGGAGAACTGATACACCAAATATTAAAAGCGTCTGATACTGAAGGCCTTGCACATATTTTATTAACTTGTGGGCTATGGCCTTGTTACTTCATTTTAGACTATTTTTGGAGTACTACCGGGTGTCATTCATTCAATTTTTCAAGTGCATTTGGCGGTTTACCATCACTCCTTTGGCTGTTCTGCAGAGTGCTGGTTCTCCTACTGCTCTTACACAATGGCTGCCTGTCCTGTGGTCAGGCCAACCCCGGTCAGTTGCAACTGTACCGTGAATGAATGCAGCTTATTTTTGGATGTTCGCCATTAGCTGTGCTTCCTATCATTTATAGGCTAACCTTCCGCTATGCCTATTTAACCTGCGTGCAACCTGTGTTCTACTGTCGCCGATGCCCCTTGCAATGGGCCATGGATGTCTGCCTTTCCAACACATCTCTTGCTGATCTGGATTATGACCTGTGGGTGAATCCTTTGTTGGCCCACGACCAGGACTGTTCCGGTGATAGCCGTTTATGGGATGCCTTACAACGTGGCAGACGGGCTACCAGCTGCGCCTGTGCGTTTGCGCAACGTCTCCTGTGCCATACCTACATCGTACCTCTTCCAGGTTGCCCTGAAATGCTCCTTTCGTCCACGGGGTGCGAGGAGCACATCTGTTCCTTCATACTACTGGATTGGATGGCAGTCCTTTTTGCTGAAGCTGATCGTCTTTTGGAACTGCTTGCCTTCGAAGCTGCAAGTGCTTTCTTGGATTCGTAACTACTTACCAGCATCCGCAACTGTTTGGAACTAATTCAATATTGTTTTACCTTTTCTCGCCTCCTTCAGAAATTTCATTTGATTTATCTCAAACTTTGGCCCTGTCTGCATTCGCTTTGACTCTGCTTACCTTTGCGGTCTGTTTCGCTTGGTACCACAGACCTGAGCAAGGGGAGGCTGTTATATGGCCGTTGTGGACATTGTCGCCTAGTATGAGCCCGGCTTCCATTATGCAGCTTTAGCGCACGTTAATCCATGGCTTTGTTGTTTTGCAAGTAGCTTCGTTTATGTCTTTCACATGAAAACTGTCCGCAGAGCTTGTTCTCTGCGCGGTCCTGGAGTACAGTCTGAACATCATGTCCAAGGTCGTAAAACAATGTCCCTTGTTAATCTGTTCTGGTCAGGCCCTAGCACCCAGACTCAACAAACACTCGCAGCTGCTAGAGCCCACAGGTGCCTTTTTGATATTATGGGGAGGCGGGCTAGGTGCCCCACACCTGGAGAGGGATTCTTCCAGAGAGAAGAGCGACATAGCACATGTGATGTACATTTCACCAACTATAGGCTGAGGAATGGGGTCTGCTGACAAAGCCCAGAGATCTTGGGATACATAATAAGACTTCTTCTAGCAAGGGGGGGGGATAGGCTCGTAGGTCTTCCTCCTGAGGGCTTATTAATATGACATCTCCCTTCATGATATATGGACATGTTTCTATGCTGACTGTTTTTGTATTATGCATTATTCTGCTTGTTGTGGCACGTATACTGCATGTTAGGACACGTTAGTTGAAATAAACATTTGAAAACGTTTCTTGTCTTCAACTGATCTTATTGTGGACAAGTATAAGAGTGAGGGCGACAGGGTATGTCTTGTTACCGCGATTCCTGAGAGATCTGAGAGTGTTGTATCCAGGGGTGTATAAGCACTTGTTTCACTGTCAGTGAGTAGGAGAGCTAGTGAGGCACTATAGCTATTCGGTCCTGTGCTTATGGGTACTCAGGTGGTAGGATGACTCAGTCCCTGCCTGACCAAGTCCTATAATCCTGCGCATAGTTCTGTGTGTGGGCAGAATGCCTGCAACAATCCTCCAAGCTTGGCAGACAACAGCAAAGCGTACAGACACAGTCATAGTTGCTGAATGCTAACTTACACTCAATGGAAGTAGTTGGCGATGAGCTGTTGATGCAGGTCAAGACCTTCTACCTCACCACTATCATCATCACTGGGCATGTGTGGGTGTGCAGCGGGGGGCTCCTGCTGCTCATCATCATCCTGAATCAGGGGTATCTCTTTATGCAAGGCCAGGTTGTGTAGCATGCAGCAGGCGACTATGATCTGACACACCTTCTGGGGTGAGTAGAGAAGTGCACCACCACTCTTGTCCAGACACCTGAATCTAGAATCTAGACTTTAGAAGTCCAGAAGTGTGCTCCACCACACAACGTGTCCTCCCGTGGGCATCATTGAAGTGGACTTCCCCGGGCGTAGTTGGATTACTCAGTGGGGTCAGCAACCACGGACGATTGGGATACCCTGAGTCACCTAGTTGTGAGAAACACAGACAAACAATGTAATGGTAATATGTGAGGAGAGCAGCATGTAACACATACATCACACTCATTGACACAGCCCACTCACCAACAAGCCAGGCATGCTCTGGGTGAAGATTTGCCATCAATTGTGGTATGCTGCTGTTTTGCAGAATGTATGAGTCATGTGCTGAACCTGGATACTTTGCACTCACGTGTGATATGATCTGATCTGCTTGGCATACCACTTGCACACTAATGGAGTGGTGATGTTTACGGTGCCTGTGGTGGAACTAGGCCAATGTGGGTACCGTCAATTGCTCCCACAACATTTGGGATGCATCCAAGATCATAAAAATCCCCCTTCACAGCTGCCAATTCATTTCTCCTTGGAAAGTGTATATAGCTGTCCTTGTAGTTCATCAATGCAGACAGGACATCACGCAACACCATGCCGAACATAGGCTGTGACATCCCACCGGCGCTGGCCACGGTGTACTGGAAAGACCCAGTGGCAAAGTAATGCAGTGCAGCCATCACTTTTACTGTAGCAGACAATGCAGCCGGATAAGTTCTGTTGGGCTTCAAATGGGGCTCCAACTGAGCACATAGCTCTCGCAGTGTAAGGCGATCCAGACGGAATTTCTTTATGATTTCTCTGTCCTCCATCTTCGCCAGGTCTGGGACAGGGCGATAGATAGGTGGTCTCCTCCTATGTACTCTGGCAGGGGACACATGCAAAAGATGAGTAAAAGATGAGATGTGGGAAACAGCTTAACCAAAGACTCACACAACCACAACATTGACAGGACTCTTGAACACTTGAAATGCACAAGTGACATGCATACAGACCTTGATTTTCTTCACTCAATCGACATACTAACTACTACAACATCAAAATAAGTTGATGTGTATGACATATGGTACACTGCTACATCAAAGTGTGAGCAGCCCTGTGGGTAGATGGCACAGCACATGTGGTTAACAGCATCAATGTTGAGTTGCATGTATCTACTGTCACTGCACGACCTCAAGCTTCAGACCCACAATACACAACAACATTACGAAATGAGGCCAGTGAGTGTCAGCTGGACAGCAATACATGAATATGCAGCACAGTGGACAGACAAATATGAACATTATGGGGTCAGTCCATCGTGACTATGTGAGGATTTTGCGTGACAGACATTGCCATGTTCACCAAAATGATACACAATTACACATGGATTGTGTATACATGTACACATGGCTGAAAATGACCGATGATGTCGGCCAGAGCGATGTTTGCTTGTAACACATGTGCTCTCCTCTGACGTGTGTGAAAACATATGCAGGCAATGACAGCTAGGCACACTGTATGCTACAGCAGTACGTGTGTTGAAAGTGATAGAGCTTACAAGTATGTCTGATTTCCGTACAATGGACACCTCTAAATGTCCGCCAATATCACTGGCCCTTCATAAGACAACCCATGGCCGAGAAGTCGACAGTCAAATAGCAAGGGATATTCAAACAGTGTTCACAGGTTGAATGTTTCAATACACAACATTAGTACAGTGCGAGAGGCCTTTGTCCTTTTTGACTCCTTCTCTCATTTCATTCCATGCTGGCCACAAGACATGACAATGAATGTTATTTCACTCTCCTTTTCTTGGACATACCATGTGTGTGAAGACTTAACTCAAAGGTCACACTCTATAATACCTTAACAGGATGCACAAATCACTTTAGGCAAATGTGTTGGGATGAGTGATGCAATTAGCAAAGCGAGAATGGAATTGCAAAATGTGTTTACAGGCGCGGTAGCTGGCATCCACAGCGGTAACACGCATTGGCCCCAATTGAATGATGCAGGATTGCGGTCGCAGCTTCCTGACCTCTGCGGTGCGTCACCACCTATGAGAAATAGCCATCAGCCAATGGGAACCGCCAGCGGCTTACATTTTTGAAACTCGCGGTAGGCGTGCTCCGCCACTGCGGGGCCCGGCATTGGCCCCAATTGAATGATGCATGATTGCGGTGGCAGCTTCCAGACCTCCGCGGTGCGTCACCACCTATGAAAAATAGCCATCAGCCAATGGGAACCGCCAGCGGCATACATTTTTGAAACTCGTGGTAGGCGTGCTCCGCCACTGCGGGGCCCGGCCTCGGCCCCAATTGAATGATGTGAACCAGGCTGGCCAATGGTATCAGAAGAGCAACACTGGAACAAGCCTAGGGCCCTATATAAATGCCTGTGAAATGTCCTCACCTGTCACTTGCCTAGAGACACTGCTGCCTGCCATTCCTCACCACGAACTGCTGCTGTACCTCATTTCTGGAACCAGTCATGGCTCGTACTGAGAACCTGAGGGCCCGTCCCTTCACCACAGAGGAGCTGGAGGTCCTGGTGGATGAGGTCCTTGCACAGTACGGTCGGCTCTATGGTGCTCCAGAGGTACTGGTAAGTGAATGCTAAACTTACTTAGAATGCTCAGAAGGCTCACAACATGTTACTCTACAGTGCTCTGTGCCTCAGACTGAAAGCCAATCTTGGTGCTTTCTGATTTTGTCGTCTGCATTTCCCATACATGACGGACTACTTGATGCACTTGAGTATGTGGGGAGGAAGGCTCACTCGTCAATGTTGCAGCTCCATCGGTGCAAAACATCACACATGCGAATCTCAGAAAGGATGATGTATACGTGTTGGAGTCTGTGTAGCCAAACGAGTTCAAGTGCATGGTGTTGAGCCTTGTTCACCCTGAGCCCTGAGTGCATGCAATGACGATTTTGCCAGAACGTGGTTTATTAGTAGTACAGTTACAATGATGACTTCATGAAATCTCTTTTGGACACACATTCCCTGTGCCATGTCCTTTATGAGTTCATTAGGTGAACATATGTACATTAGTGAGATGGTAAGTGTTGATTGGGCAGAGGTTAGTGATTATGGGGTGTGCTCATTCTACAGGGATACTATGGAGATGAGCCCAGTATGCACAATAGTACAGGGCCTGTTACTGTCTAGATTAGTGTGAAATTACCTCTCCGATCTGATAAATGTACAGTGGACATGCCATCCTTCTTTTGGTGTCATTATGTGTAGACTCGCTCATGTGTATGCACTGTGTACTGACACACAATGCACCACTACACAGTGTTACAAATGTCTCCTCTTGTCTCCCATACCTACAGCTCAAGGTCCATCAGTGTAAGGCAATATGGAGGGCCATCGCCTGGAATGTGCGGGCCCTAGGGGTCTCTAACCGTCGACATAACCACTGCCACAAGAGGTGGGATGACATCTGCCGCCTTAGCAAAAATGTCGCCAAAATGACGCTGGGCCTTGTTCCTCGGACTGGTCGGTTGGCACGCCGGAGCATGACCCCACTATTGACCCGCATCCTGGCAGTGACACAGCCAGAGCCTGAGGGCCCAGCAGCAGCAAGTTGGGGGTGAGTATAGTACAAAGGGTGATGTTGTGCATGAAACACTGCACGAATCCCAGCCCAGAGCAAGGCAGTAACCTATGAGTTGTCTCTATTGGGGTGTAATTGCCTCTCAGTTGACTCAGTGGTGAGTGCAGATATTCTGCACCTGTACAACGTCTGGATTGTCATGTGGGCAGGTAACATCAGCATAAGTGTCAGTCTCTGTGGCATCAACTGGAAGTGAACATCAGTGAGCATCATGTCAGGGTGATTTTCGAGATTGATGTTGTGCATTTCCATGTAATTGATACATCTACAGATTACTTACCAATGTTCAACACTAGTTGTGTTGCAGTACCTAAATTAGTGGATGTAAGGATGTCATGTCACTTAACAATAGTTTCCTTCAACTTACTATGTGTGGGGTTCTATCACCTCAAACATCAGTGTGACACACACAGTGAATTCAGATGTGTAGCTCTCTTAGCTAAAGGCATGTAGATGTGCCTACAGACAATAGGATGTGATGTTGAGATGCCAACACATGCCTAGCAAATTGGCAGTATGTACGCAACATGGAGCATGACTGTCCAATAAGCATGTTAACATGCATCAGCTGATCATAGCAATAATTTGACTTATGCGGAGAGTACATGGAGAGCATTTCGGTTAGTATTGCCTAACATGTTTGTGATCCGGACACTTCACTGAACAGTGTCTCTGTTTCCTACAGAATCTACAGAGGTCAGAGAAGGAGAGGAGCCCGAAACCGTTGGTGAAGCTACTGGCATCACTGCTCACCGGGAGTACAGCAACACTGAGGGGACCAGCGCATCGGAGGGGGACAGGAGTGCCCTTGAGGAGTCCGCTTCAGAAACGCCTACCTCCACTCCCTCACACTCCAGCGGTGACTCCTCGGTGTTGTCGGGCAAAGGTGGATCGACCTCTGCTTCATCGTCCGCCACACCCCGTCCTGTGTCCACCCTCCCTGATGCTCCCCCAACTGGTATCCAGGCCCGCTGCCCTAAGAAGGGTAGGGTATCTTTCCCCCCAGGCACCGCTGCCCCAGCCCCTGTGTCCCCTGCTGCCCTCAGTGTGGAGGCCATTGACATCTTGCGGCAGGTGTCTGTGGGGCAGACTTTGCTCCTGAATGCCCTCCAGGATCACGGCAACAAGTTGTCACAGGTTGTTGCGTTCATGGAGGGCATTCATTCTGACGTTGGTGGCCTGCACAGGACTGTCCAGTCTTTGGCCTCCACACTGACGGCAGCCATTCTGCAGTCACAGGCTCACAGTACAGCTCCTGTCCCTTCCGCAACCACCCTGCCAGTGACCCCACCTGACCAGAGAACCCACACACCAGAGCACTCAGGCACCAAGTCATCCCCACGCAGCACACGACAACAGCAGTCCAAGTGACAAAGACACAAGACATCATCCCCAAGGCACACAAGGAGCACACATGCCAGCCCCACCACAAGCACATCACAGGACACAGAGAAGCCGAAACACAAAAAACATGCATCCACATTCCTCACCCTCACATTCCTCGCCCTCCAAGAGCCCTCCAAGATCCAAAGCTGATCCTGAATCAGCACAGGAAGTTGCCCTGGCTGCCTTGGGCCTGTTGCCTGCCACAACTGCCCCCCCAGTTCAGAGGGCTGTTGTGCCCAAGACTTCCACTCCCACCCACCCCCTAGGAAGCATGGACAGAGAAGCAGTGAGGTAGTGGTAGCTCCAAAACAGGGGAGGCAGGGTAAAAGCCCACCCCCCCAGCGTACAACCAGATCCGAAGGTTTTTCCAGGAAGGATCCACGAGCACCTGCTCCACTTTCTGGGAAGAAGGAAGCTGTTGTGGCCACCTCACCTATCCCTTGGCCCAAGACACATGGGGGCTATCGTATCCCCAAGCAAGTGAGGCCCAGCCCTCCACATGCAACATCAGCCACTGAGCCTCCCCACTGCATTTCACCACCGCCCCGTGAGACAACTCCACCAGGTCCAGCCAGCCCTCAGGCTCCCACATCCAGGAATCCCTCTACTTCAACCAGTTCTCCCCCTCCCAGGTCCAGTCCTCCGACTACCCCAGACAGTCATCCCCCACCCAGTTCCAGTTCTCCACAAATTTGAAGCAGAGTCCCCCTTCCCACCCCATTCCTCCCTGAGCGGTGCCTGAGCTGCCATTTGCTGGCCCTACCCTGGTGATATTCCCATGGCGGTGGACTGTGTTTCAATCATCTGTGTGGAATTTCAAAGCACACATGTGCGGACTTGAGTTAGGACTGGCCGTTGCCGTTAATGTTTTGCACTTTACATGCTGATACTGAGTTTTTGTAATAAAAAATATATTTATGTTCGGAGCGTTGTCGCTAGCCTTACTAATGATGCTGTACAATATCTGTGTATATGTTCATCGGTTCCATGCTCTGAATTCACACTTTTCCATTGGCATGTACTTAAGTTGCTATTGCAGGTGTTACCAGAGGTTCCGGTAACTAATGTCCACTTTTGACTCTGAGGATTGATGGGGGCGAGCTACTTGTCTGTGATGGTCCACTCTGGTCCTGCTCATTATGTTGGTTGAGCTCTACTTATTCACACATGTCAGATTTGTTTGAGCTCCATCATAAGAATCTATTCCAATTTACATGATGACTTGATGGGTGGACAGGGTACAACATATCTGTGTAATCTATCTTGATGTATACACACCAGTGTAGGCGTTTTGTCATCTTGGATAGGTATGGCTTCATAGTCAAATGGATGGATGTACATGTGCCTACTGGAGTCATCAGACAGTGTGAGTGTACTGTCATTAGCAGAGGTGTTCATGTGTATGTGCCCTTGAGCATTGCCCTTTCACACATGTATGATCCAGTTGATGAGTGCCTGTTTGTTTCCATGGTCAGACACCTTGTGTAGTGTTTGTGGACATGTTGGTGTTGTTGCCGGAGCAGTGTGCAGTGTGTCATTGTAACCTCGCAGTCCTAGGGTACACCTACATCTTATCCACATCATTTTTGAGTATGCAGAGTGTGTCACTGCAATGTCTGTGTTGTGAGTCTTGGGATCTGGCCTGGCTCTTGCTTACCTTTGTTCTCACTGCGCTGCATGTCTCTGGGATACAAACATGATATGTGAGTTTTCACATGCATTGCTGTCACATTCCACTTTATGGGCTTCAATATGTGTTGGTCTGATTCATGGCAGTCACAGTCATACCATTGAGGCCTACACAATGTGAGATACTCCCCTATGGCTTTTTGCTCTGTACACTCCTCACCTGTAATATTCTCATGTGTACACCACTTCAGTCAACACATGTGCCACTGCATGCCATGCACATGTTTGACCCTCCCCACCACTCCATGGTGTGACACTGTACTGTGTGCAAATGATTTGTATCCAGAAGCATTGTGGCCCTCAGCACTGTTTCAGTATGTGATATGTGCTATTTGAGCCTACTGGATTTCAGTCAAGGTTGCTGAGGTACAGTACAGATGGATTTCCAGCACAGTCCTCTTGTCTTGTTCCAGCATGGATGTTTGCCTGGGTTGTGTGGCAGTAGGTGATAGCAAAAGTGTGTAGCTGTTTGCTGCGACACTGCTACCCATCCGGGGCATGCATCTTCCTCACTTTGCAGTCTGCAGTGTATACACTCCCAGCCCCCAAGCAAGTCTGCCACCTTGAGCCCGATCGGAGCTGTGTGAGTGGTGCTTGTAGGTGGGGGAGAGGGGAGCAGCGTGCCAGGAGGAGTCAGCACAAGGCAGCGTTCGGGAGCCCTGAGGGTGTCACTCATGTAAATTGATGGAGCCTCACACATTGCATTTCGCAGGTTCCCCAAACATCGTAGAGCCGGCCCTGCCTGCACACTTGCTGGGAGTTGTTGTACCGGGGTTGCATGCGTGGAGATGTTTTGGACATACCTCTGCTGTAGAGCGCGGCGGCGTCTTATCTGCTGGTGATGCATCAGGTAGAGCAGCGGACAGGCCTGTAGAGCAGGATCCATGGCGGCTCTGGTCGTATGCAGGTGTTCTGGTTCGACTTTTCTGCTCCGTAGTTGTGCTTCCGCCATCCACGATGAGGTGGTTTTACCGCCGCGGTGGGATTGGCTGTTTGATACATCGTAATCTGGTTGGTGGACGGGACGTGATTCCGCACGCAGTTCTTGCTCTATAGGCTCCGTCCGCCGCCCTTGCGTAAGGAAAAAATGTGCGGAGCCTGAAACACCGCGGCGGTCGGAAAATGGCCTATGTTAGCCCATTGTAATATGGTGGTCACAATGACCGCATCAGGAGCGGGAAAATCAACGTTTTCCACCACCGCCAACACTGCAGATGCACTTCCGTCCGCCATCGTAATGACCCCCTAAGTGAGACAAGTATGCCCACACATGGGCCCGTGCACACTGCCTAGCCAATGCCTGCCCAATGAGCCCTAACCAGGATGAAACCAGTCCTGTGTTGCTCATGTTCTGGATCAGGGAGGCCCCTCGGTTGGCAGTTCAAGCTGGACTGTTCCCACTAGAGCAGGGTAATGACAGATTTGCATATAGCTGGTTCCAAAATGAGGTGACATGGTGTGCAAAATAACGAAGGACTGGGATGCGGCCCGAGTAATTACCAGTGGCTGTGATTAATTCAAGCATTCCATACATCACTTTTTTGTATACTTGAGTTGATCACATTAATGGCAGAATGTCAATTTCCCATTGAAACCTTAGGGCCAGATGTACGACCGTTTTTTGCGGTCGCAAATGGGAAATCGGCCCGTTTGCGACCGCAAAGTAGGTCTGCCCTATGTACAAACCCTATTTTGCGAGGCGGTAACCTATTACCGTCTCGCAAAATAGGGTTTGCGGCTCGCTATTAGGAAGGGATGTGCCAAGGGCGTCCCTTCCTAATAGCGAGTCCCACTTCAATATACAATTGTTTTGTGACCCCAATTGCAGTTGCAAAACACTCAAAGTTTACCACCTACTTCAAGTAGGTGGTAGGCCACTCACAAATGGGAATTTGCAACCCCATTAGGAATCACAAACAGTGTCTGAGACACTGTTGTAAATTCCATTTTGCGAGTCGCAAATTACGAGTCGCAAATTGGGAGTTGCAAAACCATGCAATTTGCGAGTCGCAAAATGAAGGGTCGTACATCTGGCACATAGTGTGTACAAACATAAATAATTCGACACATCTATAGTATTTAGTGCCATCTTGGAAAGGGCAATCAATAATCAACATATCATATAATACAATGACCCTTGTAATAAAATGCATACGTTCTGGCTTAAACAATAAGGATCCCATATTTTCATCATGGGTGGGAACCATTGCGTATTCTGAAACAACTAACTTCAATCCGACCAAATATATACAGATTTGATGCTTCGTAGTAAACAAAGCATTTTGTTGCCATAGCAGTAAAGAACTCTGTCCATTCACAATGGTGTTACATGCGCTAATACCATCCACTGTATTAAGCCAAGATGGGCAAATAAGTCCTTCGATTTGGTACAATTCAAGACCTTCCAATACACTGCCCTAAAGGACAAAATCCAGATATTGGTATTGGGTTCCCTCATCGTATTACATGTTAATAAAGAAATGTAAAACCGTTCATATCTAACATGCCCAGGCACCCTCCACTCCAGAAAGTTAAAATAGGCAAATATATCCTCTGGTTTGCTCCCATACTGGACCTTTCATTTTCCACCCTAGTGGGCATCATGTTGTACTGTAAATAGATCTCCGCTCCCCCATACTACGTGCATTCAGCCACCTAAACCCCAAGAACACGTAGTCTTATATGTGGTAATGTTCCTGGTTTCAATTGCCAGCCGTTCTAAGAAGAAGGGTAGAGGCATCTGACCAAAAGGCTTCACCACATCTCTCTCTCAACAACCCACATTGCTGACATGATATTCCCTTCTTTTTCCTTTGCTGAATAAAACAAAAACATAGACCGAGTTAAAAATATATTTAAAATTATCTGATGGCCAAAGACTGCACAAACCTGAGTATGGGTAACAGTATCATTCTTCTAAGTGTACATTAAGCTCTTCATCAGCATACCAACCCATGGGACCCTTGCTTTCCAGTTTAATTATGTATTTTGACTCGTTCCTCCTGAGTGTCAGAACCATGCCAACATCCCTGAAACCCTGGGGACTTATTCAATGGTATAATACTTGAGTTTACTTCTGTCACTGAAGTTTGCTTCTTTAAAATGTCTATCAAACGGTGATGAGGTTCATTGTCATCGATTGCTCATGTGTGCTCAAGGGTACGCTTTTTGAGCTGATGGATGGTGCTAACCATGTATGTCTTGTTACAAGGGCATACTAAAACAGAGATTACAAATTAAGAACTGTAAACTCTTTCATCTTGTTGCTGTTACTACATGCCTTGCATACACCTTGAGATCCCAGCCTCTCTGATTATGTTTCTCAGTAATGTTACTGTGGACCACTATGTCTCTTAGTGATGGACTTTTCCTGTGATTGAGAATCCTACCCAATATTTGATTGGTATTAAGGATTCTCCAATTGCTTTGTATAATGTACTTAACTTTACTGGAGCTGCTGGTTAATATAGTGATCAATCTGATAGTCCCCTTCTCAGTATCAGCGTCAGATACTCTAGTTGGAAATAGAATTTCCTCTCTAAAGGTGAGCTTCTCACTTTCTGTAGCTATATCCAGGTCCTATTGATGATAAACTCTCTTCCTAAATCTCTGTACAATGCATTTATGATTGTTGGAATTGGTACTTTCTGGTTGACTGAGGTGGTGCCCAAGCCAGGCAGAACCTACCACTCCTGTCAGGGTAGGTGATTACACTCACTGTATAGCCTGCACTCACCCATGGGTAGCTTGGCACTGAGCAGTCCGGCTTACCACAGAGGCAATGTGTAAAGCATTGACACTGCACTCTTGCACAATAAATACATGAGCGTCACAAATGAGACTTTATACATGGTGTATGTAAATAAAGATTGTATTCAACACATACATTAATTAACACAACATGAACATTGTGTATTTCTGGGCATAAATCACACTTGGAAGTATTACTGGCAGTACTAGTCCCAATTGGGTTAAAATGTCATCAGTAATATGCGCACATGGTAAAAATCCAATTTTACCCCAGCACCCTTATGCGGTGTGATACGTTGTCAGAATTGGGCCCACCCTGGCAAATAACGCACTTCAATACACAGGAATTTATAACACTTCTCAGCAGCACCATGGCCAAGGCCGCACTGGTAAAACCAATGTCAAAATGGAGTGTTTGTTCAGTAACGAAACAAATAAGTAAAACAACAACACTGCGCAATGCAAATATTAGCAGGCTGTTCTCAAGCAGCAAACTCTCCCACACTCACACAGCACCGTAACGTGGTATAAAGGTTATTGGCAAGTCCATATGAAGCACACTCGCATACACACACACTCAGCACCGTAACGCAGTGCAAATGATATTCTGCAAGTCAGTTGATAAGATGAATGTGGACCACGTTGCACAATCCCTCCAATACCTCTCAGGTATCCCCCACTTCTCTGCCCACAGGTTAGAGTCAAAACCCCCCACCTCTTACTAGACTGGTTTAGGGCCTGAGTTACATTTAGTCAGGGGCCCAAGGGAGAAGTCCAGAGTAACTATCAGGGTAACCAGGCAACAGTTGAAACATGGGGCGTTGACCACCACTCAGAAAGTTCACCCACTTTATGCGGAGCAGAAATGGGCTAGAAGCTGTCCCAGTTTAAGCAAGAGGTCCCTCAATTCGCCTTCTGTCACCAGCCCAGTTCTGTGAAGAACAGGGGGGTCATGCAGCCTATTGATCCGCTTCCGATCTATCTCTGAAGTGTTCCTCAGCCCAGCCACTTACTCTCCACCCAGCTCTGGTCTGGTCCGGGTGATACTACCTGGCAACACAAAGTCATCGGGTCGGGTGAGGAGAGGACAGTTGATTCGCCGCACTGAGGGCAAGACGGAACACTCTGTGAATGGGGGGGTGCAGCTGCCCCCGCACCTCATGAGAAGTGATACACATTGTCTGGTGCGCATTGATCCGAGTCGCACCAGACAATCCAGTCTCCATGAGCCACAAGTCAGGTTTTCCATATCTCCCTGGAAATGAGACACAACATCTGGTGTGCAATGATATGAGTCGCACCAACCAATCCGGTCACAATGAACCGAAAGTTGAGTTTGCATTACCTCCCTGGAAATGAGGCACGTCTGGTGAGCGATGATACATGTCGCACCAGACAATCCAGTCCTAATCAACCCAGAGCCAGGTTTGGCGTACCTCCCTGGAAATGAGGCACAACGTCTGGTATGCGATGATACGAGTCGCACCAGACAATCCTGTGAGAAGTTGGCCTGGTATATGCTGTCCACTAATTAAAGTGGGCACCTTGCACCAGTCCAAATGACCCTTATGATGTATGAGGTCAAAGATAACCTTTAGAAAGCTATCCTAGTGGTAGCTGTGGAGAGCAGCCTTCAAGCTTAATCTTGAAGGAATGTAAAGCAGCTTGTTTCACCAGAATATCACCTCCTGAATGACTAAATGAAGGAGAACCACACAGTAGTTATATAAAAATATGTATTTATTAATATAACACTCTCTACTATCCTCTACACGAGGATAGAACACAAAGCACACAATAAGAGTTCAATAGAACAGTTGTAAGTAGCACAATACACAGTGGGCTCCAGGGGGAGACCAAACCATATACTAAAATAGTGGTATAGCAATCACGACTGAGATCAAGACAAGGTCTGGAGCACGTAGAATCGCTGGGACCCCAAGGAACCACCCAAGGTGAGTAGACAGGGACCCCACAGAGGCCGGGTGCAGTGTGGGAACACGACTGCGGACGCCGTACAATTCTATGGGGAAGTCGCAGTTACACTTTTACAGTTTAAGGACCCTTCTGGGAGGACTTCCAGTGAACCCGTTGGAACTTAAGAGTTTGAAGAGCCACCCCACCCGTGGATACCAAGGTACCCGAGTTACCTATCCCAGAGGAGCAGGGTGCATAGGTCTGAAGTGGCGTCGGAAACTGCTGTCGTTCTCAATGGAGAGCTGCAAAGAAGTACTGCTGCCGTGAAGGTGAAAAGGGTCCGGTGGAATCCAAGCCTGGATTCAGGAAGGAAGGAACATGAAAGCAGAGGGGACAGAGTCTGGGTCACTCCAGAGTGACCAGGGGCTCAGTAGACGAATGCCCACTGATGTCGGGTGCTTCAGGTGCGAAGAAGGAATGCTTGACTCTGCAGCCACGTAGACCAGGAGACATTGAGGATGATCAGGAGCCGGAGGTGAGCTGTTCCACGAAGGATGTCGAGTGCTGAGGGGTCGGTGTCCGGCGGGAGCACCAACAAGCCTTGGCAAAAGCAACCCACGCAGGAAGGTCAAGCAGGTTATGGTGTGGACCAGCAAGGTCCAGGGGACTTCCCAAGCGATGGAGAGTAAGGGCACGTCTGGAGCAATCAGGAAAGCCCAACAGAAATCAAGATGACCCTCAGGAGGACCCACAGGCCGAATGACCAGGACTCGTGAGGGGACCTCGAGCAAGATTACAAAGTACCAGCCCACGAAGCACTCGGTGTGAGGAGGCCGGAGTTCTTTGGTGCAAGTATGGCGCAGGGTCAGGACTACATGGAGTCTAATGCACAAGCTTGGGAATCGCCAACAAGCATATGCACTTGCAAATGGATGCGGTGCACAGGGGTTTGGGTTATGCAGTTTTCACGAGGGATACTGGCCTCAAACTCGGTGAGAGGGCAGATCGACCTCAGGGACCTTCGGAAACCCACCTCCTGTGTTTCTGAAATCTTCGGAGTCCGCAGGAGCTCAGGAGCAACAGACTGGTCAGTTGCGGTTAGGTGCCTGAGAATGCAGGGGAGTGACTCCTTCACTCCAAGGGAGATTCTTCAGTTGTCTTTAGTGCACCAGAGGTCCTGCACAGAGCCTGTATGGAGCACAGGCACCAACTAAGCTTCGGACAGAAAGGAGGACGAAGTCGAGCCCAGTCGAGGTCCAGCGAAGTCCAGCATGTCCAGACGGTCGAAGGTCAGTGGTTTCTTCTTGTAGAATCTTGTCCACGTAAAATCTAAAGTCTTACAGCCAGGTAAGCCCTTTTGTACCCACGGGAGAGGGTTGGACAGATTCAGGGGACTCTCCTAGGGGAGGGGCAGGACAGAGGGGTGGTTACACCCATGTCCTTTGTCCAGTTTCGCGCCAGAGCAGGAGCCAATGGCTCCCAGAACTGGTTTTAGCTGGACTATGCACAGGGACACCAAATGTGCCCCAGGTGCAGACTTTCAGGCACTCTCAGAGTGCACCCACCCAGCCCCAATACACTAAACCCTGTCTGTGAGGTGGTCACACCTCCCTGTGACAGGATGCCTATTGTGCTGCCTTCCTCAGCTCAAGCTTGGCTCAGAAGCAGGAGGGCAGAAATGTGTCTCTGGTAGGCAGCATCCATTTTGTGCTGTCCGGTTCGAGAAGGCTGGCACCTGTTAGACCAGTGACCCCACGAAGCTCGCTTCTGAAGGGTGGAATCATACCTCCCACACCAGTTACTGGTGTGGAGGTATGATTCCAAGGTGTTTGATACCAAACACGATATGTTTCTATGCAGCCGTTTTCAAGATAGCATTTACCGAGAGGTTATAATGCACCTCTACCTATATATCCGGCTGAGTCACAGACAACCCGGGAGAATGGTCTCCGAAGGCTGCAGAGGGGCTCTGCTCATGCAGGGGCACCCTCTCACTAAAAACCCAGCACCCTGCCTTCAGGAGTGTTAAGGCCTGCTATAGGGGTGACTTATAAGTTTTAAGTGTAGTGACCACTAGATATAGTGAACCTATTTCTAAAGTAAGTGGTGCAAGCACCAGCTTACACAGGTTGCAGTAGCAGACCTAGGGTTCCATTTTGTATGGCCTCTCATGGGTGGCATAATACATGCTTCAGCCCATGGGAGGCCTCTGGGGTACCTATGCCCTGGGTACATGGGTACCATATACTAGGGACTGATAAGGGTACCCCAGTATCCAATCTGGAGTGTACCAAAGTACATGTAGGTCTATTTAAGGGAGAAAGCAGATAGACTGGGGTCCTGATTAGCAGGATCCCAGTCAGATTAGTCAAAAACAGTGAGACATCAAGCAAAAAGTGGGGGTAACCATAAGAAGCAGATCCTACTTTCCTACACAACCCCCCCCAAACGAAAGGACATGAGACTTACCTAGACCAGTTGAGTCTTCATTTTCTAAGTGGAAATATCTGGAGAGTCCATCTGCATTAGCATGGTTACTCCCAGGTCTATGTTCCACTGAATAGTCCATCCCCTGTAGGGAAATGGACCACCTCAACAGTTTGGGGTTTTCACCCTTCATCTGTTTTAGCCATAAGAGGGGCTTATGGTCTGTCTGAACAATGAAGTAAGTGCCAAACAAGTATGGCCTCAACTTCTTCAGAGCCCAAACCACAGCAAAGGCTTCCCTCTCAATAGCTGACCAAAGTTTCTCTCTGGGGGTCAGCCTTCTGCTTATAAAAGCTACTGGCTGATCCTGACCCTGTTCATTCAGTTGTGATAACACAGCCCCTACCCCCAACTCAGATGCATCAGTTTGAACAATTAATTGTTTGGAATAGTCAGGACTTTGCAGAATGGGAGCAGTGCACATGGCCTGCTTCAGGTCATCAAATGCCTTTTGACAGCTAACTGTCCACTGAACTTTCTTAGGCATTCTTTTAGAGGTCAGATCATTTAAGGGAGTCACTATGGATCCATATCCCTTAACAAACCTCCTGTAGTACCCAGTGAGGCCCAAGAAAGCTCTGACCTGAATCTGGGTAGTTGGAGCAACCCAGTCCATGATGGTCTGGATTTTGCTCTGCAATGGTTGAACCTGGCCTCCACCCACAAGGTGTCCCAGGTACACAACCTTACTCTGCCCTATCTGGCACTTGGTGGCCTTGATAGTGAGGCCTGCTTTTTGCAGGGCCTCCAGAACATTTCTTATGTGGACCAGGTGATCCTCCCAGGTGGAACTAAAGACAGCAATATCATCAAGATAAGCTGCACTATAGTCTTCCAGGCCTGTGAGAACTTTATTCACCAACCTTTGAAATGTGGCAGGTGCATTTTTCAAGCCAAAGGGCATTACCACAAATTGATAGTGCCCACTAGGGGTTGAAAATGCTGTTTGGGTTTGGCATCCTCAGCTAGTCTGATTTGCCAATATCCAGCTGTGAGGTCAAATGTACTCAAGAACTTGGCTGAGGCCAAAGTATCAATGAGCTCATCTGCCCTAGGAATAGGATGAGCATCAGTCCTAGTGACTGCATTGAGCCCCCTGTAGTCCACACAAAACCTAATTTCTCTCTTACCACAATGGGTATGAGGTTTGGGTACCAGGACCACTGGACTAGCCCAAGGGCTATCTGAGGGTTCAATGACTCCCAATTCCAGCATCTTTTGGACCTCAGTCCTGATGCAGTCCCTGACATGGTCAGGTTGCCTGTAAATCTTATTTTTAACAGGCAGACTTTCACCTGTGTCCACTTCATGGGTACACCAAGTGGGCTGACTAGGAGTCAGGGAGAACATATGTCTGTACTGATTGAGGACCTTCCTGCAATCAGTCTGTTGCTGCTCAGTGAGGCTGCCTGCCAAGGCTACACCATCAACTGAGCCATCATCAGGGTTCTGTGAGAGGAGGTCAGGGAGTGGGTCAATCTCTTCCTCCTGTCCCTCATCAGTAGCCATGAGCAAGCCCATGTCTGCCCTGTCAACATATGGCTTGAGCCTGTTCACATGGAGCACCCTGTGGGGGATCCTGGGAGTTCCAAGGTCCACCAGGTAGGTGACCTCTCCCTTCTGCTCAAGGATGGTATGGGGTCCACTCCACTTGTCCTGGAGAGCTGCTGGAGCCACAGGCTCCAACACCCTTACCTTCTGTCCTGGCTGGTATACAGTCAGCACAGCCTTTTGGTCATGCCAATCTTTCTGTAATTCTTGGCTAGCCTCAAGGTTTTTGCTTGCCTTCTTCATATACTCAGCCATCCTGGAGCGGAGACCAAGTACATAGTCCACTATGTCTTGCTTAGGTGGTTTGAGAGGTAACTCTCATCCCTCCTTCACTAAACATAAGGGGCCCCTAACTGGATGTCCAAACATAAGTTCAAAAGGGCTGTAGCCAACCCCCTTCTGAGGAACCTCTCTGTAGGCAAAGAGAAGGCAGGGCAACAGGACATCCCATTTTCGCCTAAGCTTTTCTGGGAGGCCCATGATCATGCCCTTTAGGGTTTTGTTGAATCTCTCAACTAACCCATTGCATTGTGGGTGATAGGGTGTGGTAAATTTGTAATTTACTCCACACTCCTTCCACATAGCAGTAATGTAACTGGACATGACGTTTGCACCTCTGTCAGTTAGAACCTCCTTAGGGAAACCCACTCTGGAAAAAATTCCCAGGAGGGCCCTGGCCACCACAGGAGCTGTGGTGGTTCTAAGGAGTATGGCTTCTGGGTACCTAGTGGCATGGTCCACCACCACTAGAATATATCTGTGCCCAGATGCAGTTGGAGGATCCATGGGACCAATTATGTCAATCCCAACCCTCTCAAAGGAAACCCCCACCACAGGTAGTGGTATCAGGGGGACCTCTGTGGTACCACCTGCCTTACCACTGGCTTGACAGGTGGTACAGGAGCAACAAAACTCATTTGTGTCCTCTGACATGTGAGGCCAGTGAAAGTGAGGGACAAGCCTGTCCCAAGTCTTACTTTGGCCTAGGTGTCCTGCTAAAGGGATATCATGGGCCAGTGTCAGTAGGAAGCCCCTACACTTCAGAGGTATAACCAACCTCCTGGTAGCACCAGGCTTGGGGTCTCTACCCTCTGAGTAAAGGAGTCCTTCATCCCAGTAGATCCTGTGGGACCCACTGGCACTCCCAGCAGCCTCAGCAGCAGCTTGCTGTCTGAGGGGTTCAAGAGAGGGGCAGCTGTGCTGCTCCTGGCTCAGTTCTGCCCTGGAAGGGCCCCCTGTCCCCAAGAACTCAACCTGATCAGGTTCAAGTTCCTCTGAGACAGTTCCTTCACAGGGACTGGGATCATCTTCCTCAGGAGACTGATCCTCACTCTGAGTCTGGGGGGAAGACACTGCCTTACCCCTACTGCTCCTCCTCTTGGGAGGCACCTGGTCCATTTTTCCAGGATCCAGGGCCTGTTCAGTGGAAGACATTTTTGCCTGTGACCTAGTCACAGCAAACACATCTGCAGAGATGCCCAACATTGCTGCATGTGTCCTGAGTTCCACTTCAGCCCAGGCTGAAGTTTCCAAATCATTGCCCAACAAGCATTCCACAGGGAGGTCTGAGCTAACCACAACCTACTTAGGGCCAGTTACTCCTCCCCAGCTGAAATTAACAACTGCCAAGGAATGGTCTGTCCTGACATTGCTAGCATAGGTCACTTGGTACATCTCACCAAGTATGATCTGGTCAGGGCTCACAAGATCCTTAGTCACCATTGTGACACTGGCTCCTGTGTCCCTATATGCCATGGCCTCCTTACCATTTATTAAGGGCTGTTGTCTGTATTTGCCCAGATTACTGGGACTGACAAATAGGGAGGCAATATCCATGCCTCCATCACAGACTAAAACAGCCTGAGCTGGAGTTCTGACTAGGCCAGAACCCATCTCAGATCCCAGGGTTAACCCTACTATACCCTTGTTCCCTGTACCACCACCTGGAGCTGAACTAGGGGGAACAGTTGCCTAAGGGGCAGTGGTGGTGGTAGTAGGATCTTTGGCCCTTGGGCAATTGGCATCTCTAGGCCAATGTGTTTTCTCCTTACACAGGAAGCACCAAGGTTTCTTTCTGTCTTTTCCCTTGTTAGATTGTGACTCACCCCCCCAGATGCTGGTTTTTGGGGCCCTGGAGAAGACTTCTGGTCTTTACCCTTCTCCCCACCTTTATCTGATGGTTTAGCATCTTGCTTATTTTGGTCACCACCTGTGGTCTGGTTTTTCTGCTTCACCCTGGTTCTGACCCATCTATCTGCCTTCTTTCCCAATTCTTGGTGAGAAGTCAGATCAGAGTCAACCAGCAACTGATGCAACAACTGATTCTGGCAATTATTAAGGATCTGCTCCCTCATAATCAAATTGTACAATCCCTTGAAATCATTCACTTTGCTGCCAAGTAACCAGCCTTCCAGAGCCTTAGTAGCACAATCTGCAAAGTCTACCCAGTCCTGAGTCTGTGCCTTCTGGGTGTCTCTGAACTTAATCCTGTACTGTTCAGTGGTTAAGCCAAACCCATCAATGAGAGCACTCTTCAGGACCGAATAGTTGTCAGCATCCTCTTCTCTAAAAGTGAGGAGCTTATCTCTACCTTTGTCAGCAAAGGAGAGCCACAAGATAGCTGCCCACTGCTCTTGAGGGCCCTTCTGTACCTTACAAAAAGCCTGGTCTCCTCACTCAGAAATGAAAGATGTTCATGTCCTCACGGATTTCTATAATGCCTCTATCTCCGGTATCATGGACGATATAGCCCCGCTACAATAAAAAAATGCCTCCTCCAAAATCTCCAAACCATGGTTCAACGACAACCTTAACTCGGAACGCCGTAATCTAAGGTCAGCTGAAAGATCCTGGAGATCTACACCATCGACCGAACACCTAACCCTCCTTAGAGCCATCAGGAGTTCATATAACAAGAAAATCAAGAGTGCTAAATCCGACTTCTTCAGATCTCAACTTAATCGAGCCATAAATCGCCCCAAGAAACTATTCGAAATTGTTAATCAACAATCGATCAAGGCACCCATCCGCACTGACCCTGGTGAAGGCACTCCTACTTGTGATGAATTCACCACCTTCTTTGTCGAAAAAACGTCAAGCATTAACATAGTCCTTGAATCACAAAGGGCTCTTCTCCTAAACTCAGGACACACTGCCCCACCTAACCACCAGGAACTACCCGTCCTCCTTAGTATTAGTCCCAAGAACAATGCCTCCTGGCACGCCTTTACACCCCTTAGTGAAAACGACATCTACAACACTCTTCTTGCGATCAAACCCTCCAACCACTTCAATGACCCTCTACCTCCTCCTATATTCAAAGAAATTAAAGCTGCCATCCTTCCCATCTGGGCTAAGATTGTTAACGCTTCACTATTACAAGGCATGATACCCGACTGCCTAAAAGCTGCACAAGTATCCCCCATTCTAAAAAAACCAAACGCAGACAGTTCTGATCTGAATAACTTCCGTCCTATTTCCAACATCCCCACATTGGCGAAACTCTTAGAAAAGTGTGTGCAATCTCAACTCTGTGCTCACATTGAGAAATTCCAACTGCTGGATCAACATCAATCAGGCTTTCGGAGTGGCCACAGTACAGAATCGGCACTCACTCACATCTTGGACGACATTTTAATGTTGCTTGACCAAAATGAATCCTGCCTCCTCATTCTACTCGACCTATCTTCTGCCTTCGACACTGTTAACCACAGCAAACTACTCTCCACGCTAGAACACCGGATGGGTCTATCAGTTGTGGTTTTGCAATGGTTCTCTTCCTTTCTCCACAACAGATCCCAAAGAGTCAAAGTGAATCAATCCCTATCTCAGCCGTCTACAGTCCTGATGGGGGTTCCACAAGGGTCCGCCCTTTCCCCCATACTCTTCAATCTATTCTTGGAACCTTTAGCTAATGCCCTGAACTCAGCGAACATTCTCTTTCACATGTACGCAGATGACACCCAATTTTATTTGAAAGTCTCCTCCCTGGAAGACCTCATTTCACTCAACTCCATCTTGATGAACACCCAAAACTGGCTCACTGAAAACTACCTCATGCTCAACTCCTCCAAAACATAATTTCTCCTCATTGCTCCCCCTAACCATGCCCCCAAGATTGACATCTGGATGCATCACCTCTCAGCATTCAACTGCTCCACCCACATTATCGATTCTGCTAAATCTCTTGGTATCACCCTAGACAGTCACCTGAACATGCAGAAACATATTAGCAACGCAATTAAGGGTGCTAAACACCAGATGAGGCTACTAAGGAATCTGAAACCATTCCTCCCGCAGGAAGACTTCAAATGGGCAGTTCAAGCTTTAGTATTGCCAAGGCTTGATTACGGCAGCTCCACTCTTTGCGGTCTCCCCAAACAAAGCTTGGTTCCACTTACGGCTTCCATTAATGCCGCAGCCAGATTGATTACTGGTACAAAAAGAAATGAGCACATTTCCCCAGCCTTGAAATCCCTAAATTGGTTACCTTACGAAGCTAGAATACAACTAAAGATCGCTTGCCTGACTCACAAAGCACTGCACTTGAAGACCCCCATCTATCTGGCTCACAAACTTGAATAATCAGGGGGTGGCCGTCTGTCTCGAAGTGCAAACTCACTTCTCCTGAAACCTCAAATCTTCCACAAAAAGAAAACGAGTAACAGAGCTTTCTCTGGCATGGCCCCGAAGATTTTGAATTCCCTTCCACCGGAAGTTCGTCGAATCCCATCCACCGCTTCCTTCAAAAAAGAAGTAAAAAAAATCCTAATGTATGCTATTTATGGAATGTCTCTCTCCCATTGCTTGATCGCTATCCTTTACTTTTGTGTAATCCGGTGTTTAATAGGATTGGCAGGCTACCACTGGTACTGTGGACATTGCCTTTCCTCTCTATTACTGGAACTGTCCGGTCTTGTTCTCAAATGCTCTGAATCATTTTGTTTGTCATGCTCTCGTCTTGAACCTATTGGTAACATTTATTTTGAACCTATTTGTAATGCTTGCTCTTGGCACACTTTGTTATCCTACCTACCTCAACTGTGAAGCGCTCTGATACCCTCTTGGGTCTTGTTCGCGCTATACAAAACTTTATAAATTAATAAATAAATAAATAAATTACAGGCCCTCTCTAAAGCAGTTATCCATTTGTGGATGTCATCCCCACCATGGTAGGGAGGGACTATCTTGCTCAGGTTCCTATGATCATAAGTATACTCCTTAATCCTAGGGACACTGTTGCTGCCACCATGGGACTCTAGTCCCAATCTCTTCCTAGCCTTCTGGAGTTCTAAGTATTCCTTATCTAGGGCCAATTGCTCTTGCCCGAGCCTAAGCTTGACTTTCTCAAGCTCTAGAAATTGGCACTCTCTGTCATAAGAGCTATCTCTCTTATGGGATATGGAGGTCCCTATAGAAGTTCCTGAATGGTGAGATTCAGCAGAGGGAGATCTTGATCTCCTGGGTAAACTCTGCACTCTTCCTGGAGGAGTAAAGAGAGGGCCACTGGGGCCTTCTCCCCCACCTCCAGTAAGATCTAAGTTGTCCAGGTGGGAATCATTTTGATCCTCCTGGTCAGGGTTTGATTCTAGGTCAAAGAAGGTTTCACTTCCTGGCCTGTCCTCATTCCCTGCCCCACCCACTCTTTCTACCTCATCTGACCCTGGGGTCTTCCTAAGGTCATCTAAGAGTAACACCTCAATGAGACGTTGGGTGTTGGCATTTCTCCCTGTCTTCAGCTTCCTAGAAGCACACATGGCTTTCAAATCATGAAATGTGAGACCATTGTACCTAGAAGGCAGAGAGCCACTGGCTTCTCCTTTAGAAGACATACTAAGTGTGGTGTGGTGTATGCACCTACCTAACCTAGTGGGAACTAAACTCTCTTAGGTTGGAGAAAGGGTGTGCAAGACCCTTGACTTACCCAACCCCAAGTTCAGTAGAACTTACTTATTCTAATCTTGAAGTATTATATGTGCCTAATACTTTAGTGGTTTTCAGTTAATCACTCAATGAGATTTATCTGGTAAATCAATAGCAAGCTTGAATCCCAACCGCTGCACACCAATGTGAGAAGTTGGCCTGGTATATGCTGTCCACTAATTAAAGTGGGCACCTTGCACCAGTCCAAACGACCCTTATGATGTATGAGGTCAAAGATAACCTTTAGAAAGCAATCCTAGTGGTAGCTGTGGAGAGCAGCCTTCAGGCTTAATCTTGAAGGAATGTAAAGCAGCTTGTTTCACCAGAATATCACCTCCTGAATGACTAAATGAAGGACAACCACACAGTAGTTATATAAAAATATGTATTTATTAATATAACACTCTCTACTATCCTCTACACGAGGATAGAACACAAAGCACACAATACGAGTTCAATAGAACAGTTGTAAGTAGCACAATACACAGTGGGCTCCAGGGGGAGGCCAAACCATATACTAAAATAGTGGTATAACAGTCACGACTGAGATCAAGACAAGGTCTGGAGCACGTAGAATCGCTGGGACCCCAAGGAACCACCCAAGGTGAGTAGACAGGGACCCCACGGAGGCCGGGTGCAGTGTGGGAACACGACTGCGGGCTCCGTACAATTCTATGGGGAAGTCACGGTTACACTTTTACAGTTTAAGGACCCTTCTAGGAGGACTTCAAGCGAACCCGTTGGAACTTAAGAGTTTGAAGAACCACCCCACCCGTGGATACCGAGGTACCCGAGTTACCTATCCCAGAGGAGCCGGGTGCATAGGTCTGAAGTGGCGTCGGAAACTGCCGTCATTCTCAATGGAGAGCTGCAAAGAAGTACTGGTGCCGTGAAGGTAAAAAGGGTCCGGTGGAATCCAAGCCTGGATTCAGAAAGGAAGGAACCTGAAAGCAGAGGGGACAGAGTCTGGGTCACTCCAGAGTGACCAGGGGCTCAGTAGACGAATGCCCACCGATGTCGGGTGCTTCAGGTGCGAAGAAGGGATGCTTGACTCTGCAGCCACGAGGACCAGGAGACGTCGAGGACAACCAGGAGCCAGAGGTGAGCTGTCCCATAAAGGATGTCGAGTGCTGAGGGGTCGGTGTCCGGCGTGAGCACCAACAAGCCTTGGCAAAAGCAACCCACGCAGGAAGGTCAAGCAGGTTACGGTGTAGACCAGCAAGGTCCAGAGGACTCCCCAAGTGATGGAGAGTCAGGGCACGTCTGGAGCAACCAGGAAAGCTCAACAGAAATCAAGATGACCCTCAGGAGGACCCACAGGCCGAATGACCTGGAGTCGCGAGGGGACCTAGAGCAAGATTGAAAAGCACCAGCCTACGGTTCACTCGGTGTGAGGAGGCCGGAGTTCTTTGTTGCAAATACGGCTCAGGGTCAGGACTACACGGAGTCTAATGCACAAGCTTAGGAAGTGCCAACAAGCATATGCACTTGCAAATGGACGCGGTACACAGGGGTTCGGGTTATGCAGTCCCCACAAGGGATACTGGCCTCAAACTCAGTGAGAGGGCAGATCGACCTCAGGGACCTTCAGAAACCCACCTCCTGTGTTGCTGAAATCTTCAGAGTCCACAGGAGCTCAGGAGCAGCAGACCGGTCAGTTGCGGTTAGGTGCCTGCGAATGCAGGGGAGTGACTCCTTCACTCCAAGGGAGATTCTTCAGTTGTCTTAAGTGCACCACAGGTCCTGCACGGAGCCTGTATGGAGGAAAGGCACAAACTAAGCTTCGGATGGAAAGGGGGACGAAGTCGAGCCCAGTCGAGGTCCAGCGAAGTCCAGCGTGTCCAGACGGTCGAAGGTCAGTGGTTTCTTCTTGTAGAATCCTGTCCACGTAAAATCTAAAGTCTTACAGCCAGGTAAGCCCTTTTGTACCCACGGGAGAGGGTTGGACAGACTCAGGGGACCCTCCTAGGGGAGGGGCAGGACAGAGGGGTGATTACACCCATGTACTTTGTCCAGTTTCGCGCCAGAGCAGGAGCTAATGGCTCCCAGAACTGGTTTGAGCTGGACTATGCACAGGGAGACCAAATGTGCCCCAGGTGCAGACTTTCAGGCACTCTCAGAGTGCACCCACCCAGCCCCAATACACTAAACACTGTCTGGGAGGTGGTCACACCTCCCTGTGACAGGATGCCTATTGTGCTGCCTTCCTCTGCTCGAGCTTGGCTCAGCAGCAGGAGGGCAGAAATGTGTCTCTGGTCGGCAGCATCCATTTCGTGCTCTCCAGGTCGAGAAGGCTGGCACCGGTTAGACCAGTGACCCCACGAAGCTCGCTTCTGAAGGGTGGAATCATACCTCCCACACCAGTTACTGGTGTGGGAGGTATGATTCCAAGGTGTTTGATACCAAACACGATATGTTGCTAGGCAGCCGTTTTTGAGATAGCATTTACCGCGAGGTTATAATGCACCTCTATCTATATGTCCGGCTGAGTCACAGACAACCCGGGAGAATGGTCTCCGAAGGCTGCAGAGGGGCTCTGCTCATGCAGGGGCACCCTCTCACTAAAAACCCAGCACCCTGCCTTCAGGAGTGTTAAGGCCTGCTATAGGGGTGACTTATAAGTTTTAAGTGTAGTGACCACTAGATATAGTGAACCTATATCTAAAGTAAGTGGTGCAAGCAACAGCTTACACAGGTTGCAGTAGCAGACCTGGAGTTCCATTTTGTATGGCCTCTCATGGGTGGCATAATACATGCTTCAGCCCATGGGAGGCCTCCGGGGTACCTATGCCCTGGGTACATGAGTACCATATACTAGGGACTGATAAGGGTACCCCAGTATCCAATCTGGAGTGTACCAAAGTACATGTAGGTCAATTTAAGGGAGAAAGCAGATAGACTGGGGTCCTGATTAGCAGGATCCCAGTCAGACTAGTCAAAAACAGTGAGACATCAAGCAAAAAGTGGGGGTAACCATAAGAAGCAGATCCTACTTTCCTACAAATCCGTTCAAAATCAATCCACGGGTGGGGTCGCTGTACCTCTCTGGAATGAGGCACAACGTGTGGTGCGCGATGATACGAGTCACACCAGACAATCCGGTTACAATCAACCCACAGTCAGGTTTGCCATACCTCCCTGGAATGAAGAACATAGTCTGGTGCGCGATGATGTGAGTCACATCAGACAATCCGGTTATAATCAACCTGCATTCTGGTTCGCCGTACCACCATGGAATGAGCACAATATCTGGCGCTTGGTGATACAAATCGTAACAGACAATCCGGTCCCACAATCCGGTCCCACACACACAGTCGTAAGTCCAGTAGTACTGCACGAGGTAGAATGAGGCACTACTATTGATGTGCCCTCCCTCCGAGGGTTGCAACCTGTGAATCAGACACCCCACGTAATGAGCATGCAGTCAGTGTGTCGCACAAGAGAGATGCGAAAAGTGCAATTGATGGACAGAATGCTGCACAATGTCAAACCTTCACCCCGGTACAGAGATCTGGGCCTAAATCCATTGTTTGTTTGCTCCCCATGCCATTCTAGTTTAAACCCAGCCATATGCAAATCAGTCATGACCCTGTTCCCCATGGGAACAGTCCAGCCCGAACTGTCAGGCCAGGTCCCCCCTGGACTGGAAAAAGCATCCTGGGACCGGTTTTGGGGCATCACCCCATATCAGCTAGGCTAGCTTGACTCCAGCCGCATGGAGAGCATGGGATCCAAGTCTGGTCATACCCGTCCCACTCGGGGTGACAAATGCAAAAAGAACAATTGATCGACTGAATGCTGCACAATGTCAAACATTCACCCCAGTACAGAGATCTGGCGAGGCTCATTAATATTAATGAGCCTCTCGCAATTTGCGAGCCCATTGTGAATGCCAGCCCTCCCAGGGATGGTGGCCTGCTGGGCTCAGCAGACCACCATGTCTGGGACTGCCTTTTAATAAAGCAGCTTTTTTTTTAATGCAGCCCGTTTTCCTTAAAGGAAACGGGACGCATTTAAAAAAAAAAAAAAGAAACGTTTTCGTTTCATTTTTTAAGAAAAGGCAGTGGTCCCTGGGACCACTGCCTGCCCTTAAAAAAGTAGTTTACATCCATTTGCAAAGCGGAATGGGTCCCCTGGGGCCCCCTTCCCCTTTGCAAGTGCATTACCACCTACTTGAAGTAGGTGGTAATTGCAAGTGTTTTGCGACCGCAATTGCGGTCGCAAAACATTAGTACATTGTTTTGAGACTCGCAATTTGGAAGGGAACGCCCCTTCCAAATAGCGAGTCGCAAAACATATTTAGCGAGTCGCAAAAAAATTGCGACTCGCTAAATGGGCTATATATATGGCCCAATATGTTTTTGCATGCGCAAACGGGTTCGCAAACCCGGTTGCGCATGCAAAAACGGGTTGTACATCTGGCCCATACTTCCTAAAAGTGGCATTTTCAAAATTGTAATTTAAAATCCGACTTTACCATAAGAGAGGATTTTTCATTACAATTCCAAACACACCAAACATGAGCTGGTTACCTGTTCCCAATTTGAAATGACAGCTTATTACATGCAATAAGTTAACTCCAATGTTATCCTATGGGAGAGGTAGATCCTGCTGTAGTGAAAAACGAATGTAACAGTTTTTCACTACCTGGAGCAATCCACATTTCACCACAAGAGAAAACATCAGTAGTAAGGTGACACCGGACAATTTCAGTAAGGCCCATTTGGCTTAGACAGGAAAAATTCCAGTTCCGAAATGGCAATCTAAAATCTGACTTGACCATTAAGTTGGATTTTAAATCACTTTGATAATTAATCCTTGAACCATCTTTCTAGCAGCCTACCCAAACTGAAACTAAGCACTATATGTTGTTATAGCGTAACACAGTGTTTTCCTATGGGACACCCAGCCTTGCCACTGTGAAAAAAGAGTTTGAAGGTTTTCACTGCCAATGTAAAAGATTAAATATACATGTCCTACTTTTAAAATACCATTCACCCTGCCCTATGGGCATTTAAGGCCCACCATAGTGGTAATTTTTAAGTATTAAAAAGAAAGATTGTCGCCTTGCAAAAGGTGTATTTTTCCAGGTCAAAATGGCATTTTAAATCTGCCCACCCAGGCTGCAGGTGCAGGCCCGGAGACATGTTTTAAAGTTCTATTTTAGTTGGTGGCATGATGAGTGCTGCATGCAACTAGTAGCATTTGATATACAGGCCCTTGGTACATGTTGTACCATGTACTAGGGAGTTGTAAGGAAATTAAATGTGCCAATTACAAATATGCCAATGTTACCATGTTTAAAGGGAGAGCACTTCACCACTGGTTAGCAGGAGTAAAGTGTGCAGAGTACTATGGCCAATAAAATCAGGTTCCACAAAAGAAGGCAATAATCAGGAGGAATACCACACAACAGATGGTCTTTTCCAACAATTAGTGATGAATCCATCTAGAAGCTCTTCAATGTTAGTGACGTCATCAGCTATTGTTTTGTCTTTTTTCCAACTCATGGAGAATGATCAAGATGTCCACATCTCCAACGGGTAAAATTGCTGTTCATCCAAACTGGTTCAATTCATAGTTCCCACTTTGTGCCCCTTTTTTTGGGATAGTTCCATTTTTAAGCTTCAGATTCCTCACCAATTTAAATAAGTCAATCCAAGTTTGAACATAGTTAAACCGGAAGAGGGACAGATCGATAACCAAAAACTCAGTGGTACCAGTTCAACCTGTGTAAGAGTTCTATCAGATAAGATAACCATCGTACTATACCATATCTCCATCCAACATAGGTCCAGGGAATGGTCCCTCACACACACACACACACACATGAAAGCATTTTTGTATGCTAATATCTTTGGATCGGTTGAAGAATCTTCACAAAATGTTTTTAAAAAATGTTCATCCACCAGGGGGTGTCCCAAAACAGATTTTCCCCATTCCTTTTTCCATAGGAATATTAGCAACAGCTATTTTCAAAACGGCTGAATGGAATTGCACCAACTTTGGCAGAAAGTAATATCTTGGCCCAGAAAGCATGCCTTTTATGATTTGGTGTAATCCATTTAGTAGTTTTTAAGAAATTGTGGTTAAAAAATGTAGATATTTCACGCCACGGATGAACTGTAGAGCTCTAGTAATAAGATCTGATTGGCTACCACCACATCAACAAAGATGTAATAGCAGCCACTTTAGGAATCTGGGACTCAGTCACTTGTCCTGATAAAAAAGGGGCCGATAGTTAATTAAAGCAGAGGGGGCATGCAGCCTCCCTCCCTGAGTCTATTTGAAGGCCCAGGGACCTCATCCTCGGGGACGATAGTTGATTAAAGGGGAGGGGGCATGCTACTTCACTCCCCGAACCTTGCACAGGCCCTGGGGACTCCCTCCTCTAGGCTGTAATTGAAATTTTGGGGAGGGGGTGTGCCGGCCCCCCTTCCGGAGCCTTTGATCAGACTTGGGGACTCCATCCCCAAAGGCCTGATAGGGCTGCAGTCTCCCTGGGAAACTGCTATTTCCTGCCTGGGAGAGTGTGCGCATTACCCTGCCCACACTGTCCTGGGAAGGGAACACAACTTTTCTCCCATCTGGGAAGGAATAGAGAAAAATGTTGCTCCTGGGGAGTTGGCTGTTGTCACAGGGGCTTTGGTCCTCACTCCGCAGCGCCCAATGAATTAGGAAGTTGAGGTGTTCAGAGAAGGCACAAAGTCACCCCTTTTTTAAATGTCTGTTCCTGCTGCCCTCAGTGTGGGTGCTGGCTGGTGAGCCAAGGGGCCCCCAACTTGTAAAAATAAAAAGAAAGTATGGCGGCACCTGGTGGACAAAAAAAGACCAAAACACAAATAATAAACAAGTTGCAGGAGCCACTCATTTATTATTTACTGCTCTGGCAAAGAGAGGCCAATAATGCACTATGGATTGTTAAAATTAATTTTTTTCATCCTGGCGGTGCCCCTGGAAGAGGCAGGGGCACTACAAAGCATTTTTAAAATACATTTTGGTGGGCTGCAGGGAGTGCAGCAGCCACCAGCAACATTAAAAAAAACCACAGGAAGTCTCCTGGGTCACTGAATCCATGACCTCAGGAGAGCTTGCCATATTTATTTTTTTGCACTCTGAGCTGGTGCTATATGCAGGGACCCCTTGTGGTTCTAGGGTGGTTCTAGGGTTGCATTTACTGGCCTGAAAAATGTTTAAAAAAGGCTCAAAGGCATGTTAATGTTTTTTTAGTGTGGCTTTATTGACAGTATTGTATGAAAATCACTTTTATTAAACATTGAAATCTGTTAATTTATAAAATATACATTTTATTATAATTATTGGTGGCTTTTAAAAAATACAATAGGTCTGCTCTATATATGTTGATGTGCTGACCCCTTGATAAAGCCAATGGGTCCCCTTTTTATACTTTGGTGTTCTGACTCTGACAAAGTCAGTTGGTGTTCTTTACTTAAAATGACACCTTTTATATTGTTACATCACATAATCATCCATGCATATCTGCGGAGGCATTGGGGTGTGGCCAGACCTTATGACTAACCCCACGCCACACATGACCAAAGCCCATGTGCAGCAGGGCGGTTTGGGCACCAGTAGGGAGGTTGGGCATAGTATCTGGCTGCAGGCCAAGCCCTGCACCCGACTCTATGCCACGCACAACCGAAGGCAGTACACTACGGGAGGCAGGGTGTTGGTGGGGTGTTAGAGCAGGGCCTGGCCGCATACCCTGCACCCAGTCCCACATCGCGCACAAAGATGAACATCTCACTTTACATTAAAACTCCATAGAAATTCACTGAAACAAACCAAAGGTTAAAGTGAGATAGTTGGCGATTGTAATAATATCTTACTTTATAATTAAAAAAAACTTAAAAATTCACTGAAAAAACAAAGTTTAAAGGGGCAGTATAGCTAGGTTAAAATGTCAGTTAAAAACACCATTTTAAACAAACAAAACCACTGAAATTCACCATTAACCCCTTGACCGCGATCGGAATTCCGCTCGTGTGCTGGACATTCCGATCGCGGGTGGGGTCGTGACGAGCTCAGCTCGTCATGCGCACAGCGCTACCGCGCAGCATGACGAGCTGAGCTCGTCATGAGCACCGAAGGGGTTAAAGTTATCTCTAGCTATATCTAGTAACTATAACTCAAGCCCTAAATTAACTATAATTCGCGCCCCCATCATGCACAGTGTTGCCATCAATGATGCCATTTCAAATGTTGCAGTGATGTTATCAATGATGTCATAGAACATGTCAAGAGTGATGTAATATGTGAGGCAATAAGCAGTGCATGGCGAAGCGTGAGTTATAGTTACTTTATGGCACGAGTTATAATCACAGGCCTTACCTCCAAGCCCCCGCGGGCGCCCTAACCACTGAAGCGTATGGCCTTTGGTCGTGGGGATGGGTGCAGAGCATGGCCAAGTCCCCACTGATGTCCAACACCTGCTGCGCAAGGCCTTCGGCTGGGCATGGCATGGCATTGGGCGCACGGCTGAAAATGCGATGTAAAAATTTGGCAATGCTGAAAGAGCAGTGGGTAGTGCCATCCACAGTGGCTTCCTGAAATACCTCAGGCCCTGGCACTTTTATATGCACAAATTAAGCGCTGGATTAAACCCTTCATGCCAAAGAATGATTTATCATAACATGACTACAAAAACCCAGTTTTAGTAGGAATTCCCCAACTACAGTACTTACATCACTTTATATAGAGAGTGCGGACCGGAAGGTCAACAAACTCCAAACTGAGATCACCTCTCTAGAACAGGAAATTAAAGATCTTAACTTACCAGAGGCAACAGTGAAGAACTACGCTATTCTAGAAGTCATCCTAGTGAAACATCAGAATGAAATCAAGAATAGAAAAGCAAGACAGCTTAAAAGGGATGAAATAGATTATAAAGAGGGTAGGATATTCACCTATGCCAAGAAATATGATTCACTAGTTCGTAATACACCACAAGTGGATCAAACAGTTAGAACAGGGACAGGACAGACATCTATCTCGTCCAGCTCCACCTCACTAAGTGCTATAAGCGTTAATGAGAGTGAGGCTGAGAACTCCGATGGCGCTAGCCAGAACAAGTCCTCTTTTTTACGGGAGGTTCAGAGAATCAGGAGAGGCAACAGAACACCTTTACCGCTAGGAAGATTAGATCCAAAACCCGTAGGGGCAGGAGAGCGAGACGCAGAGGATTACAAAAGGAGGCTGAGATCGGGGGCAGCAAAGAACAAATAGATACTAGAGATGAAGAGGTTCAGGTTATCAACCTCTCTTCCAAACCACTGACTTCTGATATGACTTCTCTTTTAAGCAAGGGACTTAGCTTCAATCCCCTTTGCTCTGGGGACATTTGTAGACTAAAGATAGACTTATTCAAATTTGTCAGAAGTCTTAAAATAAAGAAACATTTTGCATCTAATCAATTGATGAATAAAAATGTTAAGAACATTCCTACTGAATTCCGGTCTGATGTTTTAACTATCAAGGACATACAGGCGACACAGTTACTCTTATCCTTAACAGATCTTGAGCAGCCACCATATGACATGGACTTACTACTGGAAGAACTTAACATTGAGTCTGATTTCAGTATAGCGAGCGGTCTAAAATCTAAATCCAAATGGGTGCCAACTCTTCCCGGGGGTAATGCAATTGACAACTTTCACAGGCGTGTATTAGAAGACCTTGACAAAATGGACAGAAAGCGTACTAAGACTGCCTTCCGCCACAGAGACAATTTGACACAAGGGGAACGCCTTGCACTCAAAACTCTTAGTAATGACCAAGAGCTCCTAATACGAGAAGCGGACAAGGGTGGGAATGTTGTGATTATGAACCAAAGTGACTATAACAACAAAATTCTGACCCAGCTGGGGGACAACACCTGTTATGAGCGTCTTACTTTTAATCCAATGGGCCCACTGACAATTGATATAAACAAAAAACTTGACATTTGGCATGAGGCTGGACTACTTAATGAGGAAGAATTTTTTTACCTAAAGGTTTTCAGACCTACTTATCAATGGCTGTACACACTTCCCAAAGTCCACAAACACCTCCCATTTCCGCCTGGTAGACCCATAGTGTCAGGAATGGGGGGTCCCACGGAGAGGCTTGCCGAATACATTGATCTATTTCTGGGCCCTCTGGTCCGCAACCTGCCTTCCTACATACAGGACACAAAACATATTCTCAGTTTATTGGCTGATCTTCAGTGGCAGCCAGGCACCATCTTGGCTACCTTTGACGTTGTGTCTCTATACACCAGCATTAGACCAGACCTAGGAATGCATGCTATCACTAAACTACTACTAAACAGACCTGCTACCCAGTATCAACACACGAACATGCTAATCACCATGATGGAGTTGATCTTACAGAATAACTTTTTCATGTTTGATAAACATTGGTACAGACAACCAAGGGGAGTGGCCATGGGATCAAAGTTTTCGCCATCCTTTGCGAATCTTTTCATGGGCACTTTGGAGGCAGATCTAATTTGGGGAAAGAAGGGGGCTCAATGGATTGACTCCATTATTTTTTGGGGTCGATACATTGATGACTGTCTCCTCTTATGGTCAGGCACACAGGACCGGTTGAAGGAATTTTTCACACACCTTAACAATAACACATGGGAAATGCAATTTACCATGGAATCAAGCACCACGAGAATCGAATTCTTGGACTTAGAAATAAATGTCAAGAATGACCAACTTCACAGTAAGCTGTTTCAGAAAGCAAACTGCATGCAATGCAGTTCTGCATGCAGAAAGTTTGCACCCTCCACATCAGATCCTAGCAATACCGTATGGTGAATTCTTAAGGGCCAAGAGGAATTGCAGTGAAGACACAGAATTCCAATTGTGCCACACTAACATGGAAAAGAGATTTTTAAGAAGGGGCTACTCAACTAAGTACTAAGGAAAGCCGAGGACAGAATAGCCAAGGTACGAAGAGAGGACACACTACGAACCCAGATTCACACACAGCATCACAAACAACCGGTGAGAATGGTAACCGATTTCAATGATCTACATCACCAAGTAAGGAGAAGCTTCACAAGACACTGGGGCATCTTACAATCAGACAAGTCCATCAAAGAATACATCGCTAACCATCCTCAGATCACATTGAGGAGGGGCAAAACTCTAAAAAATAGACTTAGCCCCACCATCCCACATGGAACAACGTGGGCAACCTGGTTGAGACCACATACTCTGGGTTTCTACAGGTGCGGTTTTTGTGGGCTATGCAGGTGGGCGAATTAAACATTTCACAGATTTTGATGGAAGGAAGTATGACATCAGGTGTAACATTACATGTACCACTAGATTCGTAGTATACGTCATAGAGTGTATGTGTAAAAAAATCTATGTTGGAAGTACTATCAGACCATTGAAAGAGAGAATCACAGAACACATCCGAGCCATACACAAACAGGATCCAAAGTACCCGGTAGCATTACATGCAGCCACACGTCCTTCACAGGGAATAGAGAAGAATGTGTCCTTTTTTGGTATAGATGTGACACAGCCTAACGTTCGTGGGGGCAACAGAGAACTCAGACTTAGACGGACAGAAGCTATGTGGATTATGCGTTTGCGTACAGTAGAACACGGCCTTAATTATGATCATGAAATGCAATACTTTTTAGGCGATTAACTGGGCCACCACAGATATTCAAGCAGGTCCCTTGTGTGTTTTCCAAGAAACAGGCACCCATGTAACCTAGTCTGCGAAACATTTTCTCTGCCTTGTTAAACAATGGAATATGCCCCGGTACGTGTGTATTAAGGATAAACGATATGAATTGTGGATATTGTGATATGTACTCAGACTAGACACAATTAATCAGAATATTATGATTCATATGCCCCATCTGACTATGCACAATTCGTCATAATACATGCTCCAAGTGCTTCATCTGTATCTCGAGAACTACAGTGTTTTTATCATCTTATATGCACAAACAATTATTTTATAACATAGTACATGGTATTCTTTGTTTTCTATGTAAGGTTTACAGATTCTGCTTCAAATTTTGTCATGTGTTTTTTTATAAATCTATGTATATGTGTATTGTAGCCATTTAAATTTTAAGACAGCTTTTTAATAGAGCTAACCTTATTCACACGGAATACACTAACCCGACTTTCGGTTTCTGCTCAGAACTTTGTTACGTGTTCATATCTTTTGTATGTACTGGTTAAATGCAAGCTTTCAATGTTTTATACAGATCAAAATGGAGCGAGCTAAATTCACCTGGGATACACTAATTCGGCATTGCGCACACGAGCATGGATCAAACCACGAACCATTTGGTGGTTCACACTTTACTTTTAACTGTCCTATTCCCTCTGTCATCTTTGCATGAATCCGTGTTTGATATATTTCTTGAGGGTTCTTTGCACTATTAGTGCTTTTGGGCTCCTTCCTTACATTGGTCCAGGACGTATGCTACCATCCTTCATAAGCAAAGATATGCAGGCATTTAGGATGATGTTTAAAAGTCCTGCCTGTCCGCATTCTACTAAACGATTGATCACCTTTTTAATTTAAACTTAATTCTGAACCTCGTCTTGACACTATCCTGTGTTTTTCAGTTTCAACACTTAATATTCCCCTAGTCTTTCTTCTAAAAATCTCCATTGCTTGCATTGGAGCAATGGAGGTTTGACGTTTTAGCATCCATTTTCTCAGGAGGATTAACCCTTCGACAGTATAAAACCACTTCCGGTGTCCTGATCACGTGTCCACAACCCGGAACGCAGTGATCCGCCAGAGGGGCTCCCCGGGCGCACCCGCCTTGAGGTAAGACTTTACAGCATTTGTGGTTCCCCTACCTGTTGTTACTGGAACAGACATATAAGATCCCGACCTTCTAACTAATACACAATTGATCTGTTTTCAGATCTAATATATCGCTGGAAGTACTTGTTCCAGCTTTTCACCCCCTCACGGCATCTCGATACGCAGTTGGTCCACCGCGACCTGATGTGAAGATCTTCAATCTTCAAGAAATACTGTAACATTTTACCCTTTGTATGCGGGATACTCGACATTACCGCAGTTTTGGTGAGCATATACTCTTTTTCAACCTTGGCGACTAGTACTAGCATCTTGGCCTTAATTACGCAGTTGTCCTAGTGTGTGTCGCGGTGAGTGACGACATACATTCTTGTCTCATAAGCACTTCCTTTCTTTTCTTTACACTGCCAGATACGTCCAGAACGAACAGACTTATCCCTGACTGGTTTTTTTGCCCAGCCGGGTTGGAATTATCACCGGCTGAGCGGTAAGCTCTAGGGTGCTTTTTTCCTTGATACAACCTCAGCATCATCTCTTTTTTACACTTACCTTTGGTCTTTTGACCTCCCTCGACTCAGCTCTTTGCTTAGTGCATAACTACTTTGTGCGTTTTCTCCCTCTAAATAACCCTCCTTTTATTTTTTCTATACTCATGCTCACACCTTTTCTCATGTTGACAATTTGCTTACTCCCTCCTTTCTATTTTTCGTTTTCTTTTTTCCCTTCACAGACAATCCGAATACTCTTCATCTGTATTCAGGTACTAAATACACACCATGTTTAATTTAATCAATATAACGTATTATGGTTTTTTGATAGTATTTTCTTTACATATCTTCGTTAGTTTGTGTGGGATTAATCTCATACTCCCAGTCAAGACTCTTTCACATTCTTGATATGCACGTCCACTAACTTAACACTCACTTCTTAGGATGCACAAATGCTACATTGAGTCAGGACTCTTTCACACTCTTGATATGCACGTTCACCATCTCAACACTGGCTGTCATCACCTCTTAAGTTTTACAATGCTATTTAAAATCAAGCAAAGGATAATATTATCTCACCTTTGGGTGTTGTGGGTTTCCACTTTTATTTGACACACGAGCTTGTAGATCAAGAAATTGCCTTTTTAAAGAATTTTTTTTTTACAATGAAGTACCATGATGCATATATCACTTATATCCCTTGTATCCCTTCCCAGCCCTGAGGAAGTCGCGGAAGTAATTTCCACACGCGACGAAACATGTGTTGGCTGGTTTTTCTACCTATCACTGAAACCAAAGAAAAAAATAAAAGGCTGAACATTAATCGACATCTTTGAAGAGATTTCCTTTCCGTTATTTGTATTTTGTACTGTAGCACTTACTTTTACATACTGTGGTATTTTAACATTCATGTGTGCCTAGGTTTCCGTTTTGCTTGTTTAGTGAGGGTTTTTTACCCACACACAATTGGGGGGTTACAGGGTTCATCCCCTCTCCTAGCTGCACCATACAGATGATACTTTAAGTTTGGAATCGGTGCGTATATAGGGCAGAGCGCCTAGGATCTTTCCCTGATTACGAAAACCCTTCCTCTAGAGTTTCACTTTATATAGTTACCTGATTCTGCCACAGCAAGGTACATATTTGCCAAATTTGCACAATCTGGCTGTGATGCACGCTTGACCAGTTTCCACAATGCAAGAGGTTCTTAGGCCTTTGAACATCAAACATTCCATCATTGGTTATTGTGGTTGATCACAATCGGCAAGTGGGAACATTGGGCACATCTTCATGAATATTAGAATTTAGGTCTACAGCAGCATAGGTAAGCATTTAGACACATATAATGCCAGCCATAATCATTGGGGTACAAGGTACATAAACAATCAACCAAGCACAGGGACAACCTGTAAGTAGGACAATATTTAAGGTTGGACTTAGAGGCACACAGAAGGGACACATATGCAAGCAGGACCATAAAAGCACAAATGAGCAAAGAGGCACAGAAAATCTATACACTCCACACAGAGGCACTAAAAAACAGGAGCCAGGTCAAGCATACAGACTGCTTCAAAAATACACAGTCACTAAAATATACACATGAACAAATAGGCACTAATACACACAAAGATACACCCTACCTATTGCCGTATGTTAGGCTTGCTGCAGGCATTGAGGCAGGCAGCAAATCTACCAGGGGAAGGTGACCAAGTGCAATACACCTGAGCTGCTGGCTTGGCCTCTCAGGGAGCTACATGGGGCAGCATGGCCAATGTGCAGCAGATGTCATGCAGTGCTATGGCCACCTAGAATAATGATTTCTGTACTGCCATAACCAACCGGATACATGCCCAGAAATGTGTCAACACAGATTCCGTTCAAGACTTTCCACCTGTCAAACCCCAGGGATACAAGGTAACTGGCTTCATGGACACCATTGAGAGACAGGTGGTCTGATGGGTACGGGAAAAGAGAAAAAAAGACTGCAAGCATTGTATTGTATTGTACTGTATTGCAGGATTCATATAGCGCTTAATACTTCTATATGGGGCACTGAAGTACCAACCTATGTATGTAGCAAGCCACGTCATGTAGGATGGGAGGTTGGAAGGGTGTTGTTTTTGTTTTATGATTCTATGAGAAGTAGTTCAATGTTGTGAGTGAGGACTAGTTATCACGTTATGGGACACAGCATGTAGCAGTGTGGTGGATGATGAGTTGTGAGAGACAGACAAACAGTTTTATGGTTTTCATTGTGCTGGCAGTTTTGAAGAACTCCACAAAGCCCTTTGAGGTATTTCTCTTGATTACAGTCTGCTTATCTGGTAACTGCACTGGGTTGCCCAATCTGAGATTTTGTATGTAGTGGTGGTCCTGAGCTGGCATGGTTGGAGGAAGAGAGAAGTGGACAGATCTGATGGGGTGGGCATTTTACTGTCATCCCAAAACTGAGTGTCATTGTGAGACGTGAAAAAGGGACATGTGGTGGTGAACTACATTAAAACCCTTTGAAGTGTCCAGTAGTGTGTGACAGATATGTTATTACATGCCTGTTCATTTAGTTGGATGTACAGCACTGTTGATGGCATGCCCCCTGAATATCAAACCTACAAAATCAGTGGGACAGAATATCGAGGACAAAATCTAAAGACAAAAATATTGACAGGTAAAAAAGTTTCGATTTTAAATCCCTACATCCACATATATGCACCCACACAGTATATATATATATATATATATATTCACTGAAAAAACCATAGGTTTCAGGCACGTTATAGTTAGAAATTAGCATTTAAAAAACCTTAGAAATTCACTGAAAAAACCATAGGTTTCAGGGACATTACAGTTAGTTGGACATTTCACTCGTACAAAACCATATAAATTCCGCCGTTATAGTTAGTTCAGCTAACTATAACTCGCGCCCCCGCAATCCACTGCTGATGACGTCACATATTACATCATTCATGACATGGTCAGTGACATCACTGATGACATCACTGATGACATCTCAAATGACATCACTGATGACATCACTGATGACATCATCCAGTGACTGTGTGTTTCTTTAAAGTTTAAATATGTATTATATATATGCCAAGGTGTATTGAAGAATGAGAGGGTGTATAAGTGTCTGGATGGAGGATTTAGTAGGTGCGTGACTGACTGTTTAAGTGAGTGATTACATGTGTCTTACTGAATGCATGGGTTAGTGACTAAACTGTGTGAATGTCTGTATCAGTCTGTCTGTTGTTGTATAAGCTGCTGCATGGGTTGGTCAGTAGCTACATGAGTGTCTATATGGGTTATCGATTGGTTGCCCGAGTATTTGTATGGGAGACTGAGTGTGTGTGTGGGTGGGTGGGAGGTGTGTGACTGTGCATAGATGTTTGAGTGGTTGATTCACTGGATGTATGGGTTCAAGAGTGCATGTGGAAACAGCTGTATGGGTGGGTGAGTGTTTGTATGGGTGTGTTGGTGAGTGAATGGATGTCTCAGTGGTACATGTCCAAGTAACTACATATGTAAAAGGCAGTGTATGTGAGAGTTGGAGTATATAAATGACTATACGTGAGAGTCAGTGATTGTGAGAGTGGCTGTATGGATGAGTGTGTACTTGTATCAGTGATTGTATAAGAGAGTAAGTATGCGTTTGTTTCTGTTCGAATAAGTGATGTGGTGTGTGTATAACTGTATAGGTGAGTAAATGGAAGTGTGATTGATTCTTTGCATGACTGACTAGGTGTGTGAGTAACTCTGGATGAGTGGTGGTGTGTGAGTGTCTGTATAGGTGTATGCGTGCATATGATAGTGTTGTATTGATGAGTGACTGCATGTATGAGTGATTGTATGGGTGAATGAGTGGATGTGTGTGTAGACCTAGGAATCAGTGAGTGCGTATGTAGTAACTGGTATTGGTGAGTCGATGGTTTTGAAAATGGTAGTCTGTATTTTACAGTGGGTGTATCAAAGGTTATATTAGAGTGTGAGGAGGTGCATCAGATTTTCACGTGGATGATGTCATCAGTGATGTCATTTGAGATGTCATCAGTGATGTCATCAGTGATGTCACTGACCATGTCATGAATGATGTAATATGTGACGTCATCAGCAGTGCATTGCGGGGACGCGAGTTAGAGTTAGCTGAACTAACTATAACGGCGGAATTTCTATGGTTTTGTACGAGTGAAATGTCCAACTAACTATAACGTCCCTGAAACCTATGTTTTTTTCAGTGAATTTTTAAGGTTTTTTAAATGCTATTTTCTAATTATAACGTGCCTGAAACCTATGGTTTTTTCAGTGAATTTCAATGGTTTTTTAAATGCTAATTTCTAACTATAACGTCCCTGAAACCTATGGTTTTTTCAGTGAATTTCAAAGGTTTTTTAAATGCTAATTTCTAACTATAACATAGCAGACTCGTTTTCAGAGTGGTGGAGAAAGGTGAGCGTGGCCTCCAAACACCTTTTAGCAATCCCACTGTGTGGGATTTACTGGAGGTAACAGGAGGGGTAGTTAGCCTCCAACGTTAACCTTGGGGGCCAACTACCCCTTTTATTACCTCCAGTAAGTCCCACACAGCAAGATTGCTAACTTGTTATATCCGGCCCGCCCCCTCCCTGCCCCCTGGCACGTTGTAAATTGGGGGATTAAGTCCCCTTGAATCCTGAGGGTCCCTGGGGGCCAAGTAGCCCACCAGGTACCTCCAGTAAGCACCACAGAGCTGCGTTGCAGAGAGGTGGTCCGAGGCCTCGCCCCTTTTTACACCACGCTGCAAACGCAGCTTCTGGGATACTGCTGCTCGGAGGATGAAGTCCACTTGTGTCCTGAGGTCCTCAGAACACAAGAGGACCTCATCGCCCCACCAGCAGTGCACCAGAAGCCGCGTTTGTAGAGTGGTGTAAAAAGGGGTGAGGCCTCGGACCACCTCTCTGCAACGCAGCTCTGTGGTGCTTACTGGAGGTATCTGGTGGGCTACTTGGCCCCAGGGACCTCAGGATTCAAGGGACTAATCCCCAATTTACAACTGGCCAGGGGGTGTGTTTGCACACTTGTAATATCAGGCCCCGCCCCCTCCCTGCACGACTGTGCAAACGCACCCCCTGGCGCGCTGTAAGTTGGGGGATTAAGTCCCCTTGAATCCTGAGGGTCCCTGGGGGCCAACTAGCCCACCAGTTGAGCCTTGGGCCCCCCACACTCATTAATTATCACAGCCCCAGGGAGGTGGCGGTCCCTGGGGCTTGGGGGGGCCCGCGAGGCCCCCCTACCCTTATTTAATGAAGCCCCGGGGAGGTGGCGGTCCCCGGGGCAGCGTGGGGGGGTGGGACCCCCCCACGCATTATTTTTTTTAAAAGCCCCGGGGAGGTGGCGGTCCCCGGGGCTGCGGGGGCCCTTGCGGGCCCCCGCTATTATTTTTTAACAATGCCCCTGGACCTGGCCCACCCGGGGGCCTCATTAAAATGAAGCGCGGGAGCCCCCGCTTCATTTTTTAATTTTTTTTTGGCAGGTATCGCGACCCCAGCGCGAATTCCGCTGAAATTATTTTTTTTAAATGCTTTTTTGGGCCCTGGGGGTCCTTGTGGGACCCCCTGAGCAGGCCTAGGGGGCCAGGGTGTTTCTACCCTGCCCCCTTTTCTTGTTTTTTATCTCTGTTTCACTGTTTTCTTGTGACTCGGTTCTACCGAGTCACAAGATGGCTGCCAACACTTCCTGGTTTGGAGTGTTGGCAGCCAATCAGAGTAAAGCTCGTGCCCGGGAGGGTTCGCGAAACCACCGCGCCCACAGATATCGAAATGTTTTCTTTTTCTAATTTCTCATGAACTACTGAACGGATTTACACCATTTTAAAAAAGGGCTCTTTCTGAACCAAGACCTACCTTTTTGCCAAATTTGGTGTAATTCCGTTCAGCAGTTCGGACTGTAGCTTTGTCTAAAGTTTCCTATGGAAATTAACATGGGGAAAACGCGTTTTGGGACCCCCCCTTTTTTCTCGGCCCCCGTTTGACGAATCACCCCGAAACTTTCAAGACAGGAGCTGACCGGAGCGCCCCACTAGTTTTGAAATTTCGCGAAGATTCGTCAACCGGCGCCAAAGTTATTGGGAACAGAAAAAACGCTTTTTGAATAGAAACAAGGTCCTAACTATAACTACCTACTGGCGACCGCCAGTAGGTAATATATATGTTCAAGGTACGTAGATGTGGTGTTAGGAATAGTAAATCTATACTTCCCAATAAGCCACTTAATTTTCGATATTTTGTCCCTCAATATTCTGTCCTTGATTTTCTTATACCATGATATCATTGGTGTCGATATTCTGTAGTAAAATACTGGTGATGGACAACCCTTGCAGCAGACATGTCTTATGTGAATGTAAGAGGTATAAGTTACAATTGGCTTGCAACTGCTTAGTATTATTGAGTGCAATAAATGTTATATATCAAATTACATAGCTATATAATGCCCCGGCGAACCACAAGTCAGCCTTTCGTAGCTTACCTGCATTTGGAAAGCTGCTTGTTGGTTGGATTGTTTCCAGTCTGTGGGTTGTAAGCTGAATATCGTGATTGAGGGGCTTATTTATGAGCCCTTGGCGACACTTTTACGCCACCGGTCCGTTACTTCGTTGGCGCACTGGCAGCATAAATAATGCACCACGTTGCGCCATATTTACAAAGTGACGCATCTAGGCAGATGTGTCACTTTGTAAACCCGTGCGCTACATTATACCTGCGTCAGGTGTAATGCATGCAGGGTGGGCGTTCCCCCGCAAGAAAGCCTTGTAGAAGTGGCGTAGTGAAATGTATCAGATTTCACTGCGCCACTTCTAGGACGCCACTGCGTCAAAAACTTATGCCTGCCTCACAGCAGGTGTAAGGGTGACACAGGCCCTTTCACATGGGGCCGTGTGAAAGGACACATTGCTGGAGTTGTGTCTGTTTTCAGACACACCGCAGCAATGCATCACTTTTGTGCTTATAGACACGTCAGGATTCCTGACGTATCAGTAAATCCTTGCGACATAGAGCGCCGAACAGTAAATAGGGCGCAACCAAGGTGTCACAAAGAGGGCATACTGAAAAGTGTTGCATCACTGGTTTCCCCCAGTGATGCGACAATTTTCACTGAGGCCCTGAGGGTGCTACTGTCTTTTAGGGTTCTGTTGCCGTGGGGTGATGTAGTTATCTTTGAAGTAGCCATGTTTTCTACTGTCTTCTGAAGTGTATGACACAAACTGACAGCATGCATTGCTCTGAATAAGTCCTGTTTTACTAAGTAAAAGAACAGTCCTGGCTGGTTCACATGGGACTGGGGAGATGGGAGGAGTGTGTGTCTGTATGAATGTTGTCTTCCCTGTTAGTTTTAAACCATTACCATTGCAAAGAAGCAACCTTGGAACACAAAAAATGCCCACATTGCCCTAGTAGACTAGTTCGCTTTGGCATTTCGCACGAACACTTCTGGCATTGCCCTATTTCCATACAAATCTGTGGCACACACCCTTTTACTAGGGCACATTTGGTTCTTGGTCAGACAACAAAGTAGAGAGTCCCAAACTGCAAATGCATGCACAATTGTTAGAGGTCTTGAAAAATGAATGAATTGTGCTTAAAGTGTACCAAGAAGGAACACTTTGATGAAACTGATTCACACGCACAAGTCCTCAATTTTCAAAGAATGCGGAAGGTCAGATGTTTTTGGTTCACAGAAAAACACTGACACACTTCCATACAGCCCCGGGTAAAACAGACACTGGATGAATTGAGAAGAAAATGTCCCAGCACAGTGCGTGCGGTGTAGCAAGCACGATTTAATTTGTCAAGCCATGATAATGCAAGGGCACATAGCCCAAAACAGACGACCTCTACATGACAGATGAAATTTAAGTTAGTGATCCAATGTCAATTCTGAAATAAAGTGTGTTTGATGCTTCTTCTGACAAAAAATTCAGAATTCAGGGAGATTATTGCATTTATTTATTTTGTGTTTTTGAAGCCAGGAACCATGCACTAGCCAGTGTCAATCATAGGTAATTTCCGACATTTTGCATGACGCCCAAGATTACACCAATTTTGCCTTCTGGCTTACTTGAGATGTCCTTTGGGTAAAAATTCCACTGCAGGAGCATGTGAACAATGTGAACGAATAGAATGCGAGCACCTGTTGTTCGCATCACATGTTATTTTATGCTATATATGTAGCGTGAAATGCGTCCTCGCATCCAAAATGGATGTGAAGAAATATTTCATGGTAAAAAATTGCTCAAAATGACAGCTGGATATATTGCATAGTTTCACGTAATATTTTGGGCATTTCATGTAATTTCTACGAAGGATATTACACACATTTTGATCAGCAATTCACAAAGCCATTGATTTTGCCAAAGGTGCTTTCCATATAATCAGCTGTATTTTCGCTAGGACCTTGTTTGAAATACGTGGTAGAAGTATCAATATAGGCTCATTAGTGTAATACACATCTTGTAAAATAGGCAATTGTCATAACAATAGGTAATGACGTGCAGCTGTAGAGATACCAATGAAGTACATGACAAAGCAGCAGTGGCGGCTAGCTTAAAAAACAAGCATTTGCAATGCAATAAGTCTTGCATTCACACGAGTTTGAGCTATAGGCATTGTAAATGACAATGCCTTTTATTTATGTTTTCGGTTTTAAAACATAAATAAAAGGCATTGTCATTTACAATACTAATAGCTTAAACTCTCGCAAATGAGAGACCTATAGCAATGCAATAAAGGGCCTTCTCGACCGCTTGTTAGATTGTAAATATCAGAGGAAGAGACCGGCCTGCGACGTCTTCAAAGTAGTGATAAATAGTGCAGTGAAGAAGATGTGTAAGTGTTGGAAATTACACAGACACAAAGGGGCATATTATCTAGGAAGTGGCGGTGAGAGGCGTTAGCCTCATTGGCTTACGCCTCTCATCGCCACTTCAGAAACGCAAGGCTGCACCATATTACCAAGGATATGGTGCAGCCTGGCGTTTCCCCCTGCGATGGCGCTAAGTCTCACGACTTAATGCCAACGCAGGCACCCTTGCACCAGAGTGCAAGGGTGTCTGCGAGCAGGGAGGTTTGTTTATGTACAGGAAGGGACACCTTCCTGTACATAAACAAACCTTGGCATTTTGCTTTTTCCATGTGTGCTGCACAAGGCAGCACACATGGAAAAAGCAAAAACGAGGAGAAATGCTTCATTTCTCCTCGTATCGCCACCTTAAGACCAGGATTTTCCTGGTCTTAGGTTCGGCACTGCCACCTATTATTGCCTCTCTTGATAATAGGTGGCAGCGTCGAAGTGAATGGGTGTTGCGGTGGAACATCCACCGCAACACCCACTGCACGCCCCTTTCACGCTAAGTTTAGCGTGAAAGGGGCACTATTACCAAGGCAGCGTTAAGCCACTTAACGTGGCTTTTAGCCACATTATGTGGTTTAATGCTGCCTTGGTAATAGGGCGCTGACCCCATCGCCACCACAACGTCACAAAAAGTGACGTTGTGGTGGCGATAGGGGCTTGGTAATATGCCCCAAAGTGTGAAGTGAGAGTTACATATGATCCGAGCTACAAACACTAACAAAGCACTCCAACACCTTTCGTTCTGTGACTACACTGTTGCGGCTCAGAAGGAAGAGCAGAGGGGGGGCCAGTGCCTGCCCTCTCCGTGATTTCAGTGTGCAGTGTAGCATTACGTAATGTCATTGCTATCTTTGGCCTAAAAAAACACTCCAGCTGTAGTAGGGCCCTGGCTTCACCTCCTGGTGCAGGGCGGGCTGTGCTTTATGGCAGGCATGGAGGGAGGGAGGGATGGTCTCGGCTGCAGCTCCGGCCTCGTCCAGTGCCCCTGCTATTACTAGTGAGCGAGAGGCGCTGAGGTGGTGGTATTGGTATTGGTGGTGGTGTTATTGGTGGTGGTATTGGTGCTGGTGGTATTGGTGGTGGTGGTGGTCGCATTATAGGTGGTGGTGGCATTGGTGGTATTGGTGGTGGTGGTATTGGTAGAGGTGGTGGTGGTATTGGTGGTGTTGGTGGTGGTATTGGTGTATTGGTGTTGGTGTTGGTATTGGTGTATTGGTGGTGGTGATATTGGTATTGGTGGTGGTGGTATTGGTGTTGGTGGTGGTATTGGTGGTGGGGTATTGGTGGTGGTGGTATTGGTGGTGGTGGTATTGGTGGTGGTTTTGGTGGTGGTATTGGTGGTGGTATTGGTGGTGGTATTGGTGGTGGTATTGGTGGTGGTGGTGGCATTGGTGGTGATGGTGGTATTGGTGGTGGTATTGGTGGTGGTGGTACTGGTGGTGGTGGTATTGGTGGTGGTGGTGGTATTGGTGGTGGAAGTGGTGGTGGTATTGGTGGTGGTATTGGTGGTGGTGGTATTGGTGGTGGTGGTATTAGTGGTATTGGTGGTGGTGGTATTGGTGGTTTTATTGGTATTGGTGGTGGTATTGGTGGTGGTGGAATTGGTGGTGGTGGTGGTATTGGTGGTATTGGTGGTGGTGGTGGTATTGGTGGTAGTGGTGGTGGTATTGGTGGTGGTGGTGGTATTGTTAGTGGTGGTGGTATTGGTGGTAGTATTGGTGGTGGTGGTGGTATTGGTGGTGGTGGTGGTATTGATGGTGGTGGTGGTATTGGGGGTGGTGGTATTGGTGGTGGTGGTGGTATTGGTGGTGGTGGTGTTGGTGGTGGTATTGGTGGTGGTGGTGGTATTGGTGATGGTGGTGGTATTGGTGGTGGTGGTATTGGTGGTGTTGATGGTGGTCGTGGTGGTATTGGTGGTGGTAGTGGTATTGGTGGTGGTGGTATTGGTGGTGGTGGTGGTATTGGTGGTGGTATAGATGGTGGTGGTGGTATTGGTGGTGGTATTGGTGGTGGTGGTGGTATTGGTGGTGGTGGTATTGGTTGTGGTGCTGGTATTGGTGGTGGTGGTATTGGAGGTGTTGGTAGTGGTATTGGTGGTGTTGATGGTGGTGGTGTTGGTGGTGGTATTGGTGGTGGTGGTATTGGTGGTGGTGTTATTGGCGGCGGTGGTGGTGGTATTGGTGGTGGTATTGGCGGTATTGGTATTGGTGGTATTGGTGGTGGTGGTATTGGTGGTATTGGTGGTGGTGGTGGTATTGGTGGTGGTGGTGGTGGTATTGGTGGTGGTGGTATTGGTGGTGGTATTGGTGGTGGTATTGATGGTGGTATTGGTGGTGGTGGTATTGGCTGTGGTATTGGTGGTGGTGGTGGTAGTAGTGGTGTTGGTGGTGTTGATGGTGGTGGTGTTGGTGGTGGTGTTGGTGGTGGTGGTATTGGTGGTGGTATTGGGGGTAGTGTTGTTGTTAAAAAAACAGGCTTTTGAAAACAACTCGTCAGGTGCCCTTAGTGCAGATGACATGTAACAGAGATGTGCTGTTGTCAGCTTCAGCCCATTAGCACAGGATTATGTGCTACCTGGAATTCACATGGCTTTCACTAATCATTTTTAAATCCATTTTACTTGGGGGGGTTAAAACAGACACGAGATAACGCCGGGTTAAAGTGATTTAAAGCAGGCACCCGTGTTAAGGGGGCGGCTGTGCTACTTAAAAAAACACAAGCGGTTTCAGGTGAAGCAGCGCATGTCCGCATGTCCGGCCTGCAGTAAGAGAAACTCAATAAAGTAAATAGTGCTTACAGACTAAATAACAGGTCCAGTGAACAAACTGAAGTAAAGGGGCCAGTCGCCATCGGAGGGTACAAATGAAGACAAGGCCGTACTAAGGAGGGACTAACAAGCCTATTAACGAATCCGAAGGCAGCATTTACGAAAGGCAATGACACAAGCCAATGAAAAATATGGGAGTAGAGTGGGCGCGGCTTTTCTCCCATACTCTACTACAGCAGTCTCGCAGAGTGAGCAGCGCATGCGCGCTGCCGCTGGGCTCAACCTAAATATGGTGAGGCATTCATTCGGGAGCTCCACAGGCGCAGCACTTCTGTTTGCTGTCCACGACAGGAAAAGGAAGGACTACCTTCCTGCTCGTGGAATACAACTCCAACCAATCCTGGAGCTGCTCTCATGCTTTGAAAGCAGCTCCAGGATTGGTGGGAGCAGGCTCACCCAGCACTCATTTTGTGGCTGGGGGCCTGTGCCAGCAATTCCCAGGCTGTTTTACAGCCTTTGGATTGCTGGGTCTACAGTGCGCATGTCGGGCTGGCCGTCACAAGACGGCCAGCTGTTCTATCATGCGCACTGTAGACCAGTTCTGTAATCCTGCATTTGCAGGATTCAGCCGCACCCCCACCCTCGCACAGCTCGAGCCGGTGGCAAATTTATAAAATGGCACTGACATGGCATTTTATTTATATGTGTTTGCCTGCTGCACTCGAAGCAGGTGGGGTGACACTCCTCTGCTCCTGAGAAGGAGCTGCCCCTGCACAGCAGGCCCTTGGGTGCTTACTTCACAAAAGCAAAGCCAGTGGAACAGTTATATGGGAGGGGGCCTCATCAGGGGTCAAGTGTTTGACATTCAGTCCCCTGGAGTCAAGTGACAGAACTAGAACACACACAAGTAGAACAGTCAGACATGCATAACACTGTCCATCCAAGCTCTATTCACACACTGAGGAAAGGGGCAACATGCCTCCCTCATAAGGAGATCCTTAGACATCAATTGCGGCAGGCGAGGGGCATTTGGAACAATTTAAATTCTATTCATAAATTGTCACACATCAGTTAAACAAGGGCGTGCAAGATTTCAATTGAGCCCTGAGTACAACCAAGAACTGCTCCAGTGAGAGCACTAGGCAACCCATACAGGGAAAAATTGTGAGAGAGTGGGGACTGATGGTTAAGTATTGGCGTTTTAAAGATATGATTGATAATGCTGTTCTTCCCGGGCCAATGTTGATTTTTGGCGAGATGTTTTTATTAAAATAGTTTGAACACTATCCTTTGAAGACGACGCTTGCCATTGGGTTTAGACACGCTAATATGGCGTCTTTGGAAATTGAAAATGCAATGGGATTATTAGCCCCTTGTCTTGTGCCTTCTTTGCGCCCTCCAATGAGAGCGCACTTGGATTTATTTAAGTGGAACTGTAATACAATGCTTTTTATCTGTCAAGAGCATTGAGAAAGGCGAAGTTGCCGGAATGCGTCTGCTCTCTGTGGAAATAAATTTCAATAAAGACCTCGTGAGTGTCCATCCTGCTTTGTTGTAGGAGTTGCTGGATGCAAACGTGAGTCCACCCTCACGTACGGAGCACCTGCCTTAAGGTGTTTGGCAGCAGTGGTTGAGCTGGAAAATGGATGTTAATTATTCTGCCAGAACCACTACATTTGGAGCAACATGGCTCTTAATACACTGACCTATGGCTGCAGATTATTCAATTTGAGAAATCATGATCATTGGACTGGATTCCTGTGTTTAGAGGTCTAAGGATCTCCGTATGACATCAATTGTGGCAGGCGAGGGGTATTTGGAACAATTTAAATTCAATTCATGTAAGGAGACACATCAGTTGAACAAAGGACTGCAATATTGCAGTTGCGTCCTGATTACAACAAAGGACTGCTCCAGTGAGAGCGCTAGGCAACCCATACAGGGTGAAATTATGGAAGAGGGGGGACAGACTGCTTAGTATTGGCATTTTAAAGATATGATTGATAAAGCTGTTGTTCCTGGGCTAATGTTGATTTTTGACAAGACGTTTTATTTGCATATTTTGAATACTATACTGTGAACATGACGTTTACCATTGGGTTTACACCAATATTAGACACACTAACATGGTAGCCTTGGAAATTGACAATGTAACTGTATTATTAGCCCCTACTCTTGATAAAAAGCCTTTCACCACCTCAGCCACAGTATTATATCTCTGGATTGGTAAAAGACCTTCCAATCCAACCTGGAATGAGGCATGGCGTGCTGCATAAATTATGCAAAAAAGACGTGGGTGAGGTGAGCAAATTCAGTGTGTCGCTGATGTTGTAGGGTGCTCTATACAGGAGCTGCTCTCCACGTAAACCTAGGAACTACCTATAGTTCCTTGCTTCTTTTTTGCATAATTTATGCAGCACTCTATGCCTGAAAGGGTACTGTTTTGTCTTATACTGGGTGCTCACTTGTGTCTGGAAAAAGCTAAACCTCTCCGAAGAGCTATAATGTTAGCGAAACACGTGTCAAGGGTTGCTTTTATTAATTCCAGTTTGGCTTAGATGGTATTTTACCAATCCAGAGCTGTAATACTGTGCCTGGAGTGGTGAAAAGCTTTTGTCATTTTACAGCTCGGCATGGAAGGCACTGTGCTAATCCTATGCTTAATGACTTTGCTGTAGAAATGGCAAAATACTTTGTCCCTTTCTATATTGGTGTGGATGGCACTGTGCTAATCCTATGCTTAAATACTTTGAAAAGAAGCAGACATTTGAGGTGAGCAAATTCAGTTTGTCGCTGTAGTTGTAGGGTGCTCTATACAGAAGCTGCTCTCCACCTAAACTTGGGAACTACCCAGAGTTCTCTGCTTCTTTTTTGCATATTTTATGTGGCACTCTATGCATGACAGGGTATTGTTTTGTCTTATACTGGGTGCTCCCTTGCGTCTGGTCAAAGCTAAACCTCTCTGAAGAACTATAATGATAGCGAAAAAGATGTCAGGAGTTGCTTGTATTCATTCCAGGTTGGCTTGGATGGTATTTTACCAATCCAGAACTGTAATACTGTGCCTGAAGTGGTGAAAGGCTTTTGTCATTTTACAGCTTGACATGGATGGCACTGTGCTAATCTTATGCTTAAAGACTTTGCTGTAGAAATGGCAAAAGACTTTGTCCCTTTCTATCTCGGCATGGGTGGCACTGTGCTAATTCTATACTTTGATAGAAAAACAGACATTTGAGGTGAGCAAATTCAGTGTGTCGCTGGTGTTGTAGGGTGGTCTATACAGGAGCTGCTCTCCACCTAAACTTGGGAACTACCCAGAATTCTGTGTTTAACACACACACATATATATATGTACACACACACACACACACACACACACTTACAAATATATAGTACCCACTGGCAGTTGCCAGTAGGTAGTTACAGTTAGGACGGAGTTTCTATCAAAAAGGCCATTTTCATTGTCTTATATCTTTGGCGCTGGTTGATGAATCTCCATGACATTTTCCCCAAATATTTGCCCTGTACTTCCGATAATGTCTGGAAGGTTTCGAGGTGAATCGTCAAGGGGGGGCTGAGGAAAAAGGGGTTTCCCAAAATGCGTTTTCCCAATGTTAATTCCCATAGGACCTCTAAATAAGCCTACAGCCGAAACCGCCGGACAGAATTACACCACATTTTGCAGGAAGCTAGATGTTGGTACGCAGATTGTGCTTTTTCTGATTTGTTGTAAATCCGTTCAGTAGTTTGGGAGATATTAACTGGTAAACAAATTTGTGTATCTAGGGATGCGGATTACCCGCAGATCCAACAGTCCCCGTGCTGTAATCTGATTGGCTGCCTACACTTCAATCAGGAATAGAAATACCGTGCCCCCCCTTAGCCTCAGGGACACAGGGCAAAAAAGGCATTCGCAGGTCCCGCTAAAAATGTAAAAAATAAATGAAGTGCAAGCTCCCGCGCTCCTTACTAATCGACTGCCGGGTGGGCCAACTCCCAAGGACATTTTCATATTAAGGGGGTGCACACAGGCCCCCTCTTCTGGGGGGTGCACAGAGAGAATATTGAGTTTTAAATGTCGACATACACAAATATCGACTTGGAAATATCGTGATGCAGAAATATCGACAGCAAGAATATCGTGGTCAAGAATATTGACTTGGAGGTAAGAAATATCGTAGTCATTAATATCATTTGCAAAAATATAGTTGTTTAAAATATCGATGTTTTGATTAGTGTTATGTATTTTAGTATGTACTTTAAAAGTATGTGAACTATTTTTTGTATAAGTATTGCTTTTGTTTTTTAATGTATGTGTTACATTTTTAGTAGTTATTCATTTTATTTTAATTAAATTTTGCGTTTTTAGTTCTGTAGCGGGTTGTGGGTTTATAGGGGAATAAGTTGGGAAGTAATTTAATTATAATAAATTAATATTAATGTATTATTAATTAATTATTTATTGGTTGCTAACTATCATTAATTAATTAATTGGTAATTATGTTAATTGTGTCATTTTTTTAGGAGCGGGTTGTGGGTTTATAGGGGAATAAGATGGGAAGTAATTATATTATAATAAATGTATTAATATTTTTTATTTATTTAATTTATATTTTATAGTGTTAATTGTGGGAATTAGTTTATTATTTTTTTATTGCTCGTTAATTTTTATTAATTTATTATTTGGTAATTAATTATGTTAATTGTGTTATTTTTTTAGGAGCGGGTGGTGGGGTTTATAGAGGATAGGGTGGGAAGTAATTTATTTATAATTAATTAATAATTATTTGTTAATTAATGCTAATTAATTAATTAGAATTTAAATATGGCAATTGTGAAATTAATTTTAGATGTGAGTTGTGGGGTTTATAGTGGTAAAGGGTGGGAAGTAATATCTTTTAGATTAATTAATAAGTTGCTGTTAACTGATATTAATTTATTAATGTTAAGTTAGTTATGGGAATTGTGTAATGATTTTTATGTGTGGGTTGTGGTGTTTATTGGGGTAGAGGGTGGAAAGTTATTTATGTTTAATTCATTAATAATCAGTTGATCATTAATATTAATTCATCAATTCATAACTATTTATGGTGATTTTTTATTTTTATTTTGTGTGTGGGTTTCGGTTTTATAGGGTAATGTTTGGGGAGTAAATTAATTTTCATCTGTTTTAATTTGTTTTTCAATTAATTATATTTCTTTAATTGATATTTAACTATGTTAATTATGGAGCTACATGTTTTTTTAAATTTAGATGTGTGTTGTGAATTGTGTGGTGTTGTAGGGTAGGAAATAAAAAAGATTACATTTATGTAATAATTAATGTTTTTGATTATAAATAATTTCTATTAAAAATAGTTATTTGTTTGTAAATTATTTTTGAATTTTCTAAAAAAATCTTTCTAGGTATTTTTTCGATTTTTTTAACAATACAATATGTTTTTATCTTTTGTAAATTTTGAATATTTTTATATATGTTTTCTTTTTTTGTTTTTTAAAATCTTTTGTGTTGTAGTTGATATTTTGTTTCTTTTTAATTTTGAACTGACTCCAATGGGAATATTAATTTTTACACCTCCGCTATCCAACACTTTCCCTACTGTTGCATTCACTGGAGTGGGAATTGTGAGTTTTGCCCCTCCACTATCCAACACTTTCCCTACTGTTGCACTCACTGGAGTGGGAATAGTAATTTGTACCCCTCCGCTATCCAACACTTTCCCTACTGTTGCACTCACTGGAGTGCGAATAGTAATTTTTACCCCTCCACTATCCAACACTTTCCCTACTGTTGCACTCAATGGAGTATATTTTAATGTTTTGATTTATAATATAATTTTTTTAATTAGATTTTATGTTATAGGTGTATGTATATATGCTAAATCGACGGTGCTCCTTCCGTCTCCCCTCGCCCTTGGCAGAGGATCGCTGTAGCCAGCGGAGCGCGCCGGACGTTTTCTCAATACACCAGTAGAATGTAGCGATCACTCAGAGTAGTACTTAAATCAGAAGATGGTTTATTCAGTAATGTTTTTCGCTTGCACAGCAAGCTAGTTCACACACTGTATTGTGGGTACTGACTGCAATACATACTGAGTATAGAGATCAACAAAGGACAACATCAGGTTAATTCGCCTTTACACAAATGTGGCGTCCATCTTGTAGCGGTAAACATTTACTAACATTATTCAACATAAAATCCGGTTAAATCACCTTTATATAAATAAGGCATCCATTCGGTAGTGGAAAATATTTACTGACATTCTCCCACACATACCCCTCTGTCTGGACAAACATCCTTGGCGCACATGAGTGTTGCTCTATAGTTATGTCGGCACATGAGTCTCAAGAGTGCACTTCAAAAGTATGTAAAACAAGTGTGCATGAATCTGTACCACAATACTAGATCCATGGTACAAAAAAATACTGCCCACTTTCATTCCTTTTTCAGAAGGAAATGTTTCACAATACAAGACTTGGATTGATGAACAAGCGAGAGACCTGGAAGAAGAATGTCTGGGAGTTAGAGGCTCAGGAAAAAGTTGTGGAGTGCAGCCTTCAACCTCCAGAGAGGGCAGTGCTGTTGTCTCACAGCCATCACCATCATCACCAGCAACACCAGCAAAACAAGCAACAGAGGAATCTGATCCAACCTCTGCAATGGCTTGGTTTCAAGCGGCAGGGCTTAAGTCAAGTCCAGAGGTGAATTCGACAGAGGTCAAGCAAGTGCCAGCACCATTGGCCATTCAGAGAATGGTCCAAGTCTATCTGGATGACTGAAAACAGGTCTAACTGGATCAAAACCCATTGGTCTGTTGATATGAGAAGATGTGACAATGACCAGACTCAGGAGGCTGGTAATAAAATATCTGGCTTGTCCTGTAGCCAGTATGTCTTCTGAACGCCTGTTCATTGCAGCCAGCACACTTGTCACAGCCAGAAGAACCAGTCTCTTGCCTCAAAATGTTGAGAGATTGACTATGATAAAAATGAGCCAACACTTCATAGCACAAAATTACACTGTTCCTGAAACAGCACAGGAGGAGAATGAGGGTGATTGGTCAGACTCAAGTGTGTTAGCTTATCAATTTCTGGGCGAACCCCTGAGATTGAGGACAAACTGTACTTCCCTGACTAAGCAGGCCACAACTGAACTTTCATATATTTTCGTCAAACTGCTCTGCAAAAAAACTGGAAAAAAATGTGAAGAACATTTATATATTTGGTGTCTGATTTATGCAGCCCCCATCTATTCACATGTATGGAATAGACCAGTGTGCAAAGAAGAAGCCTGCCCCATTTGCTTCAAGGACATGAAGACAATGCTTCCCATCTCATTCCTTCCTTTTTTCATTCCCTAGCTCACATGATTGATGCACACAATTGACGTTTGTGTGATTGATCAGCTAGGTACATGCAGCTACTTGTCTGGGATTGGTGGTAAAAAATTCTTATCACTTCTGAGTTAATCGCACATGACTGCACCGGTCTAAACTCTGCCCTTTAGATACTCCTCCACCATGAAGCTTACCTTATCCTTGACTCTACAATATTGACATGTACTTTTCTGCATTCAACAGGGCTTCTCTGCTTTTGCACGAAAGCTACATAACAGTCCTGCTTACCAAACCAGTTCAGCTCTCCAAGTCGGACATTCTGAGAAGAATGCAGATTCGCCGTCCATTTAGGCATTTATATATACAGTATCATTTTTCTTTTCTTAACAATAACATTTTGTAGCCCTGTGTGTGTCCTCCCTATTTTGTATTTTTTTTCAACCCTCAGTAACATAAGATAAATTTGGACTCTGGGGCTGAAGGACTGTTTGCAATTCATTTAGTAACTGAACAGTGTCATTCCGTCCACAACAGATGTGATGATGTGCTGCTCATCGACTTGATGAATGTTGTGTTTGTCTTTGTCTCACCCTTCCCCACATCCCAACAGATGTGATGATGTGCTGTTCATCGAATTGATGAATGTTGTGTTTGTCTTTGTCTCACCCTTCCTATCCACTCAATAAACCCCTAACCCTCTTCCCCAATGATGTATAACGGATATCCCATCTGTCATAAATAGACAATGCACAGATTATAAACGATGCAATGTAGTGCAGCGAAAGGGATATATTTTACTTGCCATGTTTGCCATAGAGTATCTCATCTGACAAACTCTAAATCAGGCACTTAATCCCACATTAAACCCTGGCCTCTGCACAAATTATTTTCAACAAATATCTTCACTTGGCAGGAGGGACAGTTACTCTACAGAAAGGTAAATTAAAGGGATTAAGCTAGGTAGAAGTTTACCTATAGAATGGTTGGGTGTCACTGATCATGTGCTATGCTTTTGCTATGCTATGCTTTTGCTTAGTCACATTGGTTGACGAATGACAACCTGACAAAAGGAAAACATTGGAACAGGCGTAAATTCGTCAAGAAAGCCATGAATTATAAGTCATGTGGGCAGAAAAATGTGGCACATGCTGAGATGGAATTTACATTTTTTGGTAGGATGGAACAGAAGGAGAGCATGATGAAGTGAAGTACTAGTAGTAGATGACTGAGTGGGCACTGGGAAATGCACCTTGTTTTCGGTTTGTATGCATTGCAAACTTTGTAATGCGGTGCTGTTAGGTGAAGCAGACCCACATTTCATGGCCTATATTGCAGCGCAGAACTAAACCGTGCTGCAGTTTTAGGTGGCAAAATGCCGTAGGCAGAGAAGTGATGGATGGGATATCAGCCTCTCTTAACAAATACAGTATTGTCAATAAGAAAGTAAGGTGACTTACCACTTGTCCCTGCCACTGCTGGGACTGCTCCCACTCTGACCACCTGGGCCTCCTTTGTGCCTGGCTGGCTCCTGGGACAGGCTGCAGCATTGGTGGTCTGCGCCTAGGAAAAACATAGTGCACCTATTTAGAGACCAGATTAGCCACCTAAGTAATTATTTTGCACAAAGTACAACAGCAATTTCTCACTACCATTCAGTTAGCAGTATCTTCGATTGAAACTATCACTTTGGGAGGTTCGTTGGTTGACAACATGTTAAAAAAGCTAGGTAGTCAAGTCAATCAGAAAAACCTTTTTTATCCAAATGGAGGGATAAGGCTATGAAAGGATGAGAGTGAAACACAAAGAGGGGTGGACGGAAATGGTTAATGAAGAACATATTGTATTGGGTGTTAATCGGATCTCATTCCTTTCCTGTCATGCTGCACTGCCATGGAAACTGATAGTATACTGTGTGAATAGACAACATTGGGGGTCCAGGACCATGGCCACTCTATCTCTCTGTCCCTGTACTTTTTGACTGTTTGATCACCAAAAGCCTTCAACCAACATGTTTGCTGAATAGTTTACTTGGGCCTGCGATCCTCCTCACATTACCAAAAATCTGTTCTCTTAACATTACTACACAAGACATATAACAGAGGGGCGAGGGAAAGTTTACTAAAAAAGAGAGCAGAAGAAAGCTACAGACAGGAGAAAGTCAGCTGCGGGAACAGGAAATATAGAAAACACAGGGTAATGCAGGGATAACAAGCATTAGATGGGGAGTTGAAAAAAAAGTAGATAGTATAAAATACACAAGGCCATAATTTTACTAGTGTGAAGAGGTAAAAGTAAGAAATAATAATAAATATGACTTATTAGCGCCAGCAGAACCATCTGCAGCGGCCTTGGTGCTGGTGGTGAAAGCTGCTTGGCCCTCCGATGACCTCTTGCCCATGGGGGCTTAGGAAAGGAATTAAGAAGAGTAAAAAAATATTTAGTCGTACTCTCTACAAAAAGCATTTTTACAGGCACAGCATTCTACTTTCTAAATCCGATAGCCTATTCCTAGTTTCCTAACCTAAAATTATATTTTGAACTACTCATGCATTGCAACGAATGATCTTTTCTTCTCTGCCCCCTTTGATGGGTCAAGTCGGTCTTCCTTTGCATACTGCACATCAGGGAGATTGGGACTGTATAACTGCCTAAAGGCACAAAGAAGAATGCTGAAAACTCTGATACGCTAATATCTTAATAAAGATAGGAGTTGGCATCCCTTCTTAAATCAGCCCAAGCGAGCACCTGCCTAGCTGATGCTTGAACAGAATCATTCACTTGACATCCCCTCCACTCCTACGGTGCAGCACCCTCCCTGTCAGGTCAAAATCATACACCACTAATTCCAGGGCCAGATTTATCAAGGATTTGAGTTGTCCTTGCCTCACAGGTTGGTTTTTGTGCAGGTAGGTGTCCCTTTCCTCCACAAAAACAATTCAGGTTGCAGTGTAATGTGGCACACTTACACCATGCACTCAGCAAAGCGTATAGATAGACCCGGGAGTATTAGATCGCATGCCTACTTCTTTTGGAAGAAAGACACTGGACACAACTGCAAGCACTATCTGACGCTTAAAGTCCATTTATTTATGTGAGTGGCACACACTATCATTAAAAAACACTTCTGTGAGCATGGTACCGCACTCATAAATAAAATGTGCTTTTTCCACCAGAGGGCACATGTGCCCACGATAATTGTTGCAAAGATATCTTTCTATATCTATTCCATTTATCGATACATATATAGAGATATTTTAGATAGCTAGATAGAAAGACAGACATAAAAACAATAAATACACACACATGTAATCTGCATTTTATTATAAATTAACACATTATATATATATATATCCTTCGGGAAAAATCACTCGTAGCGCGCTCTCAGTCAAGAAGACGCTGTGCAAATCAAAATCACCGCTGTTTATTCACAACGCGTTTCGCCTACCGAAAGGCTTGATCACGTGAAAAGTGCAACCAATGTCGGCAGATTAAGTAAGAGGGATGGTAAACACAATAAAGGGGACTTACACAAAATAATGGCAGACATCTTGGAGTAGTAAATGGACCTCATACATGTAATATGTGAATACGTTTCATGTGAATTCGTTTGAACGAGGGCAAGATAAACCAGTAAACATTATGCCCAAACACATGATTGATATGAAATAATTAATGTAAAACATGCTTGATATATTGCATATATTGCATTACTCACAAAACAATGTTGCGCCTTAAAGGAAACTGACATGTTAAAAATTTGGCGGACATCTTATCAAGGTAAAATACCTCTCACTGTGACAAGACCAGCAACATTTAAATTTAAAAGCCGTTGACGAAATATTATGCAAATATTGTGAGCCCAATGACCCCCTTACAAACGTTCAAAAGAGGGGGGGGAAGGGGGGGGAGTGTACCTGGATCCCGGAGCTGTAGACCATGTCTACGAAAGTGACAAACGCTATGAAATAAGGCCAAAGGCCTGTGTCGGCAAGTGCCCAATCTCAAAATTAGCGACATGTCCCTCTGGGTTACCCACCCCACCTGGTAATGCCCCAAAGTGTGTTGGTAAGTAAAGAATTCATTCATCAGTGCGTTAAACTCTCACAATTGTCCATGAATGGTGTCCCCCATCCACATCTCATCAATCGATGCCGTAGAGAATCAAAGAGCTCCAGTGCCCATAAGGAGTGAGAAAGGGTAGGCAGCCTGTGCTAGTGAATGCTGGTGGTTGGGCCCCTTCCTTTCCTCCTGGGAGTGAAAACAAAAGAGAAAAACAGTGATTAAAAACAAGGTTATTGAGACCTTTCAAAAAAAGTATATTATGGCATAAACGTCTAACAAGGTCTCACAATAGGTAACACATTGGGTGAGGAGAGGAATCATTAAAAACAAGGAAAGGATAGATATATTCTGCATCAGGAACCACAACAACAGAGAGTAACTCACAAGTATGAAAGAAATCAAACTTCACTGAGAATGAAGAATTGTACTATGTCATTCTTTCAGGTGTATTGACAATTCTTCCTCCTGATTCAAACCCCCGGGAGTCTTGGTCTGGAAATCGATAATATACCTGGATTCCCTCTGCCTAAGATGTAAGACTCTGTTACCACCCCTGGGATTCTTGTCTATTTGTATATCCACTATAACTGACAAACCCAAGATTGAAACTACAGATGAGAATACATCTAGAATGATTTTAACCTTTAGTTCTGATGCTAGGGACATCAAACGCATTGTCACTAAGAATTGGGACATCTTGAAGACTGACAGTGTCATTTCAGGGTGTATCCCGGATAGACCCAGCATAACGTACCGTAGGGGCAGAAACATCAGAGATATGCTTATACATAGTGACATTACCACCTATCCTGAGAACAACTTACAAGGTCTTAAAGGTTCTTATCCATGCGGCCATTGTAAAGCATGCAACAACAGTAAATTTCATAGACAGGTGAGCTATAATGGGGTGAGCAAGGAACTTACTCAATTTCTCACATGCAGTTCTACTTGTGTGATCTATGCCATAGAATGCACCTGCAAACTATGGTATATAGGTAGCACCACCTGCATGGCTAAGAAACGCATTCTCGAACATAGCAGAGCGATCACCAATTTTGATCCCAAGTACCCTGTGGCACGTCACTTTAGAGAGCAACATTTCTCCAATACTAAAGAGATGAGTTACATCATCCTGGAACAAATAGACAAGAATCCCAGGGGTGGTAACAGAGTCTTACATCTTAGGCAGAGGGAATCCAGGTATATTATCGATTTCCAGACCAAGACTCCCGGGGGTTTGAATCAGGAGGAAGTATTGTCAATACACCTGAAAGAATGACATAGTACAATTCTTCATTCTCAGTGAAGTTTGATTTCTTTCATACTTGTGAGTTACTCTCTGTTGTTGTGGTTCCTGATGCAGAATATATCTATTTTCCTTGTTTTTAATGATTCCTCTCCTCACCCAATGTGTTACCTATTGTGAGACCTTGTTAGACGTTTATGCCATAATATACTTTTTTTTAAAGGTCTCAATAACCTTGTTTTTAATCACTGTTTTTCTCTTTTGTTTTCACTCCCAGGAGGAAAGGAAGGGGCCCAACCACCAGCATTCACTAGCACGGGCTGCCTACCCTTTCTCACTCCTTATGGGCACTGGAGCACTTTGATTCTCTACGGCATCGATTGATGAGATGTGGATGGGGGACACCATTCATGGACAATTGTGAGAGTTTAACGCACTGATGAATGAATTCTTTACTTACCAACACACTTTGGGGCATTACCAGGTGGGGTGGGTAACCCAGAGGGACATGTCCCTAATTTTGAGATTGGGCACTTGCCGACACAGGCCTTTGGCCTTATTTCATAGCGTTTGTCACTTTCGTAGACATGGTCTACAGCTCCGGGATCCAGGTACACTCCCCCCCACTCCACCCCCCTCTTTTGAACGTTTGTAAGGGGGTCATTGGGCTCACAATATTTGCATAATATTTCGTCAACAGCTTTTAAATGTTGCTGGTCTTGTCACAGTGAGAGGTATTTTACCTTGATAAGATGTCCGCCAAATTTTTAACATGTCAGTTTCCTTTAAGGCACAACATTGTTTTGTGAGTAATGCAATATATGCAATATATCAAGCATGTTTTACATTAATTATTTCATATCAATCATGTGTTTGGGCATAATGTTTACTGGTTTATCTTGCCCCTCGTTCAAACGAATTCACATGAAACGTATTCACATATTACATGTATGAGGTCCATTTACTACTCCAAGATGTCTGCCATTATTTTGTGTAAGTCCCCTTTATTGTGTTTACCATCCCTCTTACTTAATCTGCCGACATTGGTTGCACTTTTCACGTGATCAAGCCTTTCGGTAGGCGAAACGCGTTGTGAATAAACAGCAGTGATTTTGATTTGCACAGCGTCTTCTTGACTGAGAGCGCTACGAGTGATTTTTCCCGAAGGATTCTGTATGCCGGTGTGCTCCGCCGGCGTGCGCGCCACTCTTCGTGGGTCCACTGTGGTTCAGAAGGAGCGAGCTAGTTTGGAGATATATATATATATATATATATATATTGTTGATCCACGTCCCGGCTTGATCTCTGGAATTGTGGCTTGGACGTAGGGGACTCGAGGAGCCCATGGACACTTGAATACGGGGCGTTCCCAAAGCATTAACCCCCCTCGTTTGTTTGGCACAGCAGTGCTCATTGCGAGCTGAAATCTGTCCCGCTGGTGGTACTTACCAGAATATTGCATGCTGGACATTGGAGTCTTCGTTGTGGGACCACAGCAAAAGCAACCAGGCGGGACGAGTCGCACTCCCACCAATGGGAGAGCCAAGGAACATTCAAAAGGAGGGAGGAGGGTTAACCCCTTGTTACCGGCATCTGAAGAAGGCGATTCACGCCGAAATGCATTATGCCTGAACAGCTGTGAATAAATGGTCTCCCCGAAATTCCCCGCTGTGTCCTCTTGATTGCTCGCAGTGAAGCGGTCATTTTGTGATATTTTGCGCGGGTTGCCAGTTACGCGCTAAAGAGGACCCGTCCTGCAAGAGGCCTGTGGGACAGCTGGCAAAAAGGCAGTTTGACATTCAAGGGATTGAATACCACAGGCCCGCCTCAAGAACAGGCCAGGCAAGTGGCCGCTGCCAGCTGACAGTCCGTGACTTCACGGAGGACCGCGATGACTTCATCGTTGATCCACGGCCCGGCTTGATCTCTGGAATTGTGGCTTGGACGTAGGGCACTCGAGGAGCCCATGGACACTTGAATACTGGGCGTTCCCAAAGCATTAACCCCCCTCGTTTGTTTGGCACAGCAGTGCTCATTGCGAGGTGAAATCTGTCCCGCTAGTGGTACTTACCAGAATATTGCATGCTGGACATTAGAGTCTTCGTTGTGGGACCACAGCAAAAGCAACCAGGCAGGACGAGTCGCACTCGCACCAATGGGAGAGCCAAGGAACATTCAAAAGGAGGGAGGAGGGTTAACCCCTTGTTACCGGCATCTGAAGAAGGCGATTCACGCCGAAATGCATTATGCCTGAACAGCTGTGAATAAATGGTCTCCCCGAAATTCCCCGCTGTGTCCTCTTGATTGCTCGCAGTGAAGCAGTCATTTTGTGATATTTTGCGTGGGTTGCCAGTTATGTGCTAAAGAGGACCCGTCCTGCAAGAGGCCTGTGGGACAGCTGGCAAAAAGGCAGTTTGACATTCAAGGGATTGAATACCACAGGCCCGCCTCAAGAACAGGCCAAGCAAGTGGCCGCTGCCAACTGACAGTCCGTGACTTCACAGAGGACCGCGATGACTTCATCGTTGAGCCACGGTCCGGCTTAATCTCTGGAATTGTGGCTTGGACGTAGGGGACTCGAGGAGCCCATGGACACTTGAGTACGGGGCGTTCCCAAAGCATTAACCCCCCTCGTTTGTTTGGCACAGCAGTGCTCATTGCGAGCTGAAATCTGTCCCGCTGGTGGTACTTACCAGAATATTGCATGCTGGACATTGGAGTCTTCGTTGTGGGACCACAGCAAAAGGAACCAGGCGGGACGAGTCGCACTCCCACCAATGGGAGAGCCAAGGAACATTCAAAAGGAGGGAGGAGGGTTAACCCCTTGTTACCGGCATCTGAAGAAGGCGATTCACGCCGAAATGCATTATGCCTGAACAGCTGTGAATAAATGGTCTCCCCGAAATTCCCCGCTGTGTCCTCTTGATTGCTCGCAGTGAAGCAGTCATTTTGTGATGATATATATATATATATACTTACTGACATCATGAAAATAAATATGCACACTAATCAACCAGCATGAAATATATTTATTTTTATAACTAGAAGAAAGTAAACATAATTATATATTTTGTAAATGCAGCACTCACTTAAGTAGCCCTTTAGACATAGCTCAGGTCTGCCATTGCAGCCTGTGTGTGCAGTTGTAAACTGTCATTTTGACCTGACCAAATAAACATTTCGCCAGGTTCAAACCTTCCTTTTTAAAACACATAAGTCAACCCTAGGGTAGGTTGTAACCAGCGCATAGGGCAGGGTTCAGTATATTTAAAAGGTTAAACATGTACTTTTAACTTTTACATTTCATGGTAGTGAAACACTTTTAAATCCGGTTTTCACTACTGCAAGACCTGTCTCTCCCATAGGATAACATTGGGTTACCTTATTAGATTTATTAAGTGATAACTTTCCTTTGGGAGCAGGAAGGAAAGTCAAGTTTGATCTCCACAAAATTGTAATATTAAACCCTTTCTAATGGTAAAGCTGGATTTTAAGTCACAATTCTGAAAATGCCACTTTTAGAAAGTTGGCATTTTCTTCTCCTAACCATTTGTTGTCTACAGTCTATATCTTGGGTCACATCTCTAGGTTTATCTGGCAGTTGTTTTTTTTGTATTACTCCCAGACAGGAAGACAAAGGGGGAATACATATTGTCAGGATTAGGGGTGGGCGGAACACGCAGAATTACGCTCCACGGAATTCTGTGGAGTCACCAAAAAATACCATGCGATTCATCAGAGTTCTGCAACAATTGGAAAATGCACATGGCACTGCTCGCACTGCAATTTAGCAATGGTAGCACGTTCTACACTGGAAAATGAGCACGAGCGGCACCACTCCATATGCAAGTGAACGGCCATTTTGTTTTACCTGCTTCTTTCTGCCTAGCTTTCTCCTGCCTGCTCTTTCTCACAATTTCAATCCTACCTAATCCACTCCCATCTGATCAACCCCATCCCAATCCCATCTTTTATTTACGTATTTTTATTACTGTCTGTCTTTCCCTGTGTGTAATTGCAATTCTGAGTGTGTTTATGTGACTTTTTGTACTTTTTTTTTTTCCATTCCTGACCTACCCTCCTCCTGTATCGGCAAGTCCAGCTCACTCCACTCCTCTTACCTCATGGCAGAAGCAGGCAGCGCCAGTGCCACCCTCCCCCCCGTGGGCCACGCAGGTTGACAGGGGTGCAGCCCCATAGCATTTTCAGCAAGGCAGGGGTGGCGCACAAACATTAGAGAGGACAAGCATTATTATTGGTTAGCAGTTGTGAAGTGGACAGAGTCCTAAGATCCAAGAAAACAAATTCAGCAAAAACAGGAGGAGTAAGGCAAAAAGATTTCAGGGAAGACTAAGGCTGCCAGGTCTAACAGCACTTAACAAAGGAGAATATTTGGTTTACATGTCAACCTGTCTTCTGGTGGCTTTCATACCTTCTGAAGTAGACCTGCTCTGTGGCCATTTAGAGCTTTGTTTTTGCCTTATTGCGCCTTTCTGAGGATAATTTGGCTATTGCAGTTGTATAACCAAATTATCTGCCTGAATCTCACAACTTTCAAATTCTGAGCAATATCTTCTGATACGTACAAATCGACCAATTGGAATGCTGCCCACATAAACCTATGATGGTAGCCCTCAAAAAGAATTTGGATTTTTTTTCAGTCAGATTTTAATATGCCACACTTTCTTAGTACCTATGCCTGATATAGATCCAACGATTCCAGTAATAAAGTGGTATTTGGCTGAATTTGCTGTAAAGCTCAAATAAGCATCTTGTGTGTTGAAGGAGAACAGGAGCTTATTGATACAGGATTCATTTTCGTACCAAATGATCAATTCGTCATTGATGTATCTTTTCCACAAGAGGGTACTGTTTGAAGGGGTTGGTTGCTATCAAAATAATATGCATATCAAGGTGGTGGACGTACAAGTTAGTGAGGCTAGGGGCAAACGTTGAGCCCATTAGTAGTCCTGAAAAGAAGGCTTTCTTAAATTTGAAAAGGTTATTTGTCATAGCTGGGTATACCAGGAAAATGATGTTTGAGATCCATAAAGACCTTTACCTACACTGACCGGCAGGTTAATATGCGTATTGAAGGGTGCATAATATTTTTAATATAGGACTGCTGTGGTGTCTTTAAGAAAGGTTTATCAATTGTTCAACCCACAGTCTAAAGAAAAAATCACACAATTGTGAGAGCAATTCTAGGAATTATTGCAGATCAAAGGTGACTGAGCAGTCTGGGAGGTGTTTGTCCTTTATGAAACTTGGGAACATTGCAAAAATATGGGATGGTGGGGAGGCTTGACCAAGAATTCTGTCTCCTGCTTCCCTAGCCAGACAGCAATTTTCTCTCCAGTGCCCAAGATTTAAGGTCATCTTAGAACTACATGGATCAGCTAAGACCACTGTGGTTCACTCTTTATCTGGAAATTTTTATTGTTATGTCTTTTTAATTAAGTAACAATTTCAAAGCTGTTCACTCCTTGTTTGTGGTATTATTCAATGGTTAAGTCATATAATCTTCCTGAGGGTCTGATTCATGTCTCTGAAGAAGTCTTCTAAACGTAGCCTTCTAAAAAAATTGCTGGAGCTAGGTTCTGCATTTGAAGAGCTGTTGGGTTATTGTGGGAACAAATCCTGGGCCATTGTTAAACATGGCAATTTCATTTTGGGTCAATACATGGACTGATAAGTACGCCACCATGTTTAGTCTTGTTGTTGGACCTGTTCCATGCTCCTGGTGATTATTGAGGAGTCTGGAGTCCAATTTCCCTGTTGTTGGCCATTTTAGCTGTCCCTGCCCAGCCATGCACTCTTCCTAAAAAAGAAAGTTGTCCTATTTGTGGGTTCGATCCTCCTCTGTTACAGCGGGCTGCCAGAATTGGACAATTTGTTCTGTGTTGTTCAAAGTGCTAGGTGCTACTTCATTGTTCAAAGAAGTGAACATCCAATTTTATTGGGTTCTAGAAGATTTTTTAGTTTTCCTAGATTTTTCTGCTGTACGTGATTTATTTATTTTATTTATTTATTCATTTATTTATTTGTAAAGTTTTATAAAGCGCGAACATGACCCTTGCGGGTATCAGAGCGCTGTACACAAGGCAAAAGCATGAATAAACTCCGTACAATAGAGGTCAACACTGTGAAACAACAAGGAGTACATAATCAAGATCAGATACCTGGTAGTGGGCCACACTAGATCAAATTCTCCTAGAGTGCAAGATATTTCCTGTAACATTCAGCACAACAATCAAAAGTGAACTCGACACAACATAATAAAATAAGTGACAAAACTGTAGGGTGCGGGCCCTAGGGTAAAATAACAATTATCAACCAAACATAAAATAAGTGGAGAACGCTATATTGGGATAAATGTCAAGTCTGTCAACATGGGGACATGTAAAAGAGAACACGATGATGCAGTTAATGACCACTCAGGAAAATCAATTTGGCCTGTTTCTTGAAATAGGCAGTGGAAGGATTGGCTCTAATCTCAGTAGGAAGAGCGTTCCAAATTCTAGGCGCAAGGCCGGAGAAAGCACGTTTGTACGTACTTTTCTTTTTGAATTTGTGATGTTTCAAGAATAGTGTGGACGTACTTCTTAAGTTCCGACCCGAGCCCGAAAGAACAAGCTTGTTCGCCAGATAGTCCGGAGTGTTGTAATGCAAAGCTTTATGCGTGAGGCAAGCTATTTTAAAATGAATCCTCACTTCAATAGACAGCCAGTTAAGCTGCAAAAGGTCAGGTGTAATGTGATCGTATTTTTTGGAGCCTGCAACGAGCCTGGCCGATGCGTTGAGAGTGGCTCTGAGAGGTGCCAAGCTCGCTTTAGGAAGCCCCGCAAGGGTCACCAGACCATATTCAAGACGTGAGATCACCAGGGATTGTACTGCAGGCTGTATGTCTTCGGTCGGAAGGAAAGGTTTGATTTTCTTGAGGGTGTTAAGATGAAAGTTGGCACCTCTAATAGTAGCACTGATGTGAGCTTGCATATTAAGGTATTTGTCCAAGGTAATGCCTAACGATTTAGCGGAATCAATCACGTGAGGGGTGCAGTTAAGGGCTGTGAGTTGCTTTAGCCAGTCCAGGGTAGGTGCAGAGTGGTTGTGGGGGGCAATCAGCAGGAATTCAGTTTTGAGGGTATTCAATAAAAGATGGTTCTGGGCTAACCATTGTTGAGTTTGCGAAAGAGCCTCATTTAAAGTTTGAATGTAATCTAGCGAGGAGATCTTCAAGTAAAGTTGCGTGTCATCTGCATACATGTGGTAATGAATGTTAGACTGGTTCAGAATGACAGTGAGAGGTTCCATAAATTGTTTGAAGAGCGTGGGCGAGAGTGCGGATCCTTGCGGAACACCAATCCTGACCTGGGTACTAGAAGCAAGGGACTGGTTGAGTTTAATCCTTTGTGTGCGGTTATGTAAGAAAGAGGTAAATCGGGAGGCGGAGCTTGCCTGTGCCCAAGATGGCCGCGTAGCTCGATAGCTCCGTGGAGCCGTCATAATATCCTGCAGTAATCCGACATTGGTGCTGACTATATCGCCTTGATTTCCACAGGCGCCCGTCCCGGAGGGTGCTGTGCGTGCTCTGTGCCGCCTTGGAAGCTCTACGCCTACTGCTGAGTCCTGCAGCCGAGGAAGACCGCGACGCACCCGCTCTGGGCCGTAAGCCCCGGCCTCGAGTGACGCGGAGGCAGCGTGTTGAAGGTGCACGTCTACGCCCGTTGGCGATTTGCCTGCTGAGCCGCCCCACCCCCTGAGCACTGTGGATCGCTACTGTGGCAGGACGCACCATCGTGGCTCTGGGAGCAGCGGCAACGCGGTGAGACGCATGTTGTGGGCGCAGCTGGTGGTGGCGCGTCCCTCGACGGCCGATATCGGTGCCGGAGGGCCTTGCGCATTGCGCCCGGAATAGCTGCATGCTGGAGACTGGGGACGCGGCCGTCGGCTGATCCGCTGCTGTTGCCCCCGCTTACAAGGGATCTGCTCTATTGCCCCCTGCTGCTGTCCCGAGAGGAGGGAGGTAATGGACTGAGGCCATATTGGGCTCCCCGGACGCCACCATATTGTGGGCCCTGCTGGCATTGATAGTTGCGGGCCGCACGGCACACCACTTACCTGTGCTCGGCGGCGGTGGAGTGGCGTGGTGTTGCTTTCGGCTGGCCCTTGTATCTTTCTGCGCCCAGGCTGGTGCGGGCACACACGTGCTGAAGTGGTACCTGCGCTGCTAGTCGGAGTCTCTGGGGTGCCCTGAGCACGACGCATGTTGCCGAGTTGTGGCTGCGAGGAGGTGATCTGTGGGCGATGCGATATTGGCCTCCCGGCCCCGCGATGCTCTGCTGTTGCTGCTGTTGCTGTGCCCCATCACGTGCGGCCCTAATCCTGGACAATATTGCCTCGCACAAAGTCTAGCTGGCCCTGGGCGCAAACCAGGTTCTTCACGCTTTGTTAATTCTCCGGCCCACCACACATCTCCAAAATACCTGGGGCGCTCCTGTGCACGGTTGGGTCTGCTGTGGTGTGGTGCGGGCAGGAGTCCTGGGCAGTGCAATTGGCGAGCTGCGTGGACATACCTGGGGAACCTAGGGTTGGTACCCTGTAAGCTGAAACTCCGTACCGCTTGCCACCTACGAGAAAACGCACGACTCATCTGCCCGAGCCAGCGCAGGTGCTGTGGTTACCAGTAATCCGGTCGTCATGGGGAGAGTGGACAAATCGCAACCCAAACTCACTTTTGACCAACGCAAGTCAAGAGGGCAGGAAGATGTCCTTGAAGAAGGCGACAAAGCGCAAGACGCGCCGCAAACAGTGGCTGATGGTGGTATCCGCGGCCTACTGGAGGCCATGGAAAAGAGTTTGCAGAACAGCCTATCGATACTTGGCAATAAACTGGATTCCCTGTCCTATCGCATGGACAGAATGACCGAACGGATGGATAAGCAGGTGGAAAGACTTGATATGGCCGAACGCAGGGTCACGGAGGTTGAAGAGGCACAGACAGACCTAGACTCGGAACAGAAGCAAATGGGCAAGGCGCTACAAGTCCTGCAAGACAAGGCGGAGGACCTGGAGGCGAGGTCTCGTCACAGTAATCTTCGCATCGTGGGCCTGCCGGAGATGACTCAGGCTGGAAACATGGAGCTCTTTGTCGAAAAACTCCTGGTGACACTGCTAGGAAGCGAGACTTTCTCCCCCATGTTCGTGGTGGAAAGAGCGCACCACTCGCTGGGCCCGCGACCTGTCCCAGGCGCGCCCCCGAGGCCCATCATTGCCAAACTGTTGAATTATAGAGACAGGGATGCAGCGTTAAGGGTGGCTCGAGAGAAACAAACTTTGCAGTTTGAGGGCTCGACGATTTCTTTATTTCCGGATTTCACGATCCGCGTGCAGGAGGCACGCCGGCAATTTGCACCATTGAAACGACAGTTGCGGGACCAAAATCTAGACTATGCCATGTTATACCCAGCAAGACTTCGTGTAAACCTTCAGGGCAAGTCGCAGATCTTCACGGACCCCAAGACGCTACAAAAAGCCCTGAAGGAGTGGTCCAGGGAAAAGCGGTTAGACTCGGGGCAGAGCACCGTGGAAGGAGCGTCAGGAGGCAGTCTGGACGACCAAGACTGAGAACTGGGCCGCTGGTGACACAGATAAGATGGTGGTGGGGGTGCATGATCGGGGGGGCCAAATGACATTGACTGGGGATACAGTTCTGGCTGTTCACTAGCATTGCACCGGTTTAGCGGGTGATTGTTATCTGGGGTGTTAGGCCCCAGTACCAAATGCAGACAGGGCAGACATGAATCGCAGGCCCTTTCAACTATTCTGGTCAGATATCAGTGGGACGGGGTGGGCACAGTTATATTTTGCATGATGCACCGTTTTTTCATGTTGACAGACGGCTATGGGAGAGCTTTGTTTCCTCTAGTTAGGTTTCCTCAACCTGCTGGGCTGGCAACATCTGCCTACGTTTGAAGCACACTACTGGGATCTAGTTCTGTCTACAACGTGGTTATATTTTAGTTACTTTGTTGAGCATCTTGAGAGTCAGCGGGATATGCTCTGGGGTATTCTACCATGATACTGGAGCCTAATGCTGTTATCTTACTGATGTTGTATTGGGTGGGAGGGGAGTCATACCGTGTGTGCACAGTTGGGGAATGCATGCCGTGGGTGGGAGGGGGTTCTACAGAGACCAAAGCTGTTTGTTTTTAAATATATGGACAGGATTGCTTTGACACAAAGGGGTTGGGAGGCCCGACAAGAAGTCGCACGAGTTATGCACGGAGACGGTTCTGAGCACTACACCTCGATTTTTACTAATGGTCTAAATGCATGTGCAGTCTCGTAAGTTAAAAGTCCTAACTTGGAATGTCCGGGGTCTTAATGACCATCGGAAACTGCGGAAAATTATAGCCTTTCTCACTAGACGTGGTATAGACCTAGCTCTCCTGCAGGAATCACACTTGCTCCCGCACAGTGCACTATTACAATCTAGAGGGTTACGGGGCAACATACACGCTGCAGGGTTCACATCTCATGCCCGAGGGGTATTGACATGGGTGAATCCCAGATCTGATCTCCGCCTGGAAGCACTGGAGACTGATCCGATGCGATTTCGCGCTGCAGTGGGAAAGGGTTTGGACTGATTATAAGCAACGTTTATGGCCCTAATTTTGATAACCCTGCCTTTTTTACAAAGTTATTAGAGAGCATGAGCCGCTATGGCCCGAGTCCCTTACTCTGGGGAGGAGATTTTAATTGCGTGTTAGACCCCACTTTAGACAGGTCAGGAGGCCCGCCTAGATGCCCAACTGCCTCCGCCCGGTCCATTATGTCAGCCGCGACCCAATTAGACTTATGCGATGTGTGGCGCACACGCTCACAGGGTCCGGGAGGCTATACACACTATTCAGCCTATCATAACCTCCACACTAGGATTGATTATTTATTTATTTCGAGGGATTGGTTCGCACAGATCCGTGATTGTGAGGTCCTGCCTCACACACTGTCGGACCATGCCCCCATACAGATTGCCCTGGAAACCCCGCGCACAGTCATACCTCCCTTTACCTGGCGGTTCCCCCCGTATTCCTTATTAGATCCCGTCTTTAAGGCGGAACTGGCTGACAATATAGAGACATTTTTTGCTGTTAATGTAGGCTCAGTTGACTCTTTTACCACAGTGTGGGAAACTTTCAAGGTGTATATCCGTGGTATTGCCATGGCCAAGCACTCTGGAGTCCTCCGCACAATCCGTCAGAGCCTCACAGACCTCAAATCCACGTTAGCTACACTAGAGCAACAATTACTAGCGGGAGCAGACGATAGTATCACACAAGAATTACACCGCACTCTGGAAGAGTATAACTCGACAGCGGACACCGAACTACGGCACCTAGGCAAATATGCGACAGCACGCATATACGGGGAGGGTGACCGCCCGGGGTTGGTACTAGCTTCCCTGCTAAAAACTAGAAGAGAGAAGTCTAATGTTACAACTCTACATAACGCCGAGGGGGAGCCCCTAACGGATCCTCTCGACATAGCCAACAGATTTAAGCAATACTATGCATCCCTGTATAGCACGGAGGGCGGATGCGATGACGAAGCTATTTTAGATTACCTCACTCATATTAAATTACCTTGGCTGCTGAATGGGCACAGGGAATTTCTTATGCGCAACACTGGACGTAGAGGAAATAACTGCAGCCCTAGCTGGAATGAAATCTAATAGTGCACCCGGGGTAGATGGCCTCATGGTCTCATTCTACAAAGAGTTCAGGGACTTACTGATCCCACACCTACAGACTCTGTTTGAGGAAATCATTGAAACAGGCGTACTACCTCCTTCTATTCGGGAAGCACTAATTGTTGCTATCCTAAAACCTGAGGAACCCCCGACTGCCTGCAGCTCCTATCGACCACTGTCGCTCCTCAACGTGGATACTAAAATTTATGCAAAGGTCTTAGCGACCAGACTATCTCCCCTAGTGCCGCTGCTGATATCACCAGAACAAGCTGGCTTTGTCCCTGGGAGAAACCTCACTTACAATCTAAGAACCGTATTTGGGGCTATAAAACACACCCGACAGGACACCCAAGCAGTGGCGGTCTTCCTTGATATGGAGAAGGCCTTTGACTCGGTGGAGTGGAAATTCATGAAGCATGTCCTGACCAGAATGGGGCTTGGGAGTATCTTTCTGCAAATGATGGGAGTGCTTTATAACTCACCTACCCCGATTAACTGCTCTGCAAAGCTCGACCTCAAGAACAACGCCTCCTGGACCGCCTTCAACTTCTACAGCGAAGAAACTATCCTAAACACGCTCACTACTTTGAATCCCTCCAATCATTTCACAGACCCTCTCCCATCATCCCACGTAAAGACCTTCATTCCACTGCTAGTGCCCCTATGGACTAAGATTATTAATACCTCTCTTCTGCAAGGAACCATCCCAGACATCCTCAAAACTGGTCAGGTTTCCCCCATCCTAAAGAAAGTAACAGCAGATCCCTCAGACTTGAATAACTATCGCCCAATATCTAACATCTCAACCCTGGCAAAACTGCTCGAAAAATGTGTCCACATGCAGCTTAGTAACCACATAGACCATTTCAACCTACTCGACCAATTCCAATCAGGCTTTCGTTCAGGGCACAGTACCGAATCAGCCATGACTCACATAATAGATGACGCATTACAAATACTGGATCAAAACACAGCCTGCTTGCTAATCTTACTGGACTTATCCTCAGCCTTCAATACAGTCAAACACGACAACCTACTGGACCTCTTGAAGCAAAGAATGGGACTATCTGGAACGGTGTTAAACTGGTTCACCTCCTTCCTTCAAAACAGAACACAAAGATTCAAGATTAACCAATCCTTATCTAACCCCACCCCAGTCACTTTGGGAGTACCCCAGGGATCCTCCCTCTCCCCAACACTCACTGAGCTTCTCAACTCCGCAAACATCCATTATCACATGTACGCCGACGACACACAGCTCTACATTAAGGTCCACTCTCTTGAAGACATCAAGTCCCTTAACTCAACGCTCCAAAAGACACAGACCTGGCTGGCTAGGAACCATTTAAAACTAAACACACTAAAGACAGAATTCCTCCTAATCGCTCCCCCAACCAAACATCCATCATCCACGAGTGGATGAAGCACCTAACTGCACTCGACGGTCAACCTCTCATCATCGATTCCGCTAAATCCCTAGGAATAACCCTGGATAATAAACTAAATATGCAGAAGCACATCAGCGCTGCAACTAAAGGAGCAAATTTTCAGATAAACACCCTGAGAAAATTGAAACCCTTCATACCCGCAAATGACTTTAAACAGGCAGTCCAAACTCTAGTAATTCCCAGAGTTGACTATGGGAGTGTCGCTCTTTGTGGCCTTCCTAAATCAACGACCGCTCCGCTAAGAGCCGCAATCAATACAGCCGCTAGACTCGTCACTGGCAACAAAAGAAACTGCCACATTTCCCCTGACCTGCAGGCCCTCAACTGGTTACCTTTTGAGGCCAGAATCCATTTAAAAATCGCTTGTATGACACATAAGGCATTGCATCACAAAACCCCGAGGTACCTAGCGGAGAAACTAGTACTATCGGGTGGTAACAGATCTACCAGGAGTTCTGATAATCTTCTACTTAAACCACAACGTTTCTCCAAGAAGAAAACATATAATCGTACCTTCTCAGGAATGGCTCCCAGGATTTGGAACGCCTTACCCCCAGAAACAAGACTTAATCCGTCCACTGCTTTTTTCAAAAAAGAAGTGAAATCGATATTCATGTCTAAATTCCCTTGAACTTTTCCTTATACACTCCTGTAGATATATGCTAACCGCTAATAGTTACCAAGACTGTATTCGCATAATTCTGTGTTTTCTATATGTATATGTCATCCACCTATATCTGCCTTGTAAAGTGCTCTGATACCCGCAAGGGTCTTGTTCGCGCTATACAAAACTGTCAAAATAAATAAATAAAAATACGATTTCCGACATACAATTTGATTATATCCACCTATGCGGATGACACTTTATTATACGTCAGAAACCCTGATCAGAATCTCTCAACAGTGCTACGCGAAGTGATTCTGTTTGGGACCAGGTCAGGCCTCAAGGTGAACTGGAATAAATCACTTATTTTCCCACTTACGGCAGAGACAGTCCAATTTACACCAGACTACCCTTTAGCTTGGACGACAGACCCGGTTAGATACTTGGGCATCAAAGTGCATACTGACTCGGAGGTGGTTTTTAAAGAAAATTACGGGACAGCGATCTCCAGGCTGGAAGATGACGTGGACAGGTGGATACAGTTACCCCTATTCCTTGTGGGTAGAATCTCTATTATGAAAATGGTGGTGTTACCACAGTTTCTATTCCTATTCTCTAACATCCCTATTGTTTTACCAAGCTCTTTTTTTCGGGTGCTGACATCTCTGATGGTCCGTTTAGCTTGGGCTGGGAAACATGCCAGAGTCAAGTGGGAGATACTCACACTCCTATACAGCATGGGCGGACTGGGAGCGCCGGATCAAGAGCTGTATTATAGGTCTGTGCAGGGTGCTCACGCTCATCACTGGATACACGGTCCTACGGATGCCCCACATTTCCAAATAGAGCAGGTGGTTGCAGCCCCGACTCCGTTGCCAGCGCTTCTGTTCAAACCTCACGATCGTAGAACAGGGATACTTGATTCTATGAATGCGACCACACATGCTTGGCATAATCTTCTGAAATTACAAGCTGGCACAATACTATACTCCCCTATGACACCGCTTGATTGGTGTAACTGGTTGCCCCCGTGTAGGGAAAAAGGGGTGGTTAGGGCTATGAAAGCTATAAACATCCACATGGTAGGGGAGTTGTTTGACGCAGGCAAAGCAAAAACATGGGTTGCCATGATTCCGGAGGGTGGTACGGCAACTACACTAACCCAATTTCAATTTCACAGGGTAAGACATGCACTAAGGGAGATACTGGGTCCGGAGCTGGAGGAGCCGCCAGAGGTGGCGCCGCTCACATATGTGATCAAAGCTGTATCGCCGGTACGCTTGGTTTCCAAAATCTATAATATAGCGCAGGGCTATAGTGCTAACCACTACACCAAGGCTCGACTTGCATGGCAGACAGATCTGAATCGGGTAATCGATGACTCAACTTGGAAGTATTGCTGCGAAAACACGAAATGTATATCATTAAATGGGCGTCATAGGCTGATACACTTTAAATTTTTAAATAGGGTTTATTATACGCCAGAGAGACTACACAGGTATGGGTTACGGGACTCCGCGGCGTGCGAACGCTGTGGAGCGGACCCTGCAGATTTTTATCACCTGGCCTGGTTATGCCCCAGGATAGCGTCTTTCTGGGAATTGATCTTTAAGACACTTGGCGAGGTCACTGACACTTCACTTGAACCGGACCCTACGCTTGCCCTATTGGGCTACTCCAAACCTTTACCTAACGGAATCAGGCGTCTGGTAGATATGGGGCTTCTTATGGCCAGACGTAGGGTCGCTATCTGTTGGTCTCGCGACCCGACCCCCACCCTGACGGGCTGGACTCACGACATGACGTACGGTAGTACGCAGACTGAACACTATAGCGAGTTATTACCTCCCCGCAATCAACCTAAAAACTTCTGGGGGCTTTACCAAGCTTACTTGACTACCAAGACAAACAGCACACACCGGGCCGATTCTCCTGAAGTATAGCACGGGTGTTGGTGTCGCAGGATATGTGGCTCGGAGCTGACTGGAGCGAGGGACCTGGCCTAGGGACCCTCTGTATATGCCGCAGATTTAATATTAAGTATTAGTTGGGGACAACATTGAACTGTAATGAAAAGACTATTGATGTGATCTGTCTAGTGATTATGTGGATACGGAGTATCATGGGTTGCTAGTCCTGTCTTACAGTGCTGATTTTCGTGTATTGTGTCTGTAACAACAAGAATGCAATGTCTCTGTTTTGATTTCTGTTATCAATAAAAATTTTATAAATAAAAAAAAAAAAAGAAAGAGGTAAATCACTTTAGGACCGGGCCCGCTAGATCCATCCTCCGTTGAAGAAGATTAATCAAGGTTTCATGTTTGATGGTGTCAAATGCAGAAGACAGGTCCAGAAGGATTAGAAGACAAGGTACATTTTGATCAAGGGATTTCAGGGCGTCATCTACAATGTGCATTAGTGCAGTTTCAGTACTATGCCCTGCTCTGAAACCGGATTGATAGAGGTCCAGTAATTGAAATTTCTCTATATGGTTGCATGGCTGCTTGTGGACGCATTTCTCGAGCAGTTTGGCTAACGTCATGATGTTAGTGATAAGTCTGAAGTTGTTAGGATCAGAAAAATCCGAGTTGGGCTTCTTAGGGATGGGAGTGACTTGCCCAATTTTGAGGCAATCAGGGATGATCCCCTGCAGGAGAGATTCATGAATAATCCGCGACCAAAGAGGTAGAATGGCCAAGTTGAGGTCTTTAAAAAATTTAGCAGGCAGTGGATCATTGAAGTGATTGGCCAGTTTTAGAGTTGCCATATTGTGGAGTAGTTCTGTGCAGTCTGGCAGGATAAAGGAATTCCAAGAGGCATCATTTTTGGGAGAACAACCGAGAAAAAAGGAGACTGCTGAGGGAACCACAAGCTCCTCTGGAGATGTGGTGAAGATTATAGGTGGCACCATGGGAGTGACCGGTTGCAGCTCCAGTTAAATTTTCCTAGTTTTTTCAGAGAAGTGCACTGTGAAGTCCTCCCCGCTAGGAAGCGGAGTCATGGAAAAAAGGTTTGGGTTGGAAGTGTGGTTTGCTTGCTGTTTGATGATTTCAAATAGCATCTTGTGTCTGTTTTTAGCGCCGTCCAGCTGCGCCCTGAAATGGTCAGTTTTAGCAATGCAGATTTTTTTTTATTGTAAGCGCTTCTCATTTTCCTTAGCTGATAGAGGCTGGTGGTGGATGGCTCATTTCTCCAGGTCCTCTCTGAAAGCCTAAGTTTACGGCATTCTTCATTTAGGGAACCATTAAACCAAGGTTTGGATTGTTTGAGAGGAATCCTTTTAAGTTGTTTCGGCGCAATGGTGTCAAAGATATTAGCCACAGTGCTAATGTAATGATCAGAGAGATCATCCAGGTTAGTCATGTTAGGGGGAGGCTGAAGTCTATTCATAGTGATGGAAGCAAGAGCATTGATGTTGACGTCTCTCATGTTGCGAGACAATTGTTTCGCTTTAAGAGGTTGACCCTTTCTGCTAGTGGTCTTTTCCAGTATGTGGAAGGCAATTTGATGATGATCCGACCAGTCGCAAGGTAGGATGTCACTCATTTGAATGATATTGTCTCTAGCAATAATGAGGTAGAGGGTGGCACCTTTGATGTGGGTAGGTCCCTTACAGAACTGAGAGAAGTTGAGATCGGAGAGGAAAGTCTTAAAGGAGCTGACTAAAAGATCATTGGTGTCATTCCATTGGAGGTTAAAGTCTCCAAGGAAGATATGGTATAGTTGGTCCGAACATGAGCTGATGACCTCCATGATTTGCTCTATGAAGACCAAATTGTCACCCGGAGGATGGTAAATCGTGTGAAGCACACAGACAATCTTGCCCTTATTCCAAATTTCTGTCATTAGTAGCTCACAGGAAGATAGCGGAGCATTCTGAGATTGCTTTATGGTTAGGCTGGAGCGATGAATGCAAGCAATGCCACCCCCCATTTTCACCGGCCTATCACATCGGATAATGACATAATCAGGCGGAACTAAAATGTCGAGCACAGGGGAGGAGGCATCGTTGAGCCATGTTTCCGTGAGGATCAGTAAGTCCAAATCTTGCGCTAGGATGAGTGCAGAGATGTCAGCAGCATGTTTCACAGCCGATCTGCTATTGAGCAGCATCAAATTAATGTGAGGGGAGGTGTTAATCTCTTCACTATGAGCAGTAGTTTTTTGGAGTGGGTTTTCCTTATTAACCGATCTGGAGTTAGCCCTGGGTTCCCTGTCAGGGTCAGGGGAAATAGCGGGGATGTTAATAACGGAGTTAGAGGAGGCGAAAGACCCCGTACTACTATACGAGAAAACCAGAGCGAGGGTGTCTTCCGCAGACAGCTGAGGCTGAAACCTACGAGGTCTGGAGGTTTCAGGTTAGGCAGAGGCCTAGAGATCCACCTGGAACTAATTGGGGATCGGGAAAAAGATTCTTCGTCCCATCCCCGAAGAATCCAGGTGTATTGCAATGCACATTCCCATGTGGAGGGTGTAGATTCCATATCCTCTCCATCTTTATGGAGAACTGAAGTAAGGTCTGCATGATTTCTTTGACAATCAGGAGATCCTGCTTGAGGTCAGCGAACTTCTCCTCTAGATAAGGCCCATTAAAGCCCTCCTCAGCAGCCCCAGTAAGAGACGAAGGGTGGGAACCCGAAGTTTGGAGGGAACTGAAAGGTACAGTAGGACCCTTACCGCAATAACAAGGGGGGCTAGAGTTCCGCTTGAGTGTGGATTTGTCGTCAACCACGGATAGACTATCAGCAAGAAATGATGCAAGAGGGAGCTGTGCCGAACCAAGGTAGGGCTTGGTAGCCGGCACGTTGGTTTCAAAACAGGCAATAGGAGAAGCACAGGAGGCAGAAACAGGTGTCAAAGGGTTACGTGGAGATGGACTGGGACCAGCAGCTAGGTCCAGCGCTGTGGAGGTGGGAGTGCCTGAAACTGGGGGAAGAGAAATAGGGTTATCATGGTTATAAGTGTAGGGGGTGTGATGCACAACCCTTATCTTGCTGGAGCTAACGGGTCGACCAGTGTGTAGGGCAGGTGACGCAAAATTAGACATCAGGAGGGGGAGAAGAGGAGAATTCCTGGGAGCAGCCCCTAGGTGGAAGGCTCTCGGATCAGTGCTACCAGAGCCTAAGGAGGAATAACCGGTATGTCAGTGATAGTAGTGTGCGTGCTAAGAGTGTCCTCTGAGTTGTTGGAGCAAGCAGAGCGGTACACAGGTAAATGAGCGGGATCAGCCATGTGGGCAGAAGAGGCATAAGGTGCAGACAGTGCCATTATAGAGGGTAAGCCCATAGGCAGGGTTTGGGATATAGAATTGAAGGAAGCAGAGGTGTACGTTGCAGAGGGTGACGATATAGAGGTGAAGCTGTTATGATGTATAGAGGTCGAAGTCAAGTTATTAAGATAGCTTTTAATCCTCATAAAGATATTGTCAAAGCGTTTGAGATTCCTGTTGGTAGCTTGAATAAGGATGTTCCCATTATTGTATAAGGAGATGGTCAACTCAGCCTTAAGGGCAGGGGAGGGTAACGTGGTTAAGCGGAAACCGTGCGGCGTTTTGGCCAGTAGCTTGGTTCTCAGCAAAGAAGTTAGAGTCTTTCTCCACTGGGCTCTTCTGTTAGTGTAGAACATGAGGTCAGTCTCCACAGAGCCCTTAGCGGTAGTAAATGTGTCCGAAATAAGTGATTCCGGCCAGCGTTTGAGGAGATTGTGTTTGAAGGTCTTTTTCGCTTTCAACGATAAGTTGGGGGGTAGGTGATCTTACAAGCATTCAGGCCTAACTGAGCAAGGAGGTCAGAGGCGCTAGCGGTGCGTTGATTGAGTGCAAAAACAACAAAGTGATAGAAAGAATGCTTGGATTAATTTCAGCCACTGGAGATCTCTCTGGGCAGCATTCCATATCATTGTTTTGTCCCACTATGCCATTCTAAAGAGAGACCCACCTTATGCAAATCAGACTTGGTTCTGCTCCAAATAATAACAGTCACTCTTGAACTTCCAGGCCAGGTCCCCTCCAAGTGGGAACATAACCAACCTCAAAATGGTTTTGAGTTGCTTAGGTCTCATCAGTGAGGTATAGTTTGGCATATGGCACAGCAAGCACAAGACCCACCTCTGGGCATACATGGGCATCTACTGCAAAAATCGAAGACTTATTTCTACTAATCTCATGGAAAGACTGATTGAATTGATTTCAGTCACTGGTGATCTATCTGGGCTGCATTTCAAAATATTGTTTTTTTGCCCACACTGCCATTTTGGACAGAGACCTGGGAGCAAAATCAACCCCAGACTGATTTCGACCTGCTTAGGTCTCATCAGTGAGGTATTGCTATAGTCTTATAGCACAGTGAGCATGTGGCCCACGCCTAGGCATAACCGTCACTTAGGGCCTTCCACTGCAAACACAATTAGGTGATGGAAGGAATGGTTGAACTAATCTCAGCCACTGGGGACCACTCTAGGCCACATTCCAAGCCATCATTTTTTACTCAGTGTGACATTCTGGGCAAAGACCGCCTTATGCAAATCAGACTTAGTCCTTCTCCAATAGGAGAAGTTTGTCTCGAAGTGCCAGACCATGGTCCAACCATGATGAGAACACAGGCAACCACAAATTGGTTTTGACCTGCTTAGGTCTCATCAGTGAGGTACAGCTTGAGTCCTATAGAAAAGCAAGCAGAGGACCCACATCTGGGCATACTTGTCACAATTATAACGCCCATTACAAAAACAGCAAGGTGGTGGCAGGAATGCTTAAATGTATCTTGGCCACTGGTGATCTCTCTGGGCTGCATTTCAACCATTGTTTTTTGCACATTATGCCATTATAAACAGACACCTGACCCATGTAAATCTGACTTGGTCCTGCTCTGATAGGAACAGTCTGGCCCGAAATGACAGTCCAAGAGCCTGATTATAAGTTCTGCAGTCTGATCACTGAAAGACTGTGATCGCGAGAAGACTGCAGCGCTGGCGGTCTTCCAACCGCTGTATTACAAGTTGACCGCAGGGCCCGCGGTGTGGCTGCAGCGGTCTTGCTGCGGTGGACAATGTACTTCCATATCTATCGATGCATGTGCATACATTTCGACTGCATATGTGTTGAATGCACACATATGCATGATACATGTGGAAAAGTACCACCTACCCATTGCTGGAGTCCGACCCATGTGTGCACCGTCCCTTCAATGGGTATATGGTATAAAGAGCACTTACCTGTGCATTGCCACAGACGGGGCCGTATTCCTCGGGGGGAAGATGCTGCTGTGTAGGGGGGACATCGAGAAAGGGATTCACTTCAAAATCTGATGAGAAGAACAGGAAAGGGGTGAGTCTGTACCCCAAATCCTTAGTTTCTGCCGACCTTTAGACGGTGGTCTGACCGCCGAGGTCAGCTCGTTGGAAAGCAAACTCGTAATACATGTAGCGGTGTTGCTCCTCTGTACTGCCCTATGGAAGCTGCCTTCCCCCGACTGTGGCCCCAGCGGTCGGCGGTGTGCTGGCGGTGCCAGCGGTCCAGCCGCGGTCTTTGCAAAGGCAATACTCCCAACTCGTAATAAGGCGGTCAGACCGCAGACCTCATGGCGGTCGGACTGCGACCGTGGGTATGGCTGTCCATGAACACGTAATAAGGACTCAGGTCCTCTCCAAATGGTAACACAAGCAACCTCTTATGGTTTATGACCTGCGTAGGTCTCATCAGGGAGCTATGGTTTGAGTCCTATGGCCCAGCGAGCACAGGACCCACACCTGGGCATACCTGTCACACTTATGGCATCTACTGTAAAATACAAGGTGATGGAACAAATGTTTAAATTAATCTCAGCCACTGGCAATCTCTCTGGGCTGCACTCCAGACCATTGTTTTTCACCCATTGTGCCATTCTAGACAGAGACCCTCCCTATGCTGTTCCCGTAGGAAAAGTCCAGCCCGAACTGCCAGGTCACGTTTCTTCTAGATGGGAACACAAGCAACCCAGGACTGGTTTCGATCTGGTTAGGTGTCTTGAGTGGCTTAGATTACCAGTGGCTGAGATTAATTTAAGCATTCCACCCATCATGTTTTTGTTAAATTCAGTGTGCCTACCTGTTTGGGTGGCTTCTGACAGTATTTATCCTTCACATAAGTATAGGTGGTTTTGGCAAAACAATGGAGATCTTATTGTAAATTATTGTTTTTTGTTTATTTAAAAATTATTTGTTCTGATGTAATTCCTCATTTATCTTGCCAAGCCTCTTTTTGCACAGCGATGGATACTGCATTTCATATTCCTGTCCTTCTCAAACATCTCTAATAGAACTTTTTCAAAGATTTGTAGCTGTGTTGATAATGACATTCACAGAATTCTGATTGCACTTATATGGAACGACACTCCAGTCAATTCCGAATTGGGGTTAGCCAGGAAGATTCTGGCGTCATTGTAATCAGATTCAAGCGCGCCTTATTTCCGAGAAGATACTCAATCATCTTGGCCTGATTAAAGATTTTCATTTGATTGAACTTCAATGTTAATAGTTTGTCCCACTCATCTAGGTTGCTAATCTCTGTGGGGAGAGTGCTTTCACCTGATAGGCAGGAGGTTGCTTAGATGGGTGCTACCATGTCACCCCTAAAGAGAGGCAGTTGACTCATGGCTGATGATTGCGGGATTTTTTTGTATTACTGGGTAGGGCAGTGAGGAATATTCCCACTTCTATGTGATCAGTAAATTCTTCTTCACGTTCGTACAAAAGCAATAGGCGCACCTAGTGCCTCAAAGCACCAGTGCATGTTAGCGGTTAGATCATTCATCAAATGTTGGCTGCCACCACGGGGATGTGTCATGGCGTGTACTGAAATGGAAAAACAAAGGGGCATATTCACAAGGACTTATCGCCGAATTAGCGTCACTTTATCGCAGCCAAAGTGGCGATAAATTCATCGCACAATTCACAAGCAGGTGCTAACAGACGATATCACCAGTTTCCCCGCGATAGCAGCCGCAAAAAACATTGCCACGGATGACGCCGGCAACTAACGCTAATGAGATGCAGAGTAGGCGTTCCCGTGCAAAAACCCGCGAAAACACCACTCCGCAACATTCCCAACGACCAGCCAGATCGGCGATAAGAGTCAAAAAGATGCGATAAGGCGTGCTAGCAGCATGGATTTAACACCTGCTCCTACCTGGTGTTAAGTCAGATGACAACCTGCACCATGAAAGGGAGCCCAGCCCAGAGCCACACCTGAAGAACAACAGATGCCATGGAGCCACTGATCATGCAGCTCGGAGCCTCAAGAGGGCCACAACACTCACCGCCACCACCCCGGGCACCGCCCCGGACAAACACATTACACATCTACCTTACAAATACATGAACACAACAATTCGCCTGATGTCGCACAAGTACAACAATTAACATTCATGGGTGGTCAGAAAAAGGAAAAACACTCATACATCTTAGAATCACAAAATTAATTATTTTATTCAAATTGAACTCAACACCAATAATTGGAAGAGTCATGGCGGGTCTTCTCTGGACAATCTGCAAGTCAAAGCCTGCAAGACAAAATTGAAGATAAGAAGGTGCGTCATGCGCCCAACAAAGGACAGAGAGAGAGAGAAAGAAATGGAGAGCGAGAGAGAGAGTGAAAGAGAGGGTGAGAGAGAAAGAGAGAGAAAGGGGGAGAGAGGGAGAAGGAGAGAGAGAGCAACAGAGGGAGAGAGAGACAGTGAAAGAAAGAGAGTGAGAGTGAGAGAGAGAAAGAGAGAGAAAGATAGGGAGAGAGAGACAGTGAAAGGAAGAGAGGGACAGGGAGAGACAGTGCCGACACTGCGCACCCAGGCCTCACAGCTCACCTGCTGCCACCGGTGTGTCTCCAACCACGTGCCGGTATACACTGCAGTCCACCAGGTCCCTCATCTGAAACAGAGTCCACAGCTAATGATGGCAGAGTACATATCATTGCACACGGCAACATCGCATGGCCGCCCCTGCGCACACAGGCTGCTGCACCCCAGCCCCTCCCGCCGCCCAGCGGGGATTGGCTGCCCCTGCGCACCGAGGCCTCACTGCTCACCTTCCGCCACCAGTGTGTCTCCAAGAGGGCCCACCACGTGTTTGTGCAAGCTCCAAGCCCGGGGGCCGCGACCTTGGCACCTCCACATCACGCATCCCCGCACCGCGGGCCACCAGGTCGCACACTTGATTCTGGGTCTTGATTTTGCAATGGCAGAGATCATATCAGTGCACACGTCATCATCGCAGGCTGCACACCCGCTCAGCTCTATAGGTGCCACTAACTCTGTGAACCGCGAAGCAACGCCACGTGGCGGTCGGCCCGCGCTGCCCGCTGGCTCAGGCCTACACTGCGGGCCACCAGGTCGCACACTTGATTCTAGGTCTTGATTTTGCAATGGCAGAGATCATATCAGTGCACGCGTCATCATCGCAGGCTGCACACCCGCTCAGCACTTTAGGTGCCCCTACCTCAGTGCACACAAAGGGCCTGATTCACAGAACTAACTTACGTCAAAAACGTAAAGTTAGTACTTTTTGGTATTCACAGAATACACTTACTCATTTTGGTATTCACAGAATGAACTTACTCATTTCGGTATTCACAGAAGTTAGTAGTCCTAACTTTAGGACTCCTAAATGCCTTCTGTGAATACCGAAAGTCTTAAAGTTAGGATTTTCTCAGTTTAGGAGTAGTAAAGTTAGGAGTCCTAACTTTACTACTCCTAAACTGAGAAAAATCCTAACTTTAAGACTTTCGGTATTCACAGAAGGCATTTAGGAGTCCTAAAGTTAGGAGTCCTAACTTTACTACTCCTAAACTGAGAAAAATCCTAACTTTAAGACTTTCGGTATTCACAAAGGCATTTAGGAGTCCTAAAGTTAGGACTACTAACTTCTGTGAATACCGAAATGAGTAAGTTCATTCTGTGAATACCAAAATGAGTAAGTGTATTCTGTGAATACCTAAAAAGTACTAACTTTACGTTTACGTTTACGTTTACGTTTTTGACGTAAGTTAGTTCTGTGAATCAGGCCCCATGTCACCGTCCCGTGGCGGTAGGCCCGTGCCGGTCGCAGTGTAACCGGTGCCACCGACTCCGTGCAACGCAAGTCATGGACCCTTTCTGATTGAGTCTCGTCATATGGCAGGCGAACACCGCCCTGTCACCTCAGGCAGTGGGGAAGAACTGGGACACGTTGCGTCGTCGTCCCCCCTTTATACGTAAGCCGAGTGGGCTGGCTCGGCGTACGCCAGGCCGGCGTACGGGTGTGAACAATTATCCCTGGCTTCTGGGCGTGGTTCATATCTGGGCTGCACAGGAAACCAACTGATGCGTGTGTCTCTGTTGCTGTGTCTGCGCCACACGGCCCGCAATCGACAATGTTGCAATGTTGCATGCACCCGGAGGGCGTCCGCACACTAAGGGATTATACAAGGAGCGCAAGGCCGCTCGGGGTCTTGGCTCATACATGCCAACTGTCGTGTGTGTTCATCGCTTTTGGTACACCATGAGCCCAAGGCCTAGCCTCAATTGCAGCGCGAAAGCCACATCACATTCCCAGTATACAAGCAGTAGTCAGACTAACAATAGGGATGAAAGCCCCTTTGTCTCAATACAGAAGGCGGAAGGAAGTCTGCACCTCCGAACTTGGAATTGCATGCGGCAGGCACCCCCTGGGAGAGATACCATGGCAGATGATGACGACTCCCACACTACACACAGCGATAATGAAAGATCAACGTATCCACACCCCACACACAGAAGTCCTTGCTCGAGGTACTCCTGCATGGAATGGCCTTGACACTTACGTACAGGACAACCCATACGTCCAAACTCGGCACACTCATACGACTTATTGCCCCGAGCTGTGGCATATCATCCACATAACAGCCGCAGGTCAGAAGAGTGCCGGTTCTACGTGAGCGAACAACGCAATGTCAGAACATCCCGGGCACATGCACAACCCCTGTCACGTGGAACTGTACCGTGACCGAATGCTGCATTTGTTGGGGGCACTGCCACTGGCAGTGTTGTGCATCAGTTACCGTCTGAGCTTCCGTCTTGCGTACGTCACCTGCGTCCAGCCCTGGTTCCACTGTCGATCATGCATATTCGAGTGGCCCATGGATGTCTGCCTATCCAACACAATGGTAGCTGAACTGGATTATGACATGTGTGTGCGCCCCCTGTTGGCCCACGACCAGGAGTGTAACCATGATACCCGTTCATGGGATGCCTTGATACTTGGCGTATGTGCTGGCAGTTGGGCATGTGAGATTGCACAATTCCTCGTGTGCAGTGACCACATCGATTATAAACAAAAAACAAATGGTATAAAGGAATAAATACAAAACAGTTCCCGAGTAGAGTACATTTAATTACCCTCTCCACAATTATTATTCATGATGAACATATCGACTATAATTATATCTCACAAAGACAATGGCTCCTAATCAATGAAAACAAACACAAAAGAATGACATATATCACAACATTCTATACATAAACAAACAACATATATATAACAACAATAACCCTAGCAAATTTTACACACTAGTGTCTTCCATACAATTCTGGACAGACCACTGAGAGATAGTCAAGATGGCACACTTAGAGGTTAGTCAACTAATATAATCTATTCCATTGTGACACCCTACAATTTAAAACATCACTACAATTCTATGGACTCCTCCTTAGAAATGTCGACGTGACCACGTTTCAGCCTTTAATCTTCATAGGCCTCCTCAGGACAGGGTTAAGACATTACTGCACAAAACACAAATAGCAACATTACTTCCATCATGCGCTGTGCGACGAACAAGCTGGTAGAGAATCGTGACTGCCCATATCACCACAAAGTGCCCATCTTTGGCTTCCACAAAAGAACAATTCTACCACCAATAACGCTGTGTAAGTACACTACATGCACCCAGTGCAACAACCAGACTCCCGCTTAATCCCTCTAAACCCGGTGACTCATCAGAGCAAGATATCGTGTGGTCAAAGAGAGACCAAAATAAAAATATATATAACTCAAAAAAACTAAAAAAACTGAAAAAATCTAACAATCCCAGGATGTATAAACTTACATCTGTTAATGCTTCTAAATAGACCAATACTCAGTCCATGACAACTAGCACCACATAGGTATCTCAGTGCTTAACTGGATCAGCACATCTGAAAGAATAATATATACAACTTGTATCAAAAAACATTCCTCCCTCACACTCCACAGCTATAGTCCCACAGCCAGAGAGAGATAATTCTGCACACACTTACCTCTCACCACGTGAGGTAGAGTACCCTCCGTAAAAGTCGACAGTGTCTCATAAGCACTCTCCACATACAATTTCAAAATAAATCAACCTGCACAAGAGAGATACATCGAGTTCAAGAGCAGTCCCCCTTCCAATATGGAATATCTAAACAATTATCTAAACTAAGCGTACCAGCTCCACAACTTACTCGATAGAAGTGCGAGGATCACAATCTCCTATAGTTCTTCCGCTCCAACCACGGACTCCAGGGAGAGACTCCATAACGTAGCCGCTGCTGCCTCTAATAACGCTTCCTTACTACGTGCGGCACTACGTCACAGGGGGCATGGATCTAAAAATAGGACTCACAATACTCGCGGTCGAAACCAGTCCGCCATGTTGGAAAACCATCCCCTCCACCGCGTCTAATAACGCTTCCATTCTATATGCAATACTACATCACAAAGGGCATGGATCGAAAAACAGAACTCACTATCGCTTTACCCGTATTGTTAGTAGTCCCGAAAAAGGACTACACTCGCGTACCCGTCCCTGCATCAAATGACGCTTCCTCAAGGGCTATAGATATAAAGGCAGAGCTCACTTCTCCTCACTCGCGAGTGCAACCGTCCGCCATGTTGGTAGTCCTGGATATAAACCACAATCACTCACTACAATAATCTATCCAAGGGCAGAAAAAAGCTCACAATTACCCGTTCCACTTAATATCACAATGAAGAAGAAGACCATGAGAGGCTCTCTATAGTATTTCTTATTATACCCCAAAACTACAGAAAAACGGGTGACAAAAAAAGCCAATCCCAAAGCACCCAAATCGCCCACCACCATATGCTTTCCTATACCTTATATAATTCAAAGACAAAGGGGAAATGAAAAAATACATATTCCAACATAACCACAACTAAAAATATGGCAGTCACAAAATTCCACAAACAAGCCCACTCCACGCACACCACATGTAGGACTATAAAGACAATTAAATCAAAATCACACCAATATTAAAATATATACAAGTTATATACATACAATTGTACACTTCAGGGCATAGTATAATGTAATTTACATAAAGCGGACATAGTTAAAAAACATCCTCTCTTTTAATGCAAAACAGTATATCATATATGGATCTAGCCAAACTCCTGATATCAGTTATAGATAGAACACCAGCTTCTGACGTATCCACGTCACTGATAACAAGTCCAAAATTATTCTTCTAAAGAAATCAGATTAGTGCCCAAATTTCATCGCGGTCATTCAATCCCTGTGTGGCCGTATGATATCTTTCAATCATGCGAGCCTCTAGGCGGTTCAAATTGTTTTGCATGACAGTTTTATTTAGTGCTTTCACCACCAACAAAACAGACCAGTTGAGTTCATTCTCATCATGTCGCATTTCAATATAATGTTGAACCATAGGAGCCCCTATGGTTCTGCAACGTATGCGCGATTTATGCTGCGAGATCCGCATCTTAATGGGTTGTGTAGTCTGTCCAATATACGTTTTACCACATGGGCATGTCACTGAGTACACTACATTTCTAGTGTTACAATTGGAGAAACACAACTGCTTATGTTGCTTTTTGTTTATTTCTACAAATTTGGAATCTTTTGTCTGTAGGCAAACCGCGCAACCATTGCACCTGTAGTGTCCTACCAATGCCGGTAAACCTAGCATTCCTCTCAAGTTTACTGTTGTGGGTTGCTGGCGTATAGCTTTGACCAGGTAGTTTCTCAAATTACGCCCCTACGAAAGGCGAACAGCGGTTTAGGAATATTAAGATGTTCTATTAACCTCAGATTTCTTAGGATAATTTGTTTAACCTTATTAGCCTTGGGGTTAAAGGTAAGGACACATACCAATTGTTCTGACTCTTGTTTAGTTTTGGGAATGAGTAAATCTTCCCGTGGAGTGTACCACGCTCTTTTCAAAGCTCCCCTTACTAACTTCTTGGGATACCCTCTTGTAGTAAGTTTTAATTGTAAAATCTTGGCATTTCTGAAATAATCTTCTTTGTCAGTAGAATTACGACGCACTCTCAAGAACTGCCCATAAGGCAAGTTGTCCTTGAGGTTACGCGGATGTCCTGATGTATAATCCAGCAAGGTATTCCGATCAGTCGGCTTAGTGTACAAATCTACCTCGAGCCTACCATCCCTGTCCATAATCCACACATCCAAAAAATTAATTTGTTCATTACTTGATGTTATAGTAAATTTCAAATCTATAGTACGTGTGTTGAGCCACTGGTGGAATTGTTCTAATTCCTCCTGCGTCCCCTTCCATATCATGAACACATCATCGATGAAGCGAACCCATTCCAAAAGATGATCTTTGAATGGATTCCCTTCATGGAAGATGTTTCTCATTTCAAAGTAATCCATCACTAGATTAGCTATCTCAGGCGCGAAACAGCAGCCCATCCCTACACCTTTGACCTGCAGAAACAAATCCCCTTTGAAAGCAAAAAAGTTATTTTTCAAACAAATACGCGCCAACGAGAGCAAGAAATCAGTGGGGACCTGGTGCGGTCTAGGTCTTTGATCAAGCACCAAGGACATAACCATCAGTGCCTCATCCTGCGGTATATTCGTATAGAGGCTCTCGATGTCGAAGGACACCAACAACTGTTGGGTTCCATCGAACACCGAGAGTTCTATCTTGGAAATGAGATCCATCGTGTCTCTAATGTAGGCTCTTGTTTGAGCTACAAAGGGTTTCAAAAATACATCGATATATTTAGCCAATGGCTCCAAAATGGACCCACAGGCTGCAATAATCGGCCTACCCGGTGGCTGGGAAAGATTTTTATGTACCTTTGGTAAAACATATATATTAGGCACCCTCTGATCAGTGAAATTCAAATACTCATATTCTTTTTTACAAAGAAATCCTAATTCCATAGCTTCTGTGGTAAGATGCAATATCTGAGCTTTCAATCTGGCTGTAGGGCTATCTTGAATAGGGTGATAGTGTTCCTTATTACTAAGTTGACGCATGATCTCAGCGTCATACTTTTCATTATCCCACAACACTATCCCCCCTTCCTTATCAGCTGGCTTAATAACCGTGAGGGGATCACAAGATAGTTCTTTGAGAGCCAATTGTTCTTGTTTAGAAAAGTTGGATTTAAAAGTAATTTGTTTAGAATTGAGCTGATCTATTTCACGTAAGATTTGTTCTTCAAATAACAGAACCTCATCTGGCATAGCCATGCGTTGTGGACAAAAAGAGGATTTTTTCTTTAACCCACTAATGTTGATTTCACTACTGTCACTATATTCAGAGAAGAAGACCTTCAACCTGATTTTCCTTAGAAACTGAAGGACTTCTTTTTTAGTATCAACTGGGTCTTGCAACACTGTCGGAACAAAGGATAAACCTTTTTGAAGTATTTTCATTTCCGTCTGAGCTTCCGTCTTGCGTACGTCACCTGCGCCCAGCCCTGGTTCCACTGTTGATCATGCATATTCGAGTGGCCCATGGATGTCTGCCTATCCAACACAATGGTAGCTGAACTGGATTATGACATGTGTGTGCGCCCCCTGTTGGCCCACGACCAGGAGTGTAACCATGATACCCGTTCATGGGATGCCTTGATACTTGGCGTATGTGCTGGCAGTTGGGCATGTGAGATTGCACAATTCCTCGTGTGCAGTGACCACATCGAAGCGCTCCCCTATTGGGCTGTGTTGCGGATTGGTGAAACGGCGTGGACGGAGCACATCTGTCCGGACCAGCTAATGGATTGGCTCGCCCCCGTGTTTGTTGAAGTCGACAATGACGTACTCTTGGAACTGATTGCCCATGAAGCTGCGCTCGCTTACATGGACGAGTAACTACGTTCCTGCAGCCACATGAGATTGTAACCCATAGGGCAGGTCCCAACACCCTTTTGCATCTTGGAGAAATGGACACATATCCCACCATAACAGTGGACATGGCTGCATTCGCCTGGACTCAGAAATGCATGTGCGTGCAGGACTGCGGGTTGACACACACCTGTGCAAGGTGAGTGGACAGCGGCGCCTGGCAACGTTCCTCAACCTGACACACCGCTGGAGGGAGAGTACACACATGGCAATGTAGTACTACATGTGACCTTGTTGGACTCCTTCACCTGCCCACTGTCAGCAGGGCAGATAGTTAGCGCAGTCCGGCGGTACAGGACTATGCAGATCCCATGGGCTGTGAGTGGTGTCCCCTGACACGGTGCAATGAGCATTCGCCAAACACAACATGACTCGTCCAGGAAGGCAAGGTGGGCTGAGACCGTTGGCATCCGTAATGATTGGTGTTCATTTGTGCCTCCCCATGTCTTGCACCTCTACATGTTCCTTTGCTGCCTGTTAGTGTATGATGCATTGGTCTGCATGTTGTGGCCCTTGTCTTGCCCGTACTGACACGCACATGCTAATAAAGTGTACGCAACTTCACTAGTGTTCAACTGTGATGAGTGTTGATAAGCATGCCAAATCGTGTGCCTCAATGAGTATTGTCCGTACACAGGGAGAGACTGACTGACGCATTTCACTTAGGGGTGAGTCCCTATTGCCAGCTCCACCTCCGTGAGCCAGACATTGTGGTTGGGAGAGTTGCTGGTAGACCTGTGCGCTTACGTGTCTTCAGCAATGTGAGTATGGTGTCCAACTTCTTGCCATGTGGATCAATGTGTTCCATCAAACCAGGCTGTGTCCACACAGTTGAGTGTGTGTAGGTATGCGAAGAGATGTTCTGTTGTCACATGTGATGTGGGACACTACTTTAGGCCTCCTACCGACTTTGACATTTTTACACACAGCCCTATTTAATACATGGACGTGGGGCTACGTTGGGGGTTTGCGAGATTGTTGTTCATGATCAATGAGGCCACAGCTAGTTCACACCTTCACAGTCATCTAATTGGCCATGTGTGTCACGGTCAAACATGCACATTGATGTCATTTCCCAGGGTGTACCTTTTTGTGCGATTAATGTCCCTACAGTCATCCATACTGTTATACTTGATTGAACATAGACATGACACATCTGTGTGATTAGGAATGTTTTATTCACATCCTGTGGAGTGTCGGAGCTGGAGCAGTACATGGCCATGCACACCCCACATTACATAGTTGCCCAGTGGAGGTCCAAACAGAGTCCTTTAGGGAATGACAAGTTAATCGGCAGAGGAAGGGTTGAGTCCGCAGCCTGTTTGCTGTGTCATTGGTAACCAGAGCAGATATGGCAGTCCATGTCGGGGTCCAGGTGAATGTCGCAGAGTGTTCCGGGGGACAGTGGAAGGTGTTGTACCAGGGCATGATGCAGAGGGCTGTACCAAGCAGAAACAGGCCGTATGGCGGGGGATGAATGCTACAACCTCCTTTTTGACACAGAGTCATTACCATCCACATCTTCATCCTCTGATATGTCTTCTGTGTCAGGTGTGCCAGGTGTGTGTGGTGGTGTTATGGCTGCATCACTGTGTGCCACTGACACATCAGGGGGCGGAGGTGGTATGGCTGCATCACTGTGTGCCACTGACACATCAGGGGGCGGAGATGTGTGTGTCGAAGTTCCTGCAGCAGTCATCTCGGACAGGCTCTGAGGCAGCAATGGCAAGATGAGGATCTGCAGGGCATGGAAGATCCCAGCTACATCTCGCTGGTGATCAGCCGTGGCAGCCATCCTTCCTGCCTGCATCCGCTCCATGTTCTCCATTGTCCTGCGCATCTGTGCCAACTCTGTGCTGTCGTCGCTGGAGCCTGTCTGACTAGACAGTTCTTGTATCCGAGTAATGGCTCCAGCGAGGTCAGCCAAGGATTGTTGTAGGGCATGGAGCGGACTGTGGGTGTCCGTTAGGGACTGTAAATGGTCCCTGATGGGACTAAGACACCCACGTATGGCATCTAGTTTGGCTGCCATGAGGTCAAAACCCACCCGCACCTGTTCAGCCAGCCCCCTCTGGCAGTCTGATACACGGCGTTGGAATGCCATGTGTTCTTCAGTGAGGTGCTGTGAGCCAGCCGTGGTGGTGGGTGCTTCCTGCTGTGTGGTCTGTGCAGGGGGTGGGATCACCTCGATGCAGCTGGGCTGCCCTACTCCTGGAGGTGGGGTGCGGAGGCTGTCCACGAGCCGTTGGAGGGTGTCGGAGCAGATGGCCAGGGGCCTCCTCCTCATCACTGAAGAGAAGTCTGGTCTGCTCTGCAGGAGGTGTTGATTGTCCCTCTGCAATGTGAAGGGGAGATGCAGGTTAACAGTGTGTTCCATGTATGTGCACGCATTGTACATGTTTACATACAGACTGCATGACAATGTACATTGTGACTGTTTTGGAGGAGCTGGGTATTTGATGTGAGACAGTGGACATTTCCACTACATGACAGATGTGAGGTTGTACTCGTACGTTATCATCTGTCAGTTTCCTGCTATGCCTGATGTGGTTGGCCAGTTTCTACGCACATGCGGCACCAGTTGGGTCCTCTGTTCTGTGGTGTAAGTGTGGCACTTTGTACCACATTGTCGTCAATGTTGATGTGTTGAGATTGCTATGTGTGTGTGCTGCATTGTGTGAGAGTCGCCCCTGCAGCTCTGATTTAGCGGCCCCTTATCACTTTAAGGCGGTGTGCCTTTCACTTGTGTACTTTTACGGGGCTGAGATGTTGGCGACTTGGGTCATTTGTGCTCTTGGACGGTTTTTGGACTCGTGCATTGTTTGTGTGCAGATGTGTTGTTGACGTCAGGGGTTGTATGTGCACGTGGATGTGTCAGAGTGTGACCTGCTCCTTTGAGGATGTTATCCACACTGGGCCACCTCAGTGTTGTGGTGTGCACCATGTCATGTATTTTGACTGCAGCCATGCTATTGGTCATGCAGTGTCACTTGCATTGTCAGTGTGGCTCACAGAGCCGCTGCTTTTCTGGGTTCAGCACATGTGCATGGGTAGGTTGTGAGATTGGTGAGGGGGGGCATTTGTGCACATGGTGGACGGGGGCCTACTTGGTGTTTCTATGTGTGCTGCAGTGTGCCAAGGCCATCAGGGACATGTTCCACTGTCATTGTGGGTGTGCAGTGTGCTACACATGATTGTGCATGTGTGCCATTGTGCCCGTCTCCCCCCGTCCCCCCCAGTCCCTGGTCGTTACTCACCCTGTTGCTGTTGGGTCAGGTCATATCGAGCAGTGTCCGGACCCCAAACTCCTTGCACCGTCTCCGCACTGATGACTGTGGCCACCATTTCCTCCAGCTCATCCAGCTCCTCCTGTGGCGCAGGACTCCCACCTCCAGTCGCCGTTGCTGCCTTCCGGTTGGCATCGAGTTTCTGCTTGGTTTGGCTGTTCACATCATGCCAGCGCCTCTTGAGCTCCTCCATTGTCCTCCTCGACACTCTGACTGCATTCACGTTGTTCACGATGGACTGCCATATTTCCGTTTGTGTTGCCGATGACACAGTGGAGGTGACGAACAGTTGTTGGTAGTGTCCTGTCACCTCCGTGACGATGATCCGGTTTTCCTGCGGACTGAACCCCGTCTTCCTCTTCCTCTTCTCCTTGCCCTTCTCCGGCCCCGGGGTTCCTGGCTGGTCGTCTGTGGGGCTTGTGGGGTTCGCGTTGTCCTCTGCACTCGGTCCGGGTGCGTCCATGGTGCTACGCAGTTGCATTTTTTGTTTCTCTGCTTTTATAGTGCATTTTCCCGCATGTCGCGTGGGAATCGCAGGCCTGTCGCTGGTTATCGATGCTTTTTGTTTCGCGATATGGGACATCGCAACTTTTTTGGCGTTCGTGTTTCGCATTTTTTTGGCGTCGCACTAATTTTAACGCGGGCATTTGTCGCGTTCTCGTGTGACTATCGCATGGTGCCGCCGGGTTGGGAATTGTGCGTTAACACAGTGTTATTTTCCCGCGATAGACTGCGATGTGAGAAGTTGCGTTAAGCGAATTTGGCGATAGTTAACACACGTTCTTGAGAATATCCCCCAAAGGTTTTTCTTTATAGACGTAGGTGCCTCACTCAACCTATTGAAATGTACGTAGCAAAGGTACATCTGAAGCTAACCATGCGTCACGAGTCCTTCTTCTATGACCCTGAGAAAGTTTCTGAAAATAGAAAATAAATGCTAATTTGTTCCAAGAAAATGTCTACCACAAGTTTGGCCAAAACAAGCATTAGGATGTTTTACGTGACCAGTAACACAATAGCAAAGAAGAAACAACCTGTTCTGTCTTCTTTCTCTTCATTTTCTCTCACATTGCTTTTTGGGTCAGATGACACCATAACATCGCTCACCTCACACCATATAAGGTTACCACCTCACTCAAGGTCATTAAGGACACTGTGTCCAGTCCTGATCTTTTCACCTAGGAATCATTGATTCCAGATGTGTTAGTATAATTAGTTCAATAGAAGCAAAACATGGCTACAAAAACCAGAATGCATAGACTATCACACGAAGTCGATGAGTGCAAACAGTGCCAGGAAAGACATGGGGAGGTTCTAAGATAGTCGGTTTTAAAATAGCAAATTCACACAATAATAATTATTTGTGATGAATGGACAGGACAAGTAATTGGCAGATATGTGCAAGAAATGTATACGCAGTCCCTTTTCTGTTTCTGATTTTGTATAATTGTACGGGAATAAACGGAATATGGGCCCACTAAGCCACGGTTTTAGACAATGAAATGCGTTACGTCTTTAGCTCATTATGAATCTGTGTAATCTGAATAATTCTGACGAAACAGACATGGTGCACTAGTCGTGGAGGCCATCAAGTGTGAGGAGGCATGAGTTAAATAGATGTTGCTTACCCAGCCCTCATGTTGCACACACCTTCATTCAGTGATTACCAGATGCCTTTGCCTCTGTTTTAATTTTAGGAAAACCAGTCGCGGCCGGCATTAATCACGGTGGAAGTGGGGGTTGCGCGGGGAGGGGGTTGGTAAAATAATAAATTTTTAAAATTTACCTGTCTGCCGGCCGGCCTTGTCCTGTGTTTTCTCGGCTCTTGCTTCTGTTCTCCTGCCTCCGGCAGGAACAGGATGCAGGCAGCCTCCCTCCCCTAAGCCAATCACAATGCTGTAATGGCAGCGTTGTGATTGGTCGGGACGGCGCCCAGCCAGGCGCCTATGGGGAAGCCATTTTCTCCATGTAGGCGGCATTGGACTGGTTTGGGCAGCCCCAGAGGGCTGACCAAACCAGTCATGCTCACTCAGGAGTGGGCATACCACTCCTCCGCTGCCCAGCCCTTCTCATAGAGCAGCCCCGCCCACCCGCCTACAACCAAACACTTCTGCTTTCTCGCAGTGTGAGAAGCAGAAACATAAAATGGTAGTTTTACCATTTTATGTTTCTGCTTCTCGCACTGCGGGAGGTGACGCTCCTCCGCCCTAGTGGAGGAGCCGCCCCTGAGGAAAACAGGAGAATAGAATAGTCCTATGAGATAAAAAAAACTCAATGTTCCGCTATAAGTAACCGGGTGTTGGAAATGTGTCTTCTCTAGTATCAAAAAGATACATGAGGACATTCCAGACAGTCTGTAATGATATATTTTGACAGAATCCCAGAGGAGAAGGCTACACATATGCTCAGTATCTTTCTTATAGGAACAAGGAATTACCTCAAAGAATGTATGTATGTATTTAAGTATTTATTTGACTGTTTGTTATTTAAGTTGCATCTTTGTACAGTGCAGGTATACTAAAGAGGTGTCAGCGCATTGTATAATGAAACAACATGATCGATAGTTATTCTTTTTACTAGGAATTTATTGAAACAAAAAAAGAATTGAAAGAAGAAACAGGGTAAGTAGATCTGTCTAAGGGGATTCTAGAGTCTGAAGCCACAGCGCTGTCTTCCTGGGCTCACAACATGGTTCCCTCCCCGAGTCACCTACTGCCTCTTCCCTTTCAACCAGTGTCTCAAAATGATCCCTAATGAAATTATTAAGGGCCGCTCTGTTCCTACTCTGGGGAAACCTCTGTCTCAACTTAAATCTTCATCTGATCTATGGGCATGATGCTGAGATCTATTCTCAATCCTGTGTTTTCCATTGTCTATGTGTGCCGATTCTGTGTGTAAAAACTGGACTTCTTGTACTACTGGTATAAATTGGAAATGGCCAATGCCACTAAGCTATCCAAGGCTTCTAAATATTATGTGCTCCATCGCTTGCCACCAATTGTCAGAGCCCTGTTCGGAGGGCCAAGGGACAAGTGGGAAAACTGGGCACAACCGTGGGGGCTGAGGTCTTTTACTATCAATGTCCTGAGCACCTGGACCAAGTACGCCTTCAGCACTTGATTCTCTGTTGTAGCGCAGGTCGACCAGTCCAAGGCTTCTCACGAGGGGAGGTAGACACAAGGGGATGAACACAGGCTTTCAGCTCAAAATACTTCAATAGCAGAAATAAGCGAGTGCCTAGCTAAATACTTGCTTTTATGAAAAAAGCAGTATTTATATACCAATACAAAGTAAAATATGGCATTCACAAGCAATACATATAGTCCCCCGAGGTCAGGGTTCTAGTATTTGAATAGGTGGTTGTTGAGTCCCACTACCCTCTCGCTAGCACTAGTGGTTCTTCCCCATTCACTATAGGTGACATTGAGGTTAAGCCCCACTAGTAGTACAAGTCTCAGGAGCCCACTCTGACTCCAATTAAAGTCAAAAGTGTTCCATCACCGTAGCTCTATATGGCAGGCAATATCCCTTGGAACCTTCTGGCCCGTTAATCAGTCTTGCCCACACCAGCAGGACTGGTACAACCAGAGTCTCTGAGAGTGTCCCCCCTTGCAGGCACAGAAGCTGCAGCAGCTGTCTCTGGTGAGTACTGCACATGCAGCCCTGCAAGGGCAGCGGTCAGGTGTCCTCGAGTTTCTCACATGCGGTCCTATGGGGACAGTGGCTGGAGGTCCTTGACACTCCTCCAATGCCAGTAAGTTTCTTTGGATCCTCCCTACATGTAGGGGGGAGTTTCAATGCTTCTGGGACAGATCTTCAGTTGGTGCTTGGACCTGCATCTGGTCTTGGCAAGCAGGCAGACATTGTATCTTCGGAAGCAGGTGGTCTTGGATTCCCAGGGTGATGTTCCCTCACGCAGCCTGGGAGACTGGCAGGCGTCATCCTCCAGTCCTGGTCACAGGCAGAAATCTTGGTGAGCTTCTCCTCCTCGCACAGCCCAACTGGGTGCTTGACAGTTGACAATTTTGGAAAGCTTAAGCTCCCCTTATTATGTGATTTGGGGTCTGAGTCTTTAAAGTTCATGTTGGGAATCCTCTACCTTTTGAAGTGCCCTACCCTCCTCTGCCCGTCTTCCAGAAAGCAGTCCCTCACAGCATGAGCACCCCACAACACAGGCCATGGGAGTGACTAGAGGTTCACACCTGGATGTCAGCCATTGTGATATGTGTATCAAAAGGTTACCCCGGGGCCTCAGGCCTAGTTTTCATGATTCCCTTATCAGTTCCATCTCCTGCCTGAGATGTGCCAAGACCACTTTCCAGTGACCGCTCTCTGAATCAAAGAGCACGCTTTCAAGTATATGGAAGATCTAGCTCTCCCTTCCTCCAGTGTGCCCCACCCAGCTCACAAGAGTGCAGCAATCCACAAGTCTGTCTGGGGAAATATCTCTACCTCCTCATGCTCCTCCAGTCAGCCGTGGGTCAGCCATAATGGAGCCCAGAATCTTACAGGTATTATACCATTCAGAGTCACACTCACCCCAGCACATAAATATAATACACAGGCACTGCACAGCATCACATTTTCCATGTATTGTACCATTCACAGGCACACATACACCCAGCACATGCACATATCACACATGCACTGAACAGCAGTACATCTTCAATGTATTGTAACATTCACAGGCACATGTACATCGAGCGTATGCACATAACACACACACACACTGCACAGCACTACGTTCTAACCTGATATAGGCAAAGGAGGAGGTAAGTGCACTGAAGCTAAACTTTTCATGCGTGAACCTGTAGACCTCACTCCAGTTTTTCCCAGTGGCACAGGAAAAAGGCCTGTTCACTTCTACTGATCACTAAACAGTATGCTGCCACTACCACGCTCGTGCAGCTGCGCTCCTGGCAAGGGCCTTTCACCACTATAAGGGTAGAGCTCTGGGCACCCTTCCCGAACCAAACAGGCTGCAATCGGTGAGATGGGCCTTTGTCGTGCCGCACACACATGACCTGTGTTCGCCCATGACATCAAAAATCGGCACAAAGGATCCATAAATCATTGCAGTTGGGGACACTCAGGGCAAGGGTACACGTTCATCACTATGCGTGGTACTTTTCCATCCCAACAGTTGCCATGGCAAAGTCAATTATTTTCAGTTTTAAATCAACAAGTAGTTTGTTGGGGAGAATTTCCGTGTAGCTATTATATTCTATTGGCACTGGATGGGCATGTTTGTCAGCTTCTGACTTAGAGAGGATTATCGTCATAAAAATAAACATGTTCATATATTTTATATCAGTCCTCATGCGTAGAAATAACCATAATGGCAGTGAGCCAAGACAACAGAAACAGCCATTGCAGGCATCTAACAGAACAAGCCGAAGCCTGTATTGCCCTTTGGCAGCTGTGCTTGTGCTCTTGTGCAGACTGAAACATTTAAAACACTCCTCTTTACGTTCTCTCTCATTTTCATGCTCACTGTGGATTCAGGGCTATCTGTGCAAGACATTTCAGGCTCCAATCAATCTTTATTAGTGTTTTTGGTAATTTTACACAGTATAAAAGGTGTAAAAGAAAACAAGTTAAAAGTCTAAACCAAGAAAAGGATGGGAAATGGAGTAAAGAAAGGACAACAAATACGAAAATGGGTTGCTTGGCCCATTTCTACCTGGAATAAATGGGGACTTAATTGCATTTATTGTTCTACAAAAGCAGTGGGAAGGGATGCAGTTGAGCCCATGTAAGGTTTTTTTTTGTCGAAAGACAGCCTTATTAGTATGGATTTTTTTCTTGATTGTTCTATGGTTTTTTGGGCTTGTTTTACTATGACGTGGTCTTTTTCTTTGTTATTTCCCCATGTTTTTATTTATTTTTTATTTTATTTTTTGTGTATGTCATCTGAGTTTTTCCCCTATTTGAGACACTAAAGCGCCTGCCAACATGGGTAGACCTCAACACATATATGGTGTTTGGTTGGAACTTGGAAGGGTCTTGCCTTTTCTTGATTCTATATGGGAAGTGTTCCTATGTCATGATTGATCACCACCAAGATGTGGTCATCTAGTTATAGGATGTAGTGTTTAGCAGAGTTAAGGATGAAGAAGTGTGAGCAAAAGGTGCCTACTTTTTGGGTTTCATTTAGCTGGCCCCTTTTATCAGCTCTGCAGGTCCGTTAATGGTATTTCTTATGGTCACAATCCACTAAACTGGTTACCAAACAGGATTATCCATGCTGAGATTTTTTCTTTATGCTTATTGTCCTGAAAAGGGATAGATTGGATGGACTTCATTACAATCACCCCTGATTCGGTTGACATTGTGACAAGTCAGGAATCTGTCATAGTAAGAAGTTAGTTGGGACCTGCAGTGGTGGACTAAATTAGAATCCTGTGGTGGCCAGCGGTACATGCATGTCCTTGTGCTCATTGCCAACCAATCTGATCCTGAGGGGGAGCACTCAGCAGTTAAATCAAGGGGGCTGATAGACGTGTAACAGTGGAGGTGGCAATTTTTTTAGATGTTGGGTATAGCTGAAACCACCTAATTAAACCCTTGCCTATGTGGGTTGCCCCTTTTGAACAAGTAGTGGTAGTGGACAAGGGAGTAGAAATGCCATACGAGAAGTTGCTTGCCTATTCTGAATTGTTGATGGAGATGCTGGTGATGAGGGAGTCACTCATGGGATGATGTACAATGCAGATGTCTTTGCACTATACAGGGTGGAGTTGCTACTGAGAAACGAGTCAGTCACAGAGAGATGCATGAGACAGTAGTCTTTGTAGAGTACTCAGGGTGGAGATGATGGTGATGAGGGTGTACCTTACAGGTTAATGCATAATTCAGAAGTCTTTGTCCTGGGTACACAGGTAATTTGCACCCAGCAAGTTAGTTTCAGTTGCTGCACTGCCTGGCATTTGCATAGATAGTAGTTAGTATGCCCAGTGCAACACTCCAAAAGAGTGACATTACCTTACATCCATGAACCTGCAATCACCAGTACATTAGCTCTTCAAGTGCTGCTACTCTGCCCCTTCAATCATCATAATCAAACTTCTTCCGTCCTTTTGTTGAGTGGGGATGGTGGGTGTAACTGGTACTGACATTGTTGATCATCAAGTTCTCCCTATATTCTCTCTATTCCCTTTATTCCTCCATCTTAGCCCTTGTCTGTCAAAATTCTAACCTTGGTTGCCTGCATCCTGACCCTCTCCCTGCTTCCAATGAGCATTTCTCACCTTTGCACAAGCAGGAATATTGAGGATAAAAATCAGCATTGTTCAAAAGTGGTCTAGCTGTTTGAAATTGAAGGGGCCATAAAGGAAGCAGGCTGGCTTGACTGTGCAGCGGGCGCATGCAGTGGGCATGCCAAAGGCAAGTCCATCTGTGCCAGTCTGCACACCGACCACGAACAGCACCAGCCATGCTGGTGGTTGTGGTACCAGTGGAAAGGGTCCACAAGAGAGAATCTCCTGTACTGGTAAAGAGCTCCTAGATCTCTGGTATAATACAATTAGGGATGATGGTGGGTCAGAGAATCTGAAGCCTAGAGCAACTTTGAGCATATCCTCACCAGATGCAACGGCAGGGGGGGACAAGTTGATGCGTGGCTTAGTTAACACTTGCTCTCTGGTAAAACACTCACTGGAGATGAAGCTCCTTGTAGAATCTATTTCCCTATTTCCTCTCAGAGTCGGAGGTAGACCAGGGATTTACCTGTCCTCCGGGCTTTGAAGCACTTCACCAACCCAGAATAGAGAAAAGAGGTGGTGAGTGGCAATCATCTTCAACGAGAAATGGTAACTATTGATCTTACAAACAGATAAAATACAGGGGGCAGAGTCATTAGGGTTTGCTATAAAAACAAAAAAGGGAACAGCTGCCACAGGATTCCTATGCTATAGGCCACATGGACCTATAAATAATTTTACGCCATCCTTTATGAAAACGACTACAAATCTTGCCTTCTCACATGCTAACTTCTTTGTATTGGGAGATTTTAACATTTGTGTAGATGATTCTTTCGTTGTTCAAAGGGGAGAACTTTAATCTACTTGTGAAAGGTTAGGTTTGGAACAAATGGTGACAGGTCTATCACATCAGGGAGGACCCACTCTCGACCTGATATTTACTCCCACACACCTTATTAGCATAAAATAACTAATCCCTTTAAGCTGGTCGGATCATAAATTGATTTCTTTTGATTTGGCAAGGACCAAAGTATTTAAAGAGGAAGAAACTGTCAAAAGGTGGTCCAAGGTAGAACGTGTTTTAAACTAAATAAGCTAAAATACAGAAAAATATTTGATAACTTAAACTGTTTTCAGGAAGAGGCCACAGTGGATAGAAGTTATGAATACCTGCAGGACTCACTTAAGAAAATCTTAGATAAAAATTATATTAAAAAAAATCTGACTCAGTGAAAGAAACCCTCTGAACCTTTGTTTACAGAATCCTTGAAGGAGAATAAAAGGAACTGTAGGAAATTAAAAAGACAATGGCAGAGGTCTTATGCAGAAAATAAGCTACAATTAAAAGCGATCCTGAATAATTATAAAACTGAAATCAGGAAAGCTAAAGAAAATTATTACACTAAAATAATAATAGAAGCTACTAATAAATGTGAAGAGACATTTAAGATGGTAGTTGACCCAGTTTGTTCAAAACAATCAGTGAAGCCTTCACAAGATCTTTGTGAGAATTTATCATAATACTTTAAAAACACAATTGAGTTGATCTTAGCAGATATTAATAGTGATCTGTTGTTTAACAATCAAACCACAAATGAAAAGAGAGCAGACCCAATACTCCTAGAAGGAATCAGGCTGAAATTAGATAGAATCGAACTGATAACAGAGAAAGAATGTAGAACATTGATGTCGAGCATCTCCTCTGACTCCTTGCTAGACCATTTGCCTCCTTGGATGTGGAAAGATAGGGAGGAAGAACTGCTCCCTAGTTTGGCAAAAATTTGCAACCAATCTTTGAAGACTAGTACTGTACCAAATGTTTGGAAAAAAGCTTTGGTCACTCCACTACTTGAGAAACCAACTGCTGACCTAAACAAGTAATTATTGTATGAAGTCCCAACTTCCTTATCCAACTAAAATAGTGGAGAAACATATGAGCAAATTACTAGCAAATATTCTGGAAAATCATAACATTCTTGAGGTGGAACAGAACGGCTTCAGGCCAGCGAATGGTATGGTTTCAGCACTAATCTGGACTGTGGATGAATTGAGGCTGGTGACTGACAGTGGTCAAACAGCAGTTCTGATACTTTTAGACATATCTGCTACATTTGACACCTTCAACCATCAGATACTGCTACAGAGACTGAATTAGATAGGAGTGGAAGGATCTTTCCTGGAGTGCATTGAATCATTCCTGTCAGATAGATATCAAGCTATCTCCCTCCCTCCTTTCTGGACAGAGTTTAGGCAAATAGAGCATGGTGTACCTCAGGGCTTGACCCTGAGCCCCATTCTCTTTAATATATACATTTGTCAATTGCTGAATCTGATTGGATCCTTTGGAATCACTCTTGTAAATTATGCGGCTGATACGCAGGTAATTGTGTCTCTCGAGAAAAACTGCCTTAACTCAATTGGCAACTTCCATGCCTGCATACAAGGAATGGCCAGTTGAATAAAAAAAAAAAACTACCTGAAATTCAATGAATGTAAAACAAAGTTTTTATGTTGCTCTTCTTCCAAAAGCTCTAGCACACTCCCGAACAATTTCTGGCCCCGGACTAATACAGAGGGCTTGGAAACAGCACAGGTTGTGTGAAACCTGGGAGTGTACGTTGATGAAAAACTCTCCTTAGAATCACACATTAATAACACAGTGGTTACATGTTTTGGTCTATTGAGGAATCTCAGGAAAATTGTCCCTCTATCGCTTCATCCAGCAAGAAAGGTGGCAGTACAAGGGTCAATCTTGAGCAGGTTAGACTATTGTAACACGCTCCTTTTGGGAGCCCCGGATTATCTAATCAATAAACTGTTCAGGGTACAGAAATTTGCTGAAAAATTGGCCATGAATAAATCAAGAACTGATTCTTCCTCAGCTGTGCTGAAAGCCCTACAGTGGCTGCCGTTGAAAGAAAGAACCACTTTCAAGGCTTTATGCATTGTATATAGGGCCCTGAAAGGATTGGACCAGTACTGTTACAAAAGAAATTTTTGTACTACAGGCCTAGAAGGAATTTAGGGCCTGATTCACAGAACTAACTTGCGTCAAAATCCTAAACTTACAACAATTTTGGTATTCACAGAATGAACTTACACATTTGGGTATTCACAGAATGAACTTACAACAATTTTGGTATTCACAGAATGAACTTACACATTTGGGTATTCACAGAATGAACTTACAACAATTTTGGTATTCACAGAATGAACTTACACATTTGGGTATTCACAGAATGAACTTACAACAATTTTGGTATTCACAGAATGAACTTACACATTTGGGTATTCACAGAATGAACTTACACATTTGGGTATTCACAGAATGAATTTACAACAATTTTGGTATTCACAGAATGAACTTACACATTTGGGTATTCACAGAATGAACTTACACATTTGGGTATTCACAGAATGAACTTACTCATCCTAACCTTATGTCGCACTCGGGCCGGAATTTCCGGCCCGGTGGTGGACATAAAGTTAGGATGAGTAAATTCATTCTGTGAATACCAAAATTGTTGCAAGTTCATTCTGTGAATACCCAAATGTGTAAGTTCATTCTGTGAATACCAAAATTGTTCTAAGTTCATTCTGTGAATACCCAAATGTGTAAGTTCATTCTGTGAATAGCCAAATGTGTAAGTTCATTCTGTGAATACCCAAATGTGTAAGTTCATTCTGTGAATACCAAAATTGTTGTAAGTTCATTCTGTGAATACCCAAATGTGTAAGTTCATTCTGTGAATAGCCAAATGTGTAAGTTCATTCTGTGAATACCCAAATGTGTAAGTTCATTCTGTGAATACCAACATTGTTGTAAGTTTAGGATTTTGACGTAAGTTAGTTCTGTGAATCAGGCCCTTACATTCCGCCAAGGTGAATTTGGTCTGTATACAGAAATTCAGGAAAACTAATGCAGGTGTGAGGACTTTCCAGATTAAGCAAAAATCACAAAGATCTGAGAGGCAACCAGACCAACTTACAGTGAAATAACGGCAGAATTGCGAAGCATAGACAGATGAAACGAGAGATTGTCTTTAAGTATTAGATCCTTCATTTCATATTCTTCGCAGAATTCTGAATACAGCCAACGCATTTCGCCCATATCTGGGCTTCTTCAGGGCATCCAAGAAGAAAAGCTCCTCGGTCTCATGGTTATTCCCAGTGCGATATCTTTTTAAAGAACCAGAAGCTACACGGCTAAGTTTCCTCCGCACAGGAAAACTCCAAAATTGTGGACGCTGAAAATCTTGAGTGAAGAGCTGTGCGACTAAGGTACTTCGCGCACATATATAGTTTTAAAAAGCTGTAGTCAGCATCACCAGGTTAAACCGTGTCCGGATCCGGCGTCAGAGCAACGTGAAGCTGCCCAATCAAGACTCACGTTGCTCTAACGCCGGTTCCGGACACGGTTTAACCTGGCGATGCTGATTACAGCTTTTTAAAACTGTATACGTGCGCAAAGTACCCTAGTCGCACAGCTCTTCACTGAAGATTTTCAGCGTCCACAATTTTGGAGTTTTTCTGTTGCATTGCAACGCTGCCCAATCAAGGCTCATGTTGCTCTGACGCCGTTTCCGGACACGGTTTAACCTGGCGATGCTGACTACAGCTTTTTAAAACTATATACGTGCGCTAAGTACCCTAGTCGCACAGCTCTCCACTAAAGATTTTCAGCGTCCACAATTTTGGAGTTTTCCTGTGCGGAGGAAATTTAGCCGTATAGCTTCTGGTTCTTTAAAAAGATATCGCACTGGGAATAACCATGAGACCGAGGAGCTTGTCTTCTTGGATGCCCTGAAGAAGCCCAGATACGGGTGAAATGCGTTGGCTATATTCAGAATTCTGCAAAGAATATGAAATAAAGGATCTAATACTTAAAGACAATCTCTCGTTTCATCTGTCTATGCTTGGAAATTCTGCCGTTATTTCACTATAAGTTGGTCTGGTTGCCTCACAGATCTTTGTGATTTTTGCTGAATTATTTGTGGCTCTAACTGGTGGCGAACCATTTCTTGAGGTGGGCAACCGCGAGTGTGCTTTATTTTTTGACACTCCTAGCTACACGTGATTGTGCGACAAACGTGTCCCCTAGCCACCATTGTTTGTTTGATTTACTTTCCAGATTAAGGCTGCCCAGGTGTGGAATAGGCTGCCATTCCAGCTTAGATCTAGTGAAAACTTGAACAGTTTTAAGAGTAATGTCTTTTTCCAAAAAAGAACTGGGTATAAATAAAGAGAGCCCTGGACCAACCAGCAAAGGCATCAGTGTGTTTGGATAGATATGATTCTGGGAATAAAGCTACAGCCATGATTCCTGTAATGGTGAATGCCACACTTTATAATTGTTTATTATTATTATTATTATTATTATTATTATTATTATGTGGATGGCTACAGAAAGTAGCAGTTTAAAGAATCACTATAAACGCCTAGGGGGTATTTAGAGTTTGCTTAGTTCTGAACAGTCGCCAAACATTGGTGGATGTCCCATCTACTACATTTAGAGGTATACCTGGCTATACACTTTACTTAAAGTGAATTCATTTTTTGACACATGTCCAGCATCCACCAACTTCTAAATGACCCCATAGATCATGATTCCAAGATGGATGGAGTTTTCTGACCCTTGCACAAACCAGTCTTTGCGCAGGGGTTGAAATTCCGAGTTAGGAGTTTTTTTTTGCACCCAGTAATTACCCTGAATTTTGAATACCTCACTCCTCGTAACATTTGGACAGGTCAAACCTGCTGGAATTTGATAGGCAAAACAGTATGGTATTTACTGTAACATGCAGATTTTGATGAGGAATAAGGGCTGTTTATAACACAAAACATTCTGATCCCCGTGGTATAGGATTTTATCAGGTGCGATAAATAGTATCTACTTCTCTGACCAAATCAGAATCAGTGCCATAGTATGGACACAGTGAAAAGATGATTCTTAGTGTCATATACGAATAGAGATGGTGCCTTGTTGATTGATAGGGAAATACCATTTCTGTTTTGGAAGTGGTACCAGGGCCACAGTTGTCTGGCAGGGGGCTACTGTTTCTGCTACAGTTGATGGTAATTGTGGAGGCACTGATGCCTGGTACATGATCTACCACCTTTGGTTTCTTCCAGCTGTTTTGAGTGGCACTTGTGGCTGCACCAGTATTGTGGTAGCCATTCTCCTTCTAAGAAGGGGTTTCCTCTTTCTGGATAATTTTCCTCCTAGGGGTCATGTGGTAACTAGTAACAAAGTGCTAACTTCTGAGATATCAATAAAACCGAGCATTAAACTGTGTTACCATGTTCAAAAATGGTCAGGGTAGGAGCAGGGGAGGAATTGTGGCCTCATAGCAGGAACAACTGACATTAGAAAATTGAAGAACAGGTTTTCTTGGGGCAAATCACTTAAGCTCCAAATGCCTGAAAATAATTTTATAAAATGTGTAATGTAGTCTGGTTCTGCTACAAAGCGCTCTGTTCCCTTGGCTCAGGTTTTTTATATAAAAAATCTGGAAACATTTGGAAATACTGTTAGTGTAACAGGAATTGCATGCCTCTGTAGGTGTTTATAAATCAGAGAAAGAAGCATGAAAACATCTTAGATACCCTGGGAATCAAGTGCCGTTTCTATTGCATGCATTGTCTGCCTGTGCTTATTTTACAATGTACGCACTCTTGTGCCATTCTCATGGTCGCGATATCAAAACTTAGTCTGTGTAGTGGTTTACATAAAATTGAGAATTACTGGGATGATTCTTTAGGATTTTTCCTTCCAAAAAGTAAAACAAAAAGTTTTTGGATATTCATATGTAAACATTGCACTTCCCTCTCCAGTTTAAAGTTGTATGTGCTATTCCAGCAGAACATTTTACTAAAAGGTTTATGTATTGAAATAAATCTATTAAGGTAGTTTATGTTTAGTGGATACAGCTGTTGCAGGTTTGTGAATGTTTGTTAGTGTGGCTACTGTTTGTGGGTATTACATGAGTAGTGATGGATGGACATGTAAGGGTGGAAAAGGATGTATGTTTTTCCAAATACTAACTGGAAATACCTGTGGATGTGGGCTTCTTATGGTCTAATGATCTTTGTGGAGCTCCTCAACATCATATCTTATCTGTCTAAACACTGAGTTAAACTGAATTTGTTTAGAAAAGAAATGCTGGTGCATTGATAACCTAAAGAAACAGTGGAATGACTTGGAGAGTTAGCTAAAGAAAGTGTCTAAGCCTAAACAGTGTGAGTTATTAACCGGATGTGGGCCACCTCTACTACAAGTGTTAACCTACCTGCCTGCAAAAGAGAGCAATGCATATCTTGTATGTCAGTAGTATTATCAGGACGTCATTACGGATTGCATGGTATTTAAAAAGTGGAGAAACAGGGCCTGGAGTTACTGTTTCGACCCCCCCCCCACACTTGTTTGGGCAAATCTGAGAAGGACAAGGGGGGTTTGTCTGCAAAATGGAACATACCTACTGGTGTATGGGAGGTGTTAGAAATGGGATTTCTGGTTGGCTAGGGCAAGTGCCTAAACCAGGCAGAAACCACCACTCTAGTCAGGTTACACGCTGAAGATAACCCCTGCTCACCCCCTTGGTAGCTTGGCACGAGCAGTCAGGCTTATCCCAGAGGCAATGTGTAAAGCGTTTGCACAACACACTCACACAGCAGCGACACACTAGGCACACCACCAAAGAAACTCCACACAAGGTTATATAAAAAAATAGCCTTTGTATTACTCATAAAAAACATTAGAACCCAATCACATATATACACTGTGCCACCTGGCACTAGGTATGACTTTACAGGGGATTATATACATTACAGGGCCACTCAGGCCACTGTCATAACCATTAGAACAGGCAAGTAATAAAACAACCAGTATTTACTGGCACATACCGCACTTGGCATTAACACATTATGCATAAACCATATTAGGCAAAGGTATCAGCAACAGTGCACCACAGTAAACACTTGTAGTACACCTATCATGAGCATCTCCTAGGCATGAACGTCACAACATTACCTAAGACAGCATATTATGCACAGCATAATAATCACATTAGGCCCACCGTAGGCCTATACCTCATCAGACATATCCTGCAGGTCCATATCTCATAGACCCATCATGCCCCCTTTAGACATAGACAAATCACCGTAGTAAACACTCGTGGCATGCGCAGGTCGGGGAAAGAATCTCCCAGAACCTAACCACATCAGGGCACACCCCTTCGCTTTGTGAGGAAATAGTTCTCCACTCCCAAGAGCCTCCGCTCCCTCCCTTCAGGAGTTGTAGAAATGTTGTGGTACGTCCCGATCCGGGGGCCCCGACTGGGCTCACACGGTGATACCACTGGCCAGAATCACCCCCACCACCAAGCAATTGTGTAGCTGCCCGCAGCCACGCGGCGCAGCTGGGCACTGTCGGAAATGCGGGGGTAATGTCGGTGCTACTTTAGCACCCAAGTGAGGTCTGCCACTGGCCCCTCGGGCCGGAAACACAACGCTGCCCGTGACCATAGGCACTCTGGTCCCCAAGGCACTCACCCTCTTGTACTAAGGCCGTTTCACGGGGGCCCAAGAGGTTCTTGTGCCTGCACCACTTGTTTTCCAATCCCAGCAGGGATCCTTCTCTTCTCCACGCGTGCCTCCTCACCGTGCAGCAGCGTCTGTCTCCTCCGGCGTCACAGCAGTGGCCCACCCACAACCAGGCGCAGCTCCTGCCTGGCTTCCTCTCACGTGCGGAGGCCCCGCCCACAGTCAGGCTGGCTTTGCCTGACTTCCGGAGGTTCCGTGTTCCGCTTCCCAGCCAGGACTTTTTTACAAGGCAGGCTTCTCCTGGGCTTTGGAACTTGGAAGGTACTCCTCTTGGGTGCAGCTCGGCAATGGAAGCGAGGCGGCTTCCTCCCATCTGGAGCGCGCCCTCACTGAACCAAGGATCATCGCGGCGTCCTGCTGGGCGGGTCTGCGGCGGGCCGGGCCTCCCTCTCCTCGCTGTCCTGGCCGGTTGCTAGGCAACGCCTAGCACCTCAGCAGCATGAGGCCCGGTCCGCACAGCAACTTAGCGGCACCTCTGAAGCACTTCCACTAGCCCAGATCGGGGAGCAGAGCCAACAACCGCTCCTCCCACCGGCAAAAGTGAAGTGCCCAACATGCTTTGCTCCGTGGTAAGGCAATAAGTAAAGCAGCAAGCACAGCGCTCACCCAGCGCTATTGCAAATCAGCCCAGGAAAGCCACCAAGCCCTGGTGGTTCCTTAGAAGGAAGGGCCCAGGCAGGCCAGCACACCGGGGCTCCTCAGCAGGGCAGCAGCTTCACTCCCACGAGTAGGGAGCCCCCGATGGCGGTTCCTCCTGGGGCCCAGCAGTTCCAGAAGTTCAGTAAGCACAGAAAGCACACCTTACATGGGGTCACAGCCCCAATACTTATACTCCTGCAAGTCTTTGTTCTCCCCCTGGCACAGGGCTCTCTGCCCGGTCCAAACCAGTTCTGGGGTCTCTTAACATTTTGTTCACAGTGCACAACAACCTCCTTTGTAAGTTTAGGCTCTGGCCCCAGACACACCACAGGGGGGCGGAGCCAGCATTGTGGAAGGCAGGCACAGTCCTATTCAGGGTCAGGTGCTACTCCTCCCACCACTCTAAATGCAGATCGGCCTATTCAGCCTAGCGCTGACTCACCCAGCCCCTCTGGAGCCACTGCATCTCCCCAGCCCCTGTCATCCAGAGCAAGACATGCAATACACAACAGGCAGGCACAAAGACACATATCACACAGAAATGCCCACTTCTAAAAGTGGCATTTTTAAAATAGTGATAATAAATCTGCGAACACCATTACGCAGTATTTATTACCACTATTCCAAACATACCAAACTTGATCACGCTACTCCTCTCATATCAGGAATTACCACTGAAACACATATCAGGGAATCCCCAATGCATTCCTGTGAGAGGGCAGCCTCACAGTAGTGAGAAACCAAAATGGCTGCTTGTCACTACCAGGACATGCCACACAGTTAAGGCACATGTCCTACCTTTTACCTACATTGCACCCTTCCCATAGGGCTAGCTAGGGCCTACCTTAGGGGTGACTTATATGTAGTAAAAGGGGAGTCACAGACGTGGCACCCACTTTATGTGCCACGTCCCAGCGGCAGTAAACTGCACGCGCAGGCCCTGCAATGGCAGAGGCCTGAGACAGGTTTGAATGGCTACTTTGGTGGGTGGCGCAAGCAGCGCTGCAAGCCCACCAGTAGCATTTAATTTACTAGCCCGGGTATATGAGATACCACTTTACAAGGGACTGATAGGCAAATTAAATACGCCAAACAGGTGTAGACTAATCTTACCACATTTACCATAGAGAGCACATGCACTTTAACACTGGACAGCAGTGATAAAGTGCTCAGAGTCCTAAAACCACCAACACCAGGTCAGAAAAAATACCAGGAGGAAGGCAAAAAGTTCAGGGATGACCCTGCAAAAAGGGCCAAGTCTAACACGACCCTCTTCCAGCCTAAAGCCAGGGTAGACCAATCAATACCTTGATGGACTTCCCTGCTTGGGGCGATAGAACACAGACGCGGGCTCGCAACTGCAGGGGCACACTCCAGTTCTACGCCAATCTGAACCCATGTGGTTCCCTCTGTCAAAGCTCCCAGGGCCAACTAAGCTACCCCACTGGGACTCCCTAGCTGTCCGCAGCCAGGACCAGGCCCTAGGCCATCCAGATGTCTCTGGTCCTTGCCATCTCACAGAGTGGGGGGCGGTGGCCCCAGGTACATAGTATCCATTCTCCACTCTACCTCTCATCAGTGCAGTTCTAAACTGCCACTGATCCTCCAACCAAGGGTCTGCACCCTCAGGCTGACCAGGAGTCACAGGTGAGGCTCTCCTCCCCCTCCTTCTTGGGTTCCGCACTCTCCTCCTAGGAGAGGCACCCTCAGAACACAACTCTCCCACCAGTTCAAGACCTCTCTCCTGCAACTGGTCTCCCAACCTAGGATCTAAACCCTCAGGTTGAACCGGGACAAGAGGCGAGGACTCCCTCCCAGAGTCCTGCACCCTCCCACCGGGAGTGGTATCCCCAGAAGACACTGGTTAAAGCTGTCCTTCCCTCCAGGTCAGGCGGAACCTGAACCTGGCCTCCCAACCCAGGGACTACACCCTGCGGCCGAACACTTGCCTGGCATACCAGGATGTCTGGGGGAGCACGCAGGCCCCGCCCAAGGGTAACACATACCTCATGTGTTGCATGACAGTCTGCCTGGCATTGATATCCTGATCCCTGTCCATCTGACAAGACGCAAAGACCCCCCAGGACAGAAAGTGGTGTCACCATGGTCACTCCTAGAAGGCTCAACCCTTATGGCTGGCCCCTGACCCACTGGTTCTCCCACTGGGGACTCTCTCCCCCTCTCACCCCTCCATCTGGACTCCTGCACCCTCCACTCAGGAGCGGCACAGCCAGACACCAGAACTGATGGAGCTCCACCTACAGACGCTCTAAGTTCTCCTGACACTAGGAGATCCCCCTCAATGGATGGCCTACTAGTACAGCCTAGGCTCCCCACCTGGTGTTTCCCTAGGGAACTCTCCAGGCCCTGAGACTGGGTTTCGGGCACCTTGGGACACATCCCATCCTCACTCCTTCCCTGCGGAGACAGGACATGAGCCCCTACACCCCTCCCACTACACCGGGACCTATCTGGGCTACTAAGAACCTTTCCCACCACCCTGGGCTGGGAAATACCTGAGCCACTCCTCTTAGGGTCACTCCCCAATGCCTCCTCAGACCCTCTGGCACTCACCCAGAGGTCTGCCTCCCGTGCAAGCTTCCTGGGATCAGAGAACTCACACTCCAACAGGTGTTGGCGTAACCCTGGAAACAACAATGGAACATGTGCTCTCTGACAATCAGATTGAACAGCCCTTCAAAATTGTTTGCCCTGCTACCCATCACCCAACCTTCCAGTGCATTACAACATTCATCCACAACCCCTCCCCCCCCAAGACTGGTGAGACAGTTTCCCACTGCCCCTGAAACTCAACCTATACCCTTCAGGTGTGACACCCTCTTCCTGGGAACTAGGTACCACGCTCTGGAATCTGGGAGTGGGACTTCCTACACTGGACTCACTTCTGCTGCCACCACTGGACCCTACCCTCACTGGTGAATCCAGACCACTAAAACTATACTCAGGGGACATATCCTCAAGAGTTAGCTTTTCTCTGGCGAAGGCCCTCTCTGCCTCCGCCATCCTCTCCTGCACTAGGATCCTTTCAGTCTCTAGATTTTTCTCTTCAAGGACCAACTCCTTGAGACTCAACTCCTGAGCCAATAAGGCTTTTTTCTCCTCCACACCCAGCTGCGCTATCTCCTTGGCATGCTCTAACCTGAGCCTTTCCAAAGGCAGCTGGTGCTCCCTTTCTTCCCTCCTATCCATCCACTCCTCTGGGACAGGGAAAGGGATGGGGCACTGCCCCCGGCACTGGACCTCGCAAGGGACTCCCTCTCTACGGGGTCCTCACTATCTACTGGCATCCCTGCCCTGTCATTTTCTTCCTCCTGTGCAGACTCTTCAGGGCCACCCTCAGACCCGCCACCCTCTTGGTATGCGGACAGGGCACTCTTCCTCTCAGAGTACTCAAGTCTCCATTCATCCTCTTACTATTGGAGCAGGATTTTCTGAAGGCTTAGCTGGGTGTCTTCCCCACTCACTGCTATGCCTCTCTCCCAGGGGCGGCTGGTGGAATTTGAAACTGGTGGGGCGTATGCAGAGCGAATCAACACATGCGAGCGCAGCGAGCGAGCTCGACGGCTATAAGGGGGGTTTGGGGGGGTTCTCCCCCCGTGAAGACATTTTTTAAAAATTGGCATCTTTTTGGTGCGATTTTCAGCACTATATCTGTGATAAATGGACTAAAAATTCAGTAGTTCTAGGCATTCATAAAAGAAAACTCAAACATTATTTCAGAGAATTTCTGGGTTGCCAAGCAAGTCTGACTTCTGAAGAGGGTTAGGGTACTAAGCAAGACTGCTTTGGCTCTACCCTTTCCAATAGAAAACACTAGTTAGTGATGTGAACAAGTCCAATGGACAAACCTGGGGTCTAGAGAGAGTCCCTCTCCTGAGAAAGAAATTTAAAAAAGATTGGCAAATGGTGCATTTTAAAGCAAATGAATGCAGCGATAAAGCAAGGCTTATTAAGCAGTGGGAACGTATAGTCTTGAAATATTAAGCACATTAAAAACTGCCGTTTTATTGGCATCATTACCGTGGTGTACTTAACACGCACAATAGGTCATGTAAGACGCTCTCCTTCTGTCTTCAGCGAACTTGTAGCTTTCACCTGGTCACGTGGCTTTATCAAATCATGTGCACACAGAGACAGACAGCGAAAGAGACAGCCTTTCATGACACCCGGCAGCATTGTACAGACTTACCCACTGCTTTGTGTAAAATCAGACTGCAGAAATTCACATGACAAGGGGAAGAAAGGGGACGCACATGCTTACAAAGTGTCACACACATCTCTGCAAAGGCACGGCATGGGTTCACAAAAGGTAAGGCACTTGAACACTCGCAGCACTCACCGTGGTGGTGGTGGTCACCTCCTCCGTCACGACCTTCAGGGTGTCCACAACAGAGATGTAGCCCAGGCGCCTAGCAATGGCTAAGGCGGTGTTGCCATTCTGTAGGGACAGAGCGAGAGCGAGACGGAGTGAGGCAGAGGACGCTGATGCGAGCCAATGAGCTCACCAGGAGCCGCGGTCATCTGGGGGACCCAACACAATCGACGTACGCCTGGGATGTTGTCCCTTTAACCTATTCGAGTGGATCCAGGAGGACTGTGGGCCACCCATATCGCAAGAGGCCCAGCGTGGACTGAATATCCTCAGTTGTGTCCACCGGTATGTAAGGGGGCCGGAGACCCACCATCAAGGTGGGGCTGATTGTGTGCGCCCCAGGGAGTGGTAGGCGCCACAGCACGAGCCTCTCAGAGGTTTTTCAGAGAAGGTTCTGTTGCCAGGAGTCCCGCAGAGGGATGGCAAATTCTAGGGCCCGCTTGCAGACACCAGGTCTGTCAATGGCGTTGTAACATGATGAGCAGCCCTGTCTCTCTGATGAGGCGCCCCTGCACGCCAGAGGCCACGGGGACCACCTTTGCGTTAGGTAGGTGCTCCGGTCGCATCTCCCAGCGTGATTCCCCCAGGCTTTTCCACAGTGTTTTCCTGGTCTCCATCTCCTGTCCCAGCTGCCCATCCAGGCCCTGTCGGGTGGTTAAGGGGCCCGGCAAAGGTATGCCCCCCCCTTCAGCACTCAGAGGATCCCCACGTGCTACCCAATTGGTGGCAGGGGTATTAGGGTTGGACCATCAGCAACTCCGGTGCCTACTGCTGCAGTGTCGATAGTTCAGTAAAAGGCTGGAAAAAAGACAGATAAGGGGCAGCCGCGTGGTCCGTGTGTAGCTTCCTCTGAGCTCCTCTGCCATCTTGCTCGGCTAGCCACGCCTTGAGTTTTAGGAATGTTGCTAAAAGCGTTTTCTTTATTCTTCATTTTTTTCCCCTCTAATCCTTGTTTGCTTGGTGCATGATAAATACAAGGTTCATGTTTTTCCACATATTTTCTCATTACTTTGTAGAATGCAAAACAATAAATCATAATTGCAAAATGCAAACTGTGATTTCATGCCCGCCTTTCTCATATTATTTCACTTTTTCACTTCAGAACTATGCAATTGCATACCTTTATCAGAGTCTGCGGCTCGCCGACCATAGGTACTTTGTATACGGTCAATGAAGAGTCCCCAGGCTGTCCCTGTCCAAATGTATCCCCCGGCCATATACATCTGCAGACAATGCAGCCTGCGGGTACCCAAAGGTGTCAGTGGCACCCCTGGATTCCGGCACAGGCTATCTAAACTCACTGTTACTAGCAGGATGGAACTACAGGCCAGGTGACATGGTGCCACCTCTGAGGCAGCCCCGGCGGGTCTCAGCTCTTCATAAACCATTGCAGTCAGCTAAGCCCAACCCACAATACTGGAGCACGAGGTGAGCGCAGGCTGCTAATGTTCAAAGTGACTTTTACAGACCCCATTGAAAACTGCTCAGATTTTGTTTTCATGTAATGCGTTCAGCAGAGCCAGGGCGTCCCAAGCGACAGTCCGACCCCCTGCAAATAACTAGTTATAAACAGACAAAAGTTGGCGACGCCAATAAGTGACTGTATCAAATGCGTGTGTGAATAATGCACTCTTTCCGATATGAAGGGGCCCTGGGTTTCGTTTCGTAGGCGGTGAATCGCTGGGGGATGAAGCTCAGATAGGAACTGTAACTGAAGTGGAGAAGCCCCAGCCGACATTTACCCGGCCCTGAAATGGTCGTGTTATTGAACCTCTCATTAGCCTTCTGCGGGCTCTGACATAGCCACACGTATGTGCTGCTGCTTTCGAACTGCAAATTTTAGGCCCGTGGCACATTCTGGTTACACATTACTTATAAATACAAACGTTGCCTGTAACACCAAATAACCCCCTGCTTTTATGGTCGAATGGCCCTGCACGTACACTGCGGGGTTTTAACGTTTCTTAGCATGCGATTCTTTGGGAGCAGTTCTCAGAGAATCTACCCATGCTGAAAGCCTTAGACGAGATCCACATTCGACGTGATAAAATCTCTTTAAATGATCCACATAAAGTACATGACTCCACTGAATATTGATCTTCATGCGGGAGCTTGAGCCACCAAAAAGCTACAAACCTGCACCAGCTACCCTTGCAGGTCAGCATCATATTCATTATCAGATGCATCACATTGACGGGAATAATAAAAAAACACACCACCCTGCCTGGCAAAATAACTATCTCAGGAAACTCGCAAAGCTATTATAGAGCCGGATCCAAAGTCAAGAGATGCAATCAGGATAATATTGCTGGATCTAAATATTGTTAAATACTGTACAGTTCAGTAACAACCGGTGCGAAAATTGAGATAATGCGAATTCCCGAGCATGAATGGCGACGGCCAAGTGTTGCATCCTTGAGAACTCCTTGATTGCCGCTGTGGAACAGTTCATTTACGGTAGTGCATTTTACAGCTATCTTACGCAAGCAAGGGTAAACTTTAAGGCTGAGAAGGAAGCTGAGATCATCACGTCTTAAACGGGGAGTCATTAGTACATCGTTCACACTTTGCATTTTACTTCTTTTGCTAAGCGCTATACAAATGCTACTGTACAATACAACCCTCCTCTGTTTGCTTTATTCGTATTGGAAGTTCTGCTCACATCTGTGGTGTCCTACATTTTAGTCATTCTTTGTGATTCCGAACAGCATCCATGTGTGTCTGACTGATAATGTGATATTCCTAACAAAATTAGCAATAACATACAAATATTATTGGTAAAGAAAGGAATTAAGTTATTACGTGCAACTAAAAGGAAGGGATTGGAGTTCATCAAAAAAGTTGTGCAGTTGAGATCGGTTGCATCAGGTCTGGAGCACGTCTCCTGGCCCGAGGCTTGTCACCGAAATACTTCCCACATAAACTGTGCTAATAAACACTACCATGCATACACAAGCTGAGGAGCTGCACATTCCACCGAATAGAAAGCGCACAGAGCTGTCAACGGGCAGGAAAGCGCTACACAAATTCTAAAATACAGTAGACTGACTGATGGCAGGGTTAAGAGGAAGATGCCAGTCTGGGACGATAAAGTTAAAAAAATTATTATTTAAACGCATCTCAGAGCACCAGTAGCACATGGAAAAGAATGGACGCCAACGAGAGCCGTATTCAGTCCCAATGTAAACAGAAAAGATGTTTAAACTTTAAAATAAGAGCGTCCGAACTGCGACAATTGTTTAATGTACCGCAATAATACAAGCAGAAATAAGTTCCAATTAGTTGCCAACGACATCGAACTCCTCATAATGCATAAAGTGTTATGCAAAAACTTGGGGTGGGCAGCCTTTAACAGCAATGGCTGTAAAATATAGCCTTATAAAACTATAAAAGGGTGCCGAGATAGATATTTCAGCTCTAAGCTCTCCCCCCAAAAAATGTCCTCTAGGCAGGCTCATACATTTGCTCTAGGTTTGCAATTTGGTCCATTTTAAAAACTGACCTTGCCTTTAACTCTATTTCCAGATCTCTGCTCCTTCCCCACTCTGCTCACGCACTGCCTGCAGCTTAATTTAAGCCGGTGATTTCCGGTGCTCGGCACTTAATTGTCAATTTCGGCACTTATGACATTCTGCTGCATGGTGGTGCTCTTTGTCTCATTAGAGACGAGCATTAACAACAGTTGTTTATTAATTCAATGCACTTTAAAAATAACTAATACCTGCCGCGAAAGCCATTCTTATAACTTTGGGGGTCTGGAATAGTCAGAATTGTCACACTTGCAGGTGTGTGATGGTTAGTAGTTGTGTTGTTCCTGTTAATGGCAGCACTGACAACGGCAATGGACGGTGCAAGCGGAAGTGGCCTCCTGAAGAGGGCCCTGACACTATTTGTACAAATTAATCACTGCCTGCCCGTGTGCTCTCACACTCCCCTTCCACCCCTGCAGTCTCTGAACACTCAGTCCTCCTTGCTCTTTACCCCTTCAGCTCACAGACGATCCCCTCTGCTCCTGGCTGGATGGTAGTGGACGCAGCGTGCACAGCGCATAGTGCCATTATTGGCAACCTCTCCCACCCACTGTCTGAGCATGCAATGAATAAATACACAAGACAACTTTGTAGTGGGAAAATATTGCTGCAGGTTTATTCCATACAGGAGTATGCAATATGTGGGTTATCTTACGGGCGATCCAAGGGCGGGGCAGCTGTGCCAACCTATGCTGCCCCCGCCCGCCTGGTGAGCCAGCACTGTGGGGCACCCCGTCAGTGCTACCTTTGTCGATCCTCTTCCGGATCACGTGACACGTTGGTCTGTTCTACTCACGCCCTTTTCAGGGCGGAGCGTAGCAGGGCAAACCCCCGGTTGGTCAGGCCCCCAACCGCCCGAAGGACTAACGGGGCGCCGTCGCGGTTTTCCAGGAACCTGCCCTGAGGCTCCCGGTCTTTGGCTCTGGCACCCCTACTGTGCCACGCAGAGGTACCCTTACTGTACCGGTCTGCCGCAGAGGTACCCTTACTGTACCAGTCTGCTTCCAGATCGCCCTGTAACTCCGCCTGCAACACAAAAGGAAAACATTAAAACATTCAGGATACCCTGTCCCCCAGCCAGGACGCCGGGTAAGAGGTGGGGCGGGAGACGGCGTGGCTGGCAAACAGAGACCGCCAGGAGGGGCAGGGGAGGCATATATGCCCTCCCCCCCCCCGGCGCACAGGAAGGACGTCACAGAGGCGACCTAGCTAGAGGGCTCACAGACCCCTCCAGAGACTAGAGCGGGTGGGTGGTGCCAAGATGGCACTAAAGGGCCGCCCTGCTGAGGTGGCCCCCTGCGGGGGCCGCGGACAGCCGCATAGTGCCATTATTGGCAACCTCTCCCACCCACTGTCTGAGCATGCAATGAATAAATACACAAGACAACTTTGTAGTGGGAAAATATTGCTGCAGGTTTATTCCATACAGGAGTATGCAATATGTGGGTTATCTTACGGGTGATCCAAGGGCGGGGCAGCTGTGCCAACCTATGCTGCCCCCGCCCGCCTGGTGAGCCAGCACTGTGGGGCACCCCGTCAGTGCTACCTTTGTCGATCCTCTTCCGGATCACGTGACACGTTGGTCTGTTCTACTCACGCCCTTTTCAGGGCGGAGCGTAGCAGGGCAAACCCCCGGTTGGTCAGGCCCCCAACCGCCCGAAGGACTAACGGGGCGCCGTCGCGGTTTTCCAGGAACCTGCCCTGAGGCTCCCGGTCTTTGGCTCTGGCACCCCTACTGTGCCGCGCAGAGGTACCCTTACTGTACCGGTCTGCCGCAGAGGTACCCTTACTGTACCAGTCTGCTTCCAGATCGCCCTGTAACTCCGCCACAGCTCTGGAGGCGGCTCCTGTCGCCGCGAGAGCCCCCCACCAAAACAGCTCATTTCCGACCTGCAACCTGCTTTCTAAGGCTTCGTGCATGTCCAGTGGAAAGTATCCATGCCCACCTGTTACAATTGCACCCCAAGTTAGTCAACCTAACCTAGGCGTACGCCTGGATGGCAATGGTGACAATGGACCCCATCTTTAGCAAAGTAGCCTTTAACATTGGCCTGAATCAGCTCGTGTCTGATGAAGCCCAGACCCCTCTGGTCTGCGAGCTTACGCCATAAACAGATGCCTCTTACAGGGATGTTCAATGGCCTCGTCAGACTTAGCTCTGTGCCACCTCTGCGGGGATCATCTCCGCCCAACAGAGCTTCACATTGACCCATGTAGTTGCTGAACTCACCAAACAGCGCATTTCAACATGCGACCGCTCATTTCCAGGCCTCCTGCGAATCTAAGGGAAGAGATCACTCCCTACTGGTGATAAATGAACCTCATCTCTATCACAATAGCCCTTGACTTTCGCCTGGATCAGCTAGTGTCTGAAGAAACGAGAGACTCTTCTGTGCTGTGAACCTGTGCCAAGAACTACTCACCCTCCTGCGGGAAAGTTCCTCTGCCTCACCTGACCTAGCCCCGTGCCAACTCTGGGCGGGACGGTCTCCAACACCAAGGCTCACCTTGCCCCATCCATTTGCTGATCCCACCTAGCTGCTGTCCTTCTATCACTGTGTGTGCCTGAACCCCTGTGTCCCCCATCTATGGGACAGCAGCCCCCTTGTTATGTAACCGCTCCCACCGCCGCCTGCCTGCTTTGGCTATTTGGGCGAGGAGGATTATGCTTCACCTTTGCAGTCCCTTTGCTTTCTAAATCAGGACGCACAGGAATGTTCATAACTAGCAGTATGTGATAATGAGCAAGGGTGCCCGCCTGTCCATGCCATACATTCCTTATTCCTTATGGGAATTCCGCCGGCTCAACTCCCTCTGTGGTGAAACCCCTAGGCATACCAGCTAAGAGAATCTGTCTGACTCAATACAGTGCGCACTGAGCGATATGGTGCCTAACATTAAGGATTGTCTGAGTCCTACCTAACCCCCCTCCTAGAATATTCCCGACCAGGGGGACAGGGGCGTTCCCACTGCCCACCCTTGGGCACCCCATAGGTGGAAAATTACCTGCTCTGCTAAATTTTAATCATTGTTGAACACTGGACGTGTCAAATGTTTTTACATAGTAGCCTTTTGTGCTTGACACCTTGTTTCCCCATATCTTGGGACGACAGCACACTATGTTGGCTGGCAGCGTCACCACCCAGCGAGGCTGCCATAGCTAACCGGGCGGGCATCGCTTACTGCAGGAACTTGTCACCTACATGTTACTTGCGCCTGCAGATGCTCTTCTCAGAGCAGCCCGCTAGACAATGGCTTCCATTGTACGGTGGTGCCAACAGACCTCCAAGCACTTAAGGCGGTACCTCTTGAGTAGGGCTCTGATCTGACAGATGCCCCCTGCATCGGATACCGCATCTGGCTGTAAGCCGCTCAGTGCTCCTGATGCCTTGGCGCCGAGAGATCCCCTTGGGGATGATTCTCCGCGCTTTGCCAATATTAAATATAAATATATATATCTTAAACCTCTTTACTGGTTTGCCACATGGCACCCTTGTGGGTGTTGATACGGAACCACCTACCCAGCATATGTTGACAGTCTTGCGTTGCCATCACACCCTGTGTCTCTTGAATCCCCTCTATCTTCCTGTGCAATAGTCATACTGCTAAGTGGCAATCAATTCAAAATCCCTTTCACACGTTAGCAAATGTGAAACCTTTTGTCTTGCCCTCCCAAACTTCTCCTAGTATACCAGGGAGCAGACAAGGCACTGGGAACAGGAGGGGAACCATATGTATCAAAACCTGCCCTTTCTTGAATACTGGGAATGCCACATGTTCTTTAATACATTGTGGCCTATTTGCGCTTTAACTTACTGCTCCAACCCAGTTTGACCCCAACTTTGGGACAGCTGTAGTAGTAACATGCCTACAATGGTACGTGACATTCTACGAGCACTGCGCAGGAAGACACCCAAGACCCTCAGAAAACCACTTGGAGGTATGCTAACCTGCCCCTCAATCTGCCTTTCCCTGTGCCAGACTAGGAAACATTTGCATGGCGGTACCAACCCCTCAGCCTGTGAAACTCAATGCGATAGCTGACTGCAGCTGCGACTGACTTAATTACATTGCTTGCCCAGGCCTGCGAAATAACTTACTCCAATATTCTGGCCTGGGTGAAGAGAAGGGTGGTTGGGGAGACTCATACCTGCCTTTGGAAACAGACTTGTTGCCTATCCACTTATTTGAGTTACAGGCCGCAGGAGACGCCCTTCCAATCCCTGCTTCTAGTCAAAAGAAGGATAAACCTTTAAAATTGCCTGGTCGATGACAGGTGCAATTGCCCATGCTTCAGGGATGTGAACCCTTGACTTGGACTGGGCCCGTGGCACCAGGTGCGGATGACTTCTCCTCTGCTCTGCAGGTGTAAGACACACCGACTGCGCCTGTCAGTGCACCAGCATATGGAGCATTACCTTGGAAACTGCAGCTAATGGCTTTCTAGGTTAACCCATATGGCACAATGTTACTTTGGATTTCCATTTTCGTAATAATAGTGTAGCTGCTTGATACCAGTGCCAGGGTGCGACTGGGGGATTGCTGTGATCTGCCGATGTCCTGGTCAACTGATCCCCTAGGTGGGCCTTTGATCTCTTCTAGGCAGAACCTAACCCATCACGCCCACCTATGCCCCTTTTCAAAACCACATTTGACCAACTTCCGCCAGTGGTCATTTGGCTGAAGCCCAGTAGGACCTAGCCGTGACTGAGTTGGGAGCCACCTCACTGTGAGGGCCCTGCTTCGGAGAAGTTAGAACATGCTGCCTTCCACCAGGAGGGTTTCTTGACGTAATAATCTGACTTTTTAGGAGCATTTTAAACTGGTGTTATGGAGCGATGGCTTGATTCATATTACCGGATATTTGAAGGATACCCATGAACATTTGTAAATGTTCCACAACACTCGAGCTGCAGTATAAAACTACCTTGCTTGCCAAGATTTGACCCAGCAGCAGCTCACCAATATTACTGCCAATCGTCTATGTGACACTCACCAATTCTCTATTTTTTATTTTTTTTGGTCCAGTTTTGGTCCAAGAGATACTTTTTATGGATGAGGCAGGATGCAGCCCTTCACACTGGGCCCCTTGGCCACCGTGATGGTGCTCTGTTATCCCTCTTAAGGAACCAGTCAGGCTGGTGTATTTATTATGAAGTTGCCTTAGGACAGGCAAGCCAATGCACTAACCATCTCCAGTACCTCAGTCACACAGCCCTGGGGCCTGGTTACTAAACCAGGTTAGGTTTATGGAGTAGCCTGGTGTCAAGAGGCCCCTCTCTTTATGCATGCCTGCATTAGCTCACAAGCATCACCTTTGTCAATCAACATTGGGCAACCGCGCCCACTAGTGGCAGACTGTCACATGCGCCGGAGCTGCCAATTAAGTGCGGAGCAGCCCTATGAAAGTCCAGGGTTGACTTTCGCACTTTGTGGATAAAGCAAAACGAGGCTGATAAATTAATGCCAGTTTAACTAAATAACGTTTGTGCTATAGAAACTGCTTGATAAATCCAATTGAAATGTGCTCTTCAGGCCTGACCCGCCACACCCCAACGAGAACCTCAGCAACCCATGAATGCGCAAGAATTGCACAGCTGAGGCCGGAGCAGCAATGCCACCGAACCATGGCCCGTTAGTGCAGCGCCCGCCGCAGGAGAGGTGCAGGTATCAACACCACTTTGCTTGGGTGCCCCCGGCCCCCCGGCCCTAACCCGATCACCACCAGTCCGCGGGCCCTAAACCTCTGTAACCCTGGCCACCCTGACCCAGGAATCAGAATACACAACTTTACATACTCGGTCGCTGTAACATTGTGCCTGGACATTTACCTTCTTCTGGTGAAGTTAATGAACAAACTTTACGACTGCGGCCTGCTGCCACATAAAACGTGTGTTGCTTGCATATCAGGAAAGTGTAAATCTTGGCTGGCATGCCTGACTATGTTGATGTGCTTGGGGATACATCGGTACACCAACTGTGCATGTTACGGCGAAATAACCTTTGGCTACAATTGAACTCTTCTCAATAGGTCCCTGTGCGCTGGTCTCAACTGTGCCAGCTGGGCGCATTCCTCCTATCCTGCCATGGCGGACGCTGCCCTACCACCTTGACTTTGCTTGGCTGCGCCTAACATGCCTCGTGCAGCAAAGATGCCCAGCCCCCTTGTGGAGCGCCCATGCCTCGGGCTTTGCCACGCCCGGCCCGCCGCATCACAACCAATGCTGCCCGCGCGCACCATTGAGCACGTGTAAGCCCTATGCCGCCCTCCGCCCATGAGGGAGGACACCTGATGGACCCAGTTCCCTGCCCCAACTGCAACCGGATAATCCATCAGGGCAACAGGGCACCGAGGAGCGGCAGGGGCTCCCAAACTTGGACTCTTCCCCTGGGACGGGCTCGCATCCAGAGAGAAACAGGGTGCCAAAACAAAAGCACATGGTAAATGCACTTAGGCCAGCCTGAAAACACGTCCATGCAACCCTCGCTTCAAAAGCTACCCGATGTAATGCCCCCCCGACATGGTGCCACTTCAGGACTCAGACTACGAATTCTGACCTCAAACGATCAATCAGAATAGGACATCACACTTAGGAGGTGAGAACTGCTTCCAGGCACCCGGAGAATGTATGGTTCTCTTCACCAGGCTGAAAATCGAAAAGGTACTCTTTTACCCTGAAAGCAAATCACTCCTGGTGGACGAAGTAAACAACTAAAATTAAATAGAAGGAACACACAATTAGACAATAGTGGAGCAAAAGAAAACCGAGGAACGGGCATATTTGAAACAAAAGTGAGATTACACTCACGCTGTCCTACCAGAGAACTTGCTAACAGCCATGGAGCTAGGCTGCCTTTCTCTGATCTCCAAATTCGGCAATCTTTTCCAACAATAAGTGCGGGCCTGCCGGTGACATTGGACGGGAGATGGGGGGAAGCAACCTGCCCCCATGCGCCACCAACCCGTGTGCCGCATGCAGTGGCTGCTGTTAATTAAAGGCCGGGGGGGCCGGGGATGCAGCCTTGCACTCCATATGGCTAAGGGGCAAGCACCACCTTAGGGGGGAGCCCGCGAGCGGAGCCCAAAGTCGGCCCGCCCCCTGGAATGGCTCCCGCGGGCCGGGGAGCACGCCACTAGACCCGAAACGCGAGCCCCGTCGCACCCCAGCAGCGAGGAGGAAAGTGGCGCGAAGCCCACTGCCCCCCCCCCGCAGCCTCCGGTGAACGCAGTTTGCTCCAAAAGGGATGGGTGGGGAGCGTGGTAAGTAGTGGCAGGCTCTCCCTACCCGCAGACCCAAACAGACTGAGCGCCACGGGGACAGTGGGACACCGTCCCCCGGGTCCTCGGCTACTACCCCCCGCAAAATTCTGCAATATGGTCGGTTAAGGCACTTGGGCAGGGGGGGCGTCTCAGACAGCGCTTGCCGCCGCCCCCCCCCTGGCACAGGGGAGGCACCCGTGAGTACCGGCCAAAGGTAACTCATGCCAGTGGACTGTGTCTCAACGAATGCTAACAACACAGCGCCTCCTCAGGGTTTTAGGCGCCTTGTGCGTCTTACTGGCAGTGGCCCCCATTGCATGAACGTGGACGCCCCCGCAGTCCCTCAACGGAGGATGGCTCCTCCGAACCTCTGCCAAGTGCTCGTGCGACATCCTCCCCGTTCTATTAGGGTCACGGAGCAGCGCGCACCACCCCCAGCCGAACCAGAGTAAAATGACGGCTGGGAGGATGCTACTTAACCCCCGGGTCATCCCAAAGCAATTTGTGAATGTTGCGTCGGCGACGGAGGGCAAACCATGCCCGTACGCCGATGCACACTACCCAACCCTCAAGGAACCCCGGGAGGCGTCCCCCTGTTGCACCGATTACAGGCCAAGGCCGCAGGCGACCGGCCGTGCTCACAAAGAGCTCCCACCTCCCCATCATGGCTGCCCGCGCCATGGCCCCTGTCCAACCCGGGACTGTCCCGGAGACGGGGCACGGGGGGGCATGGTGCACTCACCGTGACTGATGTGTAGCAGCGCACGTGGCACGGCCGGGCCTGTAAGGACGGCGACGATGAACGACCCTTCTCGACGGCGTGGCGGCGCAGCTTGCCTGGTGAGCTCCAAAATTCCCCCTCACCTCTCCCGACTGCCTCTGTGGCCGATGGCGGGCAGTCGCCGCCCGACTGACTGGGCTCCCCGCAACCAATCCCTGAGCCCACCCGGGCGCATGGTCACCTGTACTGATCGACGCAACTGGAGGGTGGGTAGCCCAAGGAGCGGCAGCGCTCTCACTGTCCCCGCCTGCTCGCCCCCCCCTGCACCGCTCGAACCTTGGTTTCCAGCACCAATGTCGGCAGTCTAGCCGTCAGGCCGCATGTCCCCGCAGCTAGTGGACCTGACTCGCAGGATCCCCACGTGGGCAGCCTGCGAGGAACCGCAGCCTGCGAGGAACCGCAGCCTGCCATAACCCTGGCCCCCCCGAACGCACCAAGAAGGCAATAGCTTTCCTGGCGCTAAGAGCCCCATAAGTGCCCTAGGGAACTCGCACCCCCCCCCCCATGGCAGGCCGAGCCATGGCCCCTGTGCAACCTGGGACTGTCCCAGGGACGGGGCGGGGGGGGGGTTGCTGTGCTGCGCTCACCGTGACTGATGTCGCGTGCAAGCGCACGATGCACGACCAGGCCCAAGGATGACCCCCGACGAGACGATGGAACTCGACCCCTCTCGATGGCGTGGCTGGCAAACAGAGACCGCCAGGAGGGGCAGGAGAGGCATATATGCCCTCCCCCCCCCCCGGCGCACAGGAAGGACGTCACAGAGGCGACCTAGCTAGAGGGCTCACAGACCCCTCCAGAGACTAGAGCGGGTGGGTGGTGCCAAGATGGCACTAAAGGGCCGCCCTGCTGAGGTGGCCCCCTGCGGGGGCCGCGGACAGCCGCACACTCATTCGAACCCTTTTCTAAGCGCCTGGCAGGAGTGTCTGACTTGAATGTTCAGTCATCCAAATTCGTTCAACAAAATTGGCCTACAGAACCCATAGGCAGAATAACAAATACATCTGAGGACAGAAAAGTGTTTGAGCCTAGCCAGCCGTTTGCCCCGCATCCTCCCTCGAAGTTTTAAATGAATCCCTTGACTTGGTGACCACTGAGCGAACATTTAAAAACATGTGTTGCACTAGCAGCACTGAAGTTGCAGCACTAAGCTGCACATCCGGTAGAATATTTTTGGGCAGGATGTATTGCACGGCCAGTCGATCTGCACAAGCGGGTTGCGTCACCGTTGAGCTCGTGCTGAAGGGCAAATATTCAGACTGATAAACCTGCACGCGAAAATGTCTGAAGTATGAAGGAGGCAAGAAACCGCCCGAGCAAGCGCCTCTGTTCCAGGGCTGAGCTTCGGCGCGCTTTCCTGTGCCTCGCCGAGAGCACTTACATGACGATGCACGTGCTGCCGGAAAGGCACCCGTGTTATCCCTTTCAATACTGCTGGGGCGCAAGCTCCGGTGTCCCACAGAAGATGGCCCCCGTGAATGTGTAATGCAGTCATCTCATTGCATGCATGCCACTGTTCACCGTGTACGGGGAGGAGGGTGGGGGGTGCACAGTCGATCTCTCACCACAAGCACATTTTCTGCTATTACGTTCGCAAATCCAGACTTGCTGAGGAAGTGACATAGCACGTTTCCACCTGTGTGTGAACACAACTGTGTGCATCTTAAGAGCAGGTAAACACACTGCCCTCCCACCAGTGTATATTTCAAAGCCTCCCAGGAAAGTCCCTGCTGGCGGAGTCATTCTGACATTAAAAGCGGAATCACACACTCCAGACATGGAAAATCCTACCTGAGCAGGTCCGCCGTCCGCGCCGCCTCGGGTCCGACTCCGTTTGCGCCTATAGCCCCTCTCAGCCAATCCTGGTGCTGCTGGCAGCGCCAGGATTGGCTTAGGGCACGGTTACCTCTCGCCCGCCTGCCCATTAGGAGACTGAGGTTTGAGCCTTTGCTAAACCCTCGCTCTCCTAATGGGCATGCGCAAGCCAGTGCAAACACAAGTGCGCATGACTGGGCACGGCGCGAAAATTCGCTGCCCTTCCCCACTCATGCGCACTTCTGTGCTGCTGCCTGCTGCCCCTGGTCCCTCTGACAATCATGTCAGTCAACATGACGCAGGACCGCCCACCCCCTTCAGACTCTGAAGGGGGTGGGCGGTCCGACGTCATGCTGACTGACATGATTGTCAGTTCTCCCTCGGCGTCTTTGAACTTAAGTAAACTGATTCAGTTTACTTAGGTTCAAAGACGCCGAGGGAGCTGCGGGCGGGGGGGCTATGCCCCAACGCCCCAATGGACGCACCGCCGCTGCTCTCTCCTCACAGAAGCCCCTCAACTCCAACATACTGTATTTGAACAGATCACCTACAATAAAGGCAGATTTCATTTTTGGCAAGGCACTAAGACACAAGTGCAACACAAGAGACCTAGGTGTAAAGAGCTACAACAGGAGTACACAACAATAAAAAAAATGACTTTCGCAGGAAAATCAGGAGAAATCCCCAAACCATGTGATTGTCTAAATGCAGAGTTTGCTCGTAAATAAAGGGACCCCCTCTATAAAACTATAAGGTCAGGGAGAAAGAGGGGAAAACAATCAACTAAAGCAAAAAACTCTCCCCTAAGACCTATATTTCTTTACAGAAGATTCAATCTGGTATGGGTTAAGGTACAGGTACAAAATTACAATGATATGATATTCAAATAAACATATACATTTTTCTTTTTTATTAAAAATTCCTTTTATTTTTCATTTTAATTACTTTCTTATTTGTTATAGTCAGTGCACATCAGTTTATATTTTTAATACATTTACTAAAGGAACACTTTTTCTACAATTTTTTAATACAAAAATTATTATTCCAAACTATTGACCCCCAATAAATAAATCAATCTGACATCAAAACACATTCATTCCTTACACTCGCTCACAGTCATACAAGACACATATACACATTTGGGTATAAGGAACACATAGATGTAAAACGTTTCCAATGGACAATATTGATGACCAAAGCCAAAAGGTCTGGGCGCACGTGGTCGACGCGCGTTTCGGTGGAGTAACACACACTGTGAACCACCTTCATCAGGACCTCGCCCAAATAGAATACTGTGTCACTAGGACAAATCAAAACGGGGGTACCTAAAGAACAATAATAATATATATATTTTAACCAACCCATACTGTATATAAAAATCTCTTATGAACAATTGATCAGACCATCACATTATACTGAAAGAAGAAAAAAATAAGGAAAAAAGGAAGAATCCTACAAAATTACTCATATAAGTGTATATCTACAAAAGTGCTCTATACAGAAAGAAATTACAAACCTCTTGGCAATCTAGTATTGCCTAAGAGGTATCGAAGCATAAAACGAATAATAAGATAGACCAGAATATCCCGTGATGTGCCATGCAAGGACCTGTCTACAAGACCAAAACACAGATGTGCAATATATTAGCATGCAACTGTTCAGTGCAACACTACTTATACAACCAATGCCAGTAAACTTACTGAATTCAATTGAGAATGAAGCCCTTTCTCCAAAGAAAATAGCTTATAGAGTACTGGACAGCGAAGTCTATATCAACAATGGCTAGCCGTCCCCTACAAAGAAAAAATTATTGAAAATAGGGGATATATCAATTGTACTGCCCAAACGAGCGCATATGCTGAAGATGACAGTGTGGCTAGATCCTTACCTTCTGACTCAAGTAGATGCAGGCTTCTAAATAATATTTTGTTCAGTATGTTTGGGTCCCCCTCGCCAATAATTAGAGTTCTATAGCGGGAGACATATTGTATTTTACTGTATACTAGTTGACATGTACTCTCTCACTATTATTGTCACCCTCCACAATAACCTCAGTCAAGAGATTAGGAAGTTGGATACTCACATCAATGCTTGCGTGTTATATATTAAATGGTCTTGCTCTCCCAAGAGCAGAGTGTTTCATGCTCTAGGTCGTGACAATGGAGGTATCCCTATAGTATATGTCCTGGAGTATTCAGTAGGATAAAACTACCATAGATATACCTGCAAGAGAGGTAGGCAGAAAGATATATATAGGTGACACATTGTTTCCAAAAGACATGTCCCCCTATCTATTGTCTGGGCTAGGGTATCAACTATACGTAGTCTTCGCTATAATAGCTACTACTACTTTGTTGCAACGCTGTGCCTCTTTGTGGTACTTAATTTATTGACTCCATTTGGCCTGCTAAATAAAAAGCCCCAGTCATAGTGCACGTGCTCAAAACTGGGGCCACAGCTCATGTTTGCCAATGTCTAACAACTGTTGTGCGGTGCCTGATAAAACCATATAGTAAGGTATAATACATAGCACAGCAATTATGCGCATGTTCCCCATGATGTAAGACGGACCCTGCACTATCGATCTAAGATTAAAAAGGAATAGAGAGGGGAGCTAACACATCGTCACGCTGTACGCACAATCTTAACTATTAAGTAAAGAAAGGAAGATTGGCGTGCTGATCGAAATATTGGTGCGGTTCCTACGCTCTCAAATTGCTGATATATGACTTAGCTACAGAATAACTATATTAGGCATAAATATAATCATGCGGGAAAATACATGCATGAATTCTAACAGATGTAGCAATCTGAACCCTGCCTCACTATAAAAACTTGTCTGGATACTTACCCACTCTATCCGGGAACGCCTCTACGTAGCTCCGCGTCCATCTTCGAACTGCTAAGTGTCTCAGGCGCCAAAAAGCTGCCTTTAAATTTCTGGCTACGCATGCGTAAAGCGAGGCGTTCCAACTTACGTCATGACATCATGTGTGCGCTCCGTGAGTCGCTAGTCCGATGCAAAAGATTCTCTAGCGCCATCTTGGAGGGGTGTATATTGACCTAAGTCCTCATAGCGGAGTTGGCAGGATGATGCTACGTTGTATGGCATCGCCGCTCATAAAGTACTACTGTTAAACTCAGCAGCCTACATTCCTGCTTAGCCAATATAATGTATAAAGGATGAAAAAACCTTGTCTCAGGTAACAATGCAATATGTCACCGCATATGATGCATCACAGCCAATGCCAGTCACAGTCCCACTGCTTTAGCGTGACCCTCTAATCAGAAATGACACAACAGCAGGGGGATCATATAGATATAAAGATCAAACAATAATCCCACTTTCTCCATATACAAAGATATCACTCTTTTTTCGTAGTCCAAAATAGATAGGGAATACATACCCACAAAGATATATAATCGCTGTAAAAAATAAAATATAAAAGGGGTTACTCCAATGCTACCACGGTCCCGATCCAACAACTGCGTGTCAACCCTAGTGTACATAAGGATCCCCCAAGATTATAATAATCAACAGAATCCTAAACTATATATGCCTAACCGGCACACAAGAATAATCAGACACTAGTTAGCGAGAATTGAACTCATTATATAAATATGCTACATACATGACCTGGCCTCAAGAAATAAAATCCAAAATAGTAGGGTCTTGTTATGTATTAACTAAAAACAGAACCTAGAAAGATCGGGTACTGTTAATCAATGATATACTCGCTAGGCCTAGCGATTGCTGATGTGCCAGACAATTTCTTCGTTCAATCCGTCCTTAACACTCTTGAAAGTGAAAATCCAGAAGGTTTCCCTTCATTTACGAATTGTTTCTGTGGGCAGACCTGGTATAGGTTTAATCTTTTCAAGAATGCACCAGCGAAGATCATGTTCCCCATGATGCTTGTCCAAACAGTGTGCAACCATAGGAGCCGTGACTATTTTAGTACGAACAGCTGATTTGTGCTCGCTGTACCTGGTGCGGAACTCGCGGCTAGTTTCTCCTATATATGCCAACTCACACGGGCACAAGATGATGTACATGATATTAGAACTCCTGCAGTTGCTAAGGTCTCTAAGTTTGATGGTTTTACCCTTGTATGTAATGGTATCAGTAACCATCGCTGTGGTACAGGCATGACATGTGCCACATCTATGGTTTCCCAAGATGGGGGGTAATCCCGTAAGAGTGGCCTGTTGGTGAATCTTATGGGTTTCTTGTCTGGTATGCACCAGCATATCTCGGAGATTTTTATTTCTCCTGTATGCTACTAGAGGTAGTGGAAGTTCCTCACCTTCTTGTGCATTAAGGATTTTCCAACTCTTAGTGATAATGTTCTTGATTTTATAGTTCAGCTGGGAATGGTTGATGACACATACTGTCTGGTCTTTGGGGGCATGAGTGTTGCCCTGTAACAAAGCCTCTCGATTATAATACTTGGCTCTCTTAAAGGCCGTCTTGACCAACCGTCGGGGATAACCTCGGGCTAATAGGCGTTTTTTCAGAGCGTCACCATGAATGTGGAAATCCTCCATGGTGGTGCAATTTCGCCTAGCGCGTAAGAACTCTCCGAAGGGAATTGAATCCTTCTGGCATGAGGGGTGGAAACTTTCATGCTGCAAAATAGTATTTTTGGCCGTAGGTTTTCTAAAGAAGCTCACTGATAAGCCTTCATCCGAACCCCGGATCACTATATCTAGAAATTCTACTTCCACAGGACTAGAATGCGATGTAAACTTCAGATTGCTGTCGCTGGCATTGAGCCACGCAATGTATTCCTCCAAGGTGTCATTGTCCCCCTTCCAGATGAAAAATATATCGTCAATGAAGCGCTTCCAATGACTAACATTTTCAAAGAAAGGAGCTGCCTCATTGAAGATATTTCTCAGTTCCCATTCGCCCATATAAATGTTCGCTATACTTGGCGCACACGAAGCTCCCATACTGGTGCCCTTAATCTGTTGATATATAAGGCCATTGAAGTCAAAAAAGTTGTTCATTAAGACAATTTCTAAGCAATCCAGTATGAAAGCATCGGGTCTGGCACCAGGTGTTCTGCTGAGGAGAGCAGCCACTGCCTGATATTCTGGTCTATCTTATTATTCGTTTTATGCTTTGATACCTCTTAGGCAATACTAGATTGCCAAGAGGTTTGTAATTTCTTTCTGTATAGAGCACTTTTGTAGATATACACTTATATGAGTAATTTTGTAGGATTCTTCCTTTTTTCCTTCTTTTTTTCTTCTTTCGGTATAATGTGATGGTCTGATCAATTGTTCATAAGAGATTTTTATATACAGTATGGGTTGGTTAAAATATATATATTATTATTGTTCTTTAGGTACCCCCGTTTTGATTTGTCCTAGTGACACAGTATTCTATTTGGGCGAGGTCCTGATGAAGGTGGTTCACAGTGTGTGTTACTCCACCGAAACGCGCGTCGACCACGTGCGCCCAAACCTTTTGGCTTTGGTCATCAATATTGTCCATTGGAAACGTTTTACATCTATGTGTTCCTTATACCCAAATGTGTATATGTGTCTTGTATGACTGTGAGCGAGTGTAAGGAATGAATGTGTTTTGATGTCAGATTTATTTATTTATTGGGGGTCAATAGTTTGGAATAATAATTTTTGTATTAAAAAATTGTAGAAAAAGTGTTCCTTTAGTAAATGTATTAAAAATATAAACTGATGTGCACTGACTATAACAAATAAGAAAGTAATTAAAATGAAAAATAAAAGGAATTTTTAATAAAAAAGAAAAATGTATATGTTTATTTGAATATCATATCATTGTAATTTTGTACCTGTACCTTAACCCATACCAGATTGAATCTTCTGTAAAGAAATATAGGTCTTAGGGGAGAGTTTTTTTGCTTTAGTTAAATGCAGAGTTTGTACTGCAACCATGCGTCACTGTGGTACTGCGCAAACGCAAGTGCTATCCTCACCGCTGCCAACCAATGTTAGAAATGGGATTTCTGGTTGGCTAGGGCAAGCGCCTAAGCCAGGCAGAAACTACCACTCTAGTCAGGGCAAGGGAGTTACACGCTGAAGATAACCCCTGCTCACCCCCTTGGTAGCTTGGCACGAGCAGTCAGGCTTATCCCAGAGGCAATGTGTTAAGCATTTGCGCAACACACTCACACAGCAATGACACACAAGGCACACCACTAAAGAAACTCCACACAAGGGTATATAAAAAATAGCCTTTGTATTACTCATAAAAGACATTAGAACGTAATCACAAATATACACTGTGCCACATGGCACTAGGTATGACTTTACAGGGGATTATATACATTACAGGGCCACTCGGGCCACTGTCATAACCATTAGAACAGGCAAGTAATAAAACAATCAGTAACTACTGGCACATACCGCACTTGGCATAAACACATTATGCATAAACCATATTAGGCAAAGGTATCAGCAACAGTGCACAACAGTAAACACTTTTAGTACACCTATCATGAGCATCTCTTAGGCGTGAACGTCACAACATTACCTAAGACAGCATATTATGCACAGCATAATAATCACATTAGGCCCACCGCAGGCCTATACCTCATCAGACATATCCTGCAGGTCCATATCTCATAGACCCATCATGCCCCCTTTAGACATAGGCAAATCCCCATAGTAAACACTTGTGGCATGCGCAGGTCGGGGAAAGAATCTCCCAGAACCTAACCACATCAGGGCACACCCCTTCGTTTTGTGAGGCAATAGTTCTCCACTCCTAGGAGCCTCCGCTCCCTCCCTTCCGGAGTTGTAAAAATGTTGTGGTACGTCCCGATCCGGGGCCCCGACTGGGCTCGTCCGGTGATACCACTGGCCAGAATCACCCCCACCACCAAGCAATTGTGTAGCTGCCCGCGGCCTGTGGCACAGCTAGGCACTGTCGGAAATGCGGGGGTAATGTCAGTGCTACTTTAGCACCCAAGTGAGGTCTACCACTGGCCCCTCGGGCCGGAAACACAATGCTGCCCGTGACCATAGGCCCTCAGGTCCCCAAGGCACTCACCGTCTTGTACTGAGGCCGTTTCAGGGGGGGCCCAAGAGGTTCTTGTGCCTGCACCACTTGCTTTCCGATCCCAGCAGGGATCTTTCTCTTCTCCACGCGTGCCTCCTCACCGTACAGCTGCGTCTGTCTCCACCGTCGTCAGGGCAGTAGCCCACCCACAACCAGGCGCAACTCCTGCCTGGCTTTCACTCACGTGGGGAGGCCCCGTCCACAGTCAAGCAGGCTTTCCTGACTTCCAGAGGTTCCGTGTCCCGCTTCCCGGCCAGGACTTCTTTACAAGGCAGGCTTCTCCCGGGCTTTGGGACTTGGAAGGAACTCCTCTTGGGTGCAGCTCGGCAATGGAAGCGAGGCGGCTTCCTCCCATCTGGAGCGCACCCTCACTGAACCGAGGCTCGTCGCGGCGCCTGCTGGGCGGGTCTGCGGTGGGCCGAGCCTCCCTCTCCTCGCTGTCCTGGCCGGTTGCTAGGCAACGCCTAGTGCCCCAGCAGCATGAGGCGTGGACTGCACGGCAACTTAGCTGCACCTCTGAAGCGCTTCCACCAGCCCAGATCGGGGAGCAGAGACAACAACCGCTCCTCCCACCGGCCAAAGTGAAGTGCCCAACACGCTTTGCTCCACGGTAAGGCAATAAGGAAAGTAGCAGGCACAGCGCTCACCCCGTGCTATTGCAAATCAGCCCAGGCAAGCAACCAAGCCCTGGTGGTTCCTTAGATGGCAGGGCCCAGGCAGGCCAGCACACCGGGGCTCCTCAGCAGGGCAGCAGCTTCACTCCCATGAGTAGGGAGCCCCCAATGGCGGTTCCTCCTGGGGCCCAGCAGTTCCAGAAGTTCAGTAAGCACAAAAGCACACCTCACATGGGGTCACAGCCCCAATACTTATACTCCTGCAAGTCTTTGTTCTCCCCCTGGCACAGGGCTCCGTGCCCGGTCCAAAACAGTTCTGGGGGGCACTTAACATTTTGTTCACAGTGCACAACAACTTCCTTTGTAATTGTAGGCTCTGGCCCAGATACACCACAGGGGGGGGAGCTAGCATTGTGGAAGTCAGGCACAGTCCGATTCAGGGTCAGGTGCTACTCCTCCCACTGCTCCAAATGCAGATCGGCCTATTCAGCCTAGCGCTGACTCACCCAGCCCCTCTAGAGCCACTGCACCTCCCCAGCCCGTCATCCAGAGCCAGACATGCAATACACAACAGGAATGCACAAAGACACATAGCACACAGAAATGCCCACTTCTAATAGTGGCATTTCTAAAATAGTGATAATAAATCTGCGAACACCATTACGCAGCATTTGTTACCACTATTCCAAACATACCAAACTTGATCACACTACTCCTCTCATATCAGGAATTACCACTGAAACACATATCAGGGAATCCCCAATGCATTCCTATGAGAGGGCAGCCTCACAGTAGTGAGAAACCAAAATGGCTGCTTGTCACTACCAGGACATGCCACACAGTTAAGGCACATGTCCTACCTTTTACCTACATTGCACCCTGCCCATAGGGCTAGCTAGGGCCTACCTTAGGGGTGACTGATATGTAGTAAAAGGCGAGTCACAGAGGTGGCACCCACTTTATGTGCCACATCCCAGCGGCAGTAAACTGCGCGCGTAGGCCCTGCAATGGCATAGGCCTGAGACAGGTTTGAAAGGCTACTTTGGTGGGTGGCGCAAGCAGCGCCACCCACCAAAGCACCAGTAGCATTTAATTTACTGGCCTTGGGTATATGATATACCACTTTCAAGGGACTGATAGGTAAATTAAATATGCTAAACAGGTGTAGACCAATCTTACCACGTTTACCATAGAGAGCACATGCACTTTAACACTGGACAGCAGTGATAAAGTGCTCAGAGTCCTAAAACCACCAACACCAGGTCAGAAAAAATACCAGGAGGAAGGCAAAAAGTTCAGGGATGACCCTGCAAAAAGGGCCAAGTCTACAAATTTTTTTTCCAACATCCTGGGGATTCTAAAGGTGCTGAAGCCTTGTGGATTCCCCTGTAGGGGATCGAGAAAATATTCAAAATTTAGCTAAAATATATCTATACGCAATAAAAGCATTTTTTGTTTCTAAATATGACACAATTTGATGTGCCCGGACCATCTTCCCAGCAGTTCAGAAACAAGCACAGTTGTTTAAAAAACACATTTTTACCACAGGTTTTTCAGAAGGAGATAGTCATTTTCTGTGGTTTGTACTTGCTTGCGGTTTGAGCAGGAAACACATGTAAAACCTAGGGATTATCCCAAAAATCTATGTGCATTTTTTAATAGTAAACAAAATTCTGAATTCAACAACAGGTAAACTGTGCAGATACCTCAAAGTGTTCCCAAAGAAACTAGATGCTGAAATAAAACAAATAGTGAATATGAGTAGCTAAAAGCACATATTTGTTACAACATTTTTATCTGTAATTTCTTGTCATGATGGCTGATTTACCAAAGCAAAATGTGTTATGTCCAACAGATCCTTCTGGTCATGGTGATATGTAGGATTTGTGAATTTCCCAAAAGCATGTGATACCCAGAGCCAATAAACTGAGCTGCACCTTACAATGATTCTTCACAGTGTACCAACAATACAGCAATTCATATGGCACAATATAAAGAATGAAAAACAGGTATGAAGAACACCTCTGTATATCTAGAATGTACACAAGATACTGAGTTTTGGAACAGTGTTTTTTGCCACTTCTGAATTTGGGGTTACCTATACTATCATGTATATTAAAGGGCATTTTGCAAAATTGCTTCTTTCTTGGACACAGGCTTACATTTGGAAACCACAAATAAGCAGAAATCCAATTGGTAATAACAAATGCTCTACTATTCCGTGTTTCCACACATCTCTCTATAAAACCAGTATCTCACCTGTGTGGCTTGGCCTAGTGCCTGCAACATAAAATGTGACCTGAAGATATCATATCTCACACTGCAGAATCCATGCTTTTTTCTACAATATGTGTAGCTGTAGATTTTTGGCCCTAGCTCAGCCGCCACCCAGGAAAATCTACCATTTAAAAACCTAGACACTCAGGGGTGTCCAAGGTGGTGGGACTTGAGTGATTCTCATAAGGTTTTCTTACCCAGAAGCTTTGCAAACCTCAAATGTTGTTTAAAATCAGAAATGTTCTTCATATTTCAGCTCTGGAATCTATGGAGATCCACAAATCTCCTACCGTCCAGCATTCGCCCATGTCTCCCGACAAAAATGGTGCCTCAATTGTGTGAGTGAAGTGGCCCAAAATGCAAAATGGACAGATCTCATTTTTCCACTCAAAACCAATAATTTTTTTGCACTTTGGATAGCTGTGGATTTTGGCCCTAACTCAGCCGGCACCTATTGAAACCTACCAAACCTGCACATTTCTGAAAACTAGACAACCGGATGGATCCGGTCTGGCATTACTTGTATGGCTCTTATGAGCATTTCTTACCCAGAAGCTCTTGCAAACCTCAATCTTTGCCGAAAAACACACATTTTCCTCAAAGTTCTGTGCGAGATAGTTCTGGAATCTTTGGGAAGCCACACATTTCCTACAACCCAGAATTTCCATATGACTCCAAATAAAAATGGTACCTCACCTGTGTAGGTGGGCCTAGCGTCTATGACAGGAAAGGGCCCAATACACAACATGGGCAGGTTCAATTTATCCACTCAAACTGACCCTTTATTTATAATTTGGGTAGCTGTAGATTTTGGACACTAGCTCAGCCGGCATGTATGGTAACCTACCAAACCCAGACAATTCTGAAAACTAGACACCTGGAATGGTCAGGGTGGTGTGCCTCAAGTGGATTCCACAACGTTTTTCATACACAATGCCCTCCAAATGTTAAAATTTGGCTAAAAACACACATTTTCCTCGCATAGCTGTGTCATTGACTTCCAGAATTGGCAGGGATGCACATAATTACTATCACCCAGGATTCCCCCACACCTCCAGATAAAAATGGTACCTCATTTGTGTGGGTGTGCCTAGTGCTCATGACAAGAAAGGGCCCAAAATGCAACATGGACAGATCAAATTGGTCCACTCAAAACAGACCCCTTTTTTGACAATTTGTTTAGCGGTACACATTTTTGAAAACTTGACACCCAGGGGAGTCCAGAGTGGTGTGCCTCGTGTGGAGCCCATATATTTTATTTCCCACAATGCCCTGCAAAGCCCAAATGGCTGAAAACACAAATGTTTCTTGTATTTCTGTAATGTAAATGTTCAGATTCAAAATTGCTACCACCCAGTGTTCCCCAACTTGTCCTGATAGAAACGCTAGTCCACTTGCGTATCTAGGTCTAGTGCCCATGACAGGCACTGATCATACCAGGGTCAATGGGATGGCCCAGAGCAATAATGTAAGTAATAGTAATTGAGCCGATCAGTTCATTTTACTTTCACTTTTAGTGTAATGACGTCAGCGTGCCATGCTTGGGGTAAATTATATCTGAGGTACCTAAGTGGCATCTTCGGAAGGAAGCCTTAACAGTCTTGATGCTCTGTAATAGTATAGGTGAATTCATAGATCGATACTCCTCCTATAATACGAGCGCATCCTTACACACATCAGTGGAGTGGGATGCATTTAAAATGGTTTTAAGGGGCTGTTGTATGAGCATGACTTTTGGAGCCAGGGAGGCCTTGCGAGGAGACTTCCAAATTAGTGGAGACCACATTTGGGAACTAGAAATTAAAGGGAAATGATGACTCAACCCAAACCCTAACAAAGCTAAAGCTTGACTATAATAACACCTTGTCTGCACTCAGCACAGCAAAGTGCATAGCCAGGCAGCGCAAGATTGGAGAGAAATCTGGTAGACGGCTGGTGTGACTTTTAAAATCTGACAACACCAGAATCCTGATAAGAGCTGTTGCACCCCACACGGAGCATTAGTGAACGCTCAACTTGAAATAAATCAGGTAGTCGACGAAAATTTTTGAGAGCTTTACAGGCAACCACGACGAGAACAGTGCTCAATTGACCAATACTTGGGGCAACTCTCCCTCCCTACAGTAAAGCCTCTACAACAAATGGAGTTGGAAGGATCACTGACTTTAGAGGAAATAAAACTAGTTACTTCACCAATGGTGAGAGATAAAACTCTCAGGATGGATGGTCACCTGACTGAATTTTATGTCACCTACAGATTGAGACTTGCTCCTTGATTACTACAGGTGCATGAAACAGAAAATGATGGAGGTTAGTTGCCCATACAGTGAAGGAAGCGTTGCTGGTTGTGCTTCTGAAGCCAGGTAGAGACCCTTTCTGTCTTGGCACTTATCGCCCCCTATCATTCTTGAACCTTGACAATGAAATGCTGGGTAAAGGGCTGACAAATAGATTTATATCAATAGTACATGTGATGGTGGACTCAGATCAAAATATCTATATCCCGGGCACCTCAACTTATTGCATCTGTTTAGGATTATGGATTGGACAAACATAATGTTTTAAATGGGTGGGTAGCCCTTGGCTCTTAAAAAGGATTTTGATACACCTGGTTGGCCATATCAGATGGTAGTGCTGTGGAAAAAAGGGATGGGCCGTGAAGTTCTGAGCTGTATAAAGCTGCTGTACACAATTCCAGTAGCTAGAGTACGCACAGACAGGGCAATCTCAGAGACATTTTACATTGAAAGGGGGATTAGACATACATGCACCCTCTCCCTGATTATCTTTGATTTGGCAACGGAACCGCTGGCAAGCCTCCGGCGCTCTAAAGGCCCAAGCTGAGGATAACTCTAGATAAAGGCTGCCACATCGTAATATTATATGCAGATGATGTCTTAATATATCTACAAGCAGAAGCTACCAACAATACCTTATTGTCAGGCCGGACTGTTCCTATGGGGAGCAGGGTCAAGACTGATTTGCATATGGCTGGGTCCAAACTGGAATGGCATAGTGAGCAAAAAATTATGGATTGAGGCCCAGATCTCTGTACTGGGGGTGAATGTTTGACATTGCTCAGCATTCCGTCCATCAATTGTTGTTTTTGCATTTACCACCCTAAGTGGGACGGGTATGCCCAGATGTTGTTCCAGTGCTCTTCTTGCCACTAGAGTCAAGCTAGCCTGGTTGATGAGAGGTAATACCCTGAAACATGTTCCAGGATTCTTTCAGGACCTGGCCTGATGGCTCAGGCTGGACTGTTCCCATGGGGAGCAGTGTCAAGACTGAATTGCATATTGCTGGGTCTAAGCTAGAATGGCATGGTGAGCAAAAAAACTATGGATTTAAGACCAAGTCTGGGGGTGAATGTTTGCCATTGTTCAGCATTCTGTCTATCAATTGTTGTTTTTGCATTTGTCACTATAAGTGGGACGGGTATGCCCAGACATGAGTTTCATGCTCTCTATTCCACTGGAGTAAAACTAGCCTGGCTGATATGGGGTGATACCCCGAAACCTGTCCCGGAATGCTTGTTTCAGGTCTGGGGAGGACCTGGCCTGGCAGTACGGACTGGACTGTTCCTATGGGGGAGCAGGGCTAAGCATTCCGTCCATCAATTGTTGTTTTTGAATTTGTCACCCCAAGTGGTTTGGGTATTCCCAGGCCTGGGTTCTGTGCTCTCAATGCTACTGGAGTCAAGCTAGACTGGCTTATGAGGGGTGATACCCTAAAACCTGTCCTAGGATGCTTCTCACAGGTCTGGGGAGGATGTGGCCTGGGAGTTCGGGCTAGGCTATTTCCATGGGGAGCAAGGTCAAGACTGATTTGCATATGGCTAGATCCAAACTGGGGTGGCATGTTGAGCAAGAAAACGATGGATTAAACCCAGATCTGTCACTGGGGGGGAATGCTTGATTGGTTCATCATTTTCTCCATCATTTGTTGCTTTTGTTCTTTTTGCAGGAGGCGTAAGTTACGCCACTTGCCATTTGGGCTCTTTAGGAAATGGTACACATTTTATAAGCGTTAATTGTAAGAAAATCTTCATATTACTCTCAATGAGTTTACCATTTTTGCAAATACCAAGATATTGAGCTGAGCCCATGACTCAATCCTTATTCCTAGGTCTATTGTCGAAAGCTCTGGTCGTTAGGTGAGCAGGGTCCTTTCTTAAGCAGAACAGAAGACAAAAGCTAATGTGCAGTAAAAGAACATTTAATGGTTTCACATTTCGCAACATTTTTAGGGCAAGCCTAGGCAGCACATTCTCTATCTCTTTGAGACAAGCTGTATAGAGTCTGCTTACAGCCCATTGCCTTTTTCTTTCGTCCCTTTGATTGTCCTTCAAAAAGACTTGCTTGCTATTAGTTAATCCTTTTTCTTTGTCCCTCCTTTTTGTGCTTTGTTTACTCCCACAAAGCACAACCCAACTACTGGTAACGATCCACTATAGAGCGAATCTGTTTGTATCTGGGAATATTTTTTCATCCCTTTCCTGCTCATCTTTGTTGAGGCAGCTTAAAGGCATCTAGCCACTACTGTGCCCCCTCATCCCTGCAGCACTCACTTCAGGCTTAATCTGTAAACAGGGATGTAATTATTGTTCTTTTGGCGTACATTGCGACGAGAGTGCATGTCATGCTATTGCTTCCTATTAGAGAACTAGCATTGACTGCTTTGGTAGACGCGAGGCTGCATTCTAAAAAAAAACAAGGAAATATCACTGCGGCTATCCCTGGCACAGCGGGAGGGCCGCTACTATAAAATTCACTGCTTGGTGCAAACTCGCCCCACAATGCTTAGTGGGGCCTTGCAAATGCCTTTTTGTCCATATCTCAGCCTGTGGTGGTCCCAGGGCAATGGGACCACCACCAAATCTTTCAGCATGAGGTGGACTTGCTTTTCTCGTCACTTACAGGCCCTCAAAATCATCACCTTCCCTCCCTTCCAATGCATTTTCAAGTTCTTCTATAGTTGGAGCATTTGCTCTACAGCCGGGTGTGGTTTGCCCTATCGGGGCCTTGTGCATGGTAGCCTGGCCGACAAATGTATAATGCAATGTTTATGTGATTATGCCCTAAAGGGGCTGATTGTATGGTTGCAATTCAATGTTACTTCACAATACAGATTTGATGTGATGACTTGCCTCCCTTGATCTCTCTTAACTGTATTTGAACCTATCGTTAGTTATCTACTCTCCAAAATAAAAGCTGCAGTACAGTTATTTCTGCAGAACACAATACTTACACAGTGAGGTATAACAGCATGTCATGGTGTTACTTCCTAACACAGAACTAGTGTTGACTGCTTTGGTACACGAGAGGCCACGTTCTAAAAAAAACAACAAGTAAATATCACTGTGGTTCTCCCCAACACAGCAGAAGAGCTGCTATCATAAAATTTACTCCTTGCTGCAAACTTGCCCCATAATGCTTGGCGAGGCCTCGCCTTGAAAATGCCTTTTCGTCCACGTCTCAGCGTGTGGTCATCCCAGGGCGACGCGACCACCACCAAATTGTTCAGCACAACGCAACCTTGCATTTCCTGTCAACTTCCAGGCCCTTACCCTAAACTGGAGAGGGACCTCAAAATCATCACCTTCCCTGCCTTCCAATGCATTTTCAAACTCTCCGATGGCTGGAGCTTATGCTCTACAGAGGGGAGTGTTTTGTTCTTTAGGGGCCTTGGGCACTGTGATGGAGCAGGGTTTGGCGTAAATAAAACCTGCTCGGATTAAACACTCTGTAACATTTATTAACAGTGTGCTGTGAAAAATTATTAATTAAGAAACGCTAAAATAAGGGGAAATGCTTATGCGCATGCGTAAACTAATGCGTGTACTAATACATGAAACTAGGCCGCAAAAATTGCTTTGAATAAAATAAAAAGACTAATGCTGCTTTTGTGCACATTAATAATATTTCGCTAGGAATAACACGGGTTGTGCATGGGTTAGTGCAAATGCTGGGATGGTGTGCAAAATGAAATTACATTTCGTGAAAATAATAAATGTTTGTGTTCTGTTCTCGTAGAAAATACAAGCATGAGCCTACACTTCTGCATGTCAGTTTGGGGTTAAAACTTGCTGAAAGAAAAAGAGATGAAATAAATGGGCTTTGAATGAGGAGAGAACGCAAAAACATAGAAATGTCCTTCACGATGTACTGACTGTCTGCCAAGGTTGCGGAAGAAGGAGGATACTGATAAACAAGTGGAAGCGTGCAACTTCCTCACGAGATGGCAGAGGCGAACAATAGAGGCGTAGAGACTTGCAACATGCAGAATATGTAATATGATCGTGTTTACAGTTGTTTCCTGAGAAAAGATCTGTCGTAATGTTGGAAGTCTAAAACAATAAGCTAGTGAATAAAGTGATCACGATGAGAGTGGTGTGACAGAACACCCCCATTATTGGCCAATGAGAGACAGAGTTTGATTGAAAAATGAAACAAATGTGGGTTGGACATATAGGTTTTAGGGTATAATTGAAAGTCCCCGGTGGGTGTGGTTTAGTAGGTGTTTCTGCTGATGCTAGTTAGCGGGAGATCGTCGCTGTCGTCGGTTTGCTGTTTCCAGATAGAGGCCTACCTGATTCCTGACTCCTGACTTAATCTTTGCCACCCGACTCTACTTGAGTGGCCTTGCTGCCCTGACTGGCCAGTGGGGTAGTTTTCCCTGATTCTTACTTGGGTTAGTATAGATAATCTTTTGAATTTGCATATTCATTTGCAAATGTATTTTGTCTCTGAAACCTTTCTCTCTTCGCCTATCCACTCCTTCAATGCATTGTTTATTTGACATGAGTTTGAAATTATACATTGCCAATGTTTTCTCTCTGTGATAATCTATGATTTGCATTCGTGTAACTGTACTTGATGAGCATTTATTCTTACATTATTTTTACGATAAATAACATAAAACTACACACTGAGTCTGTTATTATTTAGTAGTATAGATACATAGATAAGTACATATTATTGTCATCAACTTCTCAACACCAAAAAGGTCTGTTGCCACATTTATTTGTTAAGAGAAATGCAGGTTCTAAAGTGTAATTAATAAATTAGGAATAAACTTGCATTACACTGAACCCCAGCGTGAAGGGATTAAGTTGGGTAGTGTAAATGGGCCTGTGTTTGTAAAATTATCGATTCCCGATCGCTGGATCAGTTTTTGGTAGCAGAAGATGGTTAATTATTGATTAGTTTGGCAATAATTATTGATTTATTGATTATTAAAATGAAAAGTTAGTGTCTTTGTTTTATGTTGTTTGGAAGTATGGGTACGGAGTTACCTAAGATCCTAGGATGATGTTAATTTAGCCTAAGTGGCAGAGGAATAGTGTGGAAAGGTATCACATTGCAGAAGTACTTTGTCTGTTGTAATATCGAACAGCGAAAAGTTGTCGATGTTATTTTAGGGACTTATTCGATCGAAAGGAGATCGCATGAATAGTGAAAGGTCCGCTTCCGAAACTCTGGCCATACATCCCCAAAGGAGTACCAAGACCTCTTTCTGAAAGGAAAGTCCTCTTCCGAAACTTTGGCTAGTATCCCCAGAGGAGTACCAAGACCTCCTTTAACTTGATTGAGAGTAAAGTAGCGCTGGTCGTTATTTTACTAGAAGTGAAAGAAAAACTCTTCGAATGATCGAACTATCTTTTTATTAGTTGAACAGACAAAGTAGCATTGTTTTGTGTTGTTTCTAACAAGAAATAGTTAGGAAAAACGTAGAAAATACTTTGCCGTATTATTTTGTAAAGGGAGGGTCAGTAGCAGGAGTAATACTGACGTTACAAAAAGCCGCGCTGGCATTGGTCAGGCAGCGGGTGTGTAGTGAGCCGTGATTGGTTGGTTGCTGTGAGCAGCGCTAGCATTGGTTGAGATAGCGGATACGTAGTGAGCCGTGATTGGTTGGTTGCTGTGAGCCGCGCTGGTATTGGTTGGGATTTAGCGAATAGAGTGAGAGGATTTACGGAGGTTTTCTTTTGTTTGTTTTGGTTTATTTAGCGAGAAAAGGAGTGTTTTAAAAATGAAGATGGTAAAAAGAATAAAAGATTTATTTAAAAAAGACAAGCCGTTAGTTACTAGAGAGGGACTTCCTATACCTCCTCCGAGAACGCCTGCTTCTTTTATCATGTTGGAACGTGGGTATCATACGTGTTCATGGTTAGAGAACTGGATGAGATATACAGAAGATGATGGAGTTTTAGCTTTTCCAGAGAATGGTACATTTATTGTAAGGATTTTGGAGAACTTGAGAGGACGAATGAATTAATTAAAACCAAGTCCTAGACCTACGCAATATGAAGCGCTTGAGGAATGGGATCATGAGGCTTATAAAAGGGAGAGAGACAGGAATGGAATTAAATACAGGAATATAATAACGAGATATTCTGAGGCTAGATGGGATGATCAAAAGAAAAGATGGAGGAGAGATGTAATTGCAGATGGATTATATCCAGTAATAGTTGCTGAAGATCAGACTGGAGCCAAAAGTAAAGAGAAAAAGAATAATTTAGAGACTTCAGAAATAGATAATGATTCAGATGACATTGATAATGAGTTGTTAGATGAAATACTATTAAAGAGACCTCCACCATATCAGAAAAGTTCAGGCGAAACAGTTCCAAATGCACCACTAATTGAAATACAAGTTCCTCAGGTTCCACAAGCTCCACAAGCTCCACAAACTCCACAAGTTACACAGGTTACACAGGTTCCGGTAGCTTCACACACTCGAATGTTACAGGAGAATGAGATATACATGTTGAAAAAGGCGAGAGAAGAGTTAACTCAGAGAATTAGTCAGATGAGTCTGAATGCAGAAGCATTATCGGTACCAGTAACGATTGGTCCTATAGTTCCATTGTAAGGTAAGAGTCAGAATATATCAAGAGTACATGCATTGACAATTCCCGTGAATAATGCCAGGAATGTTAGTGGATCACAACAAGTTGAGATGAGTACTTCATTGATTGATCTTCCAGTGAGTGAAAATGTAAATGAAACACCTAAGAGAAGCGTACAGATGGATCCTAGGAAAATAGTGCAGAATGTCAGTGGAACAACTCCAGTATCAGGAAGTTCAGTGGGTCATTCGCCAGAGGAGTTAGATGACTGGATAAGAGGAATGGAAAAGAATAAGTCATAATCGAGTATAGATGTAGCCAGATTGAGAGTGGATCTGGAAGGAATGATTATTGGTACAATAAGTCCAGAGAGATTGAGTAAGTACCGAGATGAAGAGTTGTTATTTTTGTGTAAGAATATTACATGGAAAACAAGGAATCTATATGAGAGGTTGGCAGAAGCTGCACAAGAATATGGAGTAGACATAGAAAAGTCTAAAGTTTTGCAAAAAACTTACAGATTGGATTTTACTGATAAGGATTTGGAGAGTTTGAATACGTCTGGTAAACGATTGCAAGTAAAAGAGCTAATGAATACTTTGAAAAAATGTGGTGATTTAGATCGTTGGAAAAAGAAGGAAGAAATGCTTGCAAGTAAAAATGTGTCTTTATTCCCATTAAGAGAAACAGGACAGGTTGAAATGGTATGTCCAATGAGAGAAGTTCCAGGTGGTGAATATGTTCATGTTCCTTGGACAAGGCAGGATATATTATCCTTTACGGATGATTTCCCTAGGTTGAGAGAGAAAAATGTCGAGTGGTACAAACAGGTAGAGAGGTTTGTAAAAGTTTCAAAAGTTTTGTTAAAAGATTTAGGGGCATATTCTCAAGGATCTATCGCCGAGTTATCGGCACTTTATCGCAGCCAAAGTCGCGATAAATTCATCGCCCCATTCACAAGCTGGCGCTAACAGCCCATACCACCAGTTTACCTGCGAAAGCAGTCGCAAAAAACATCGCCACAGATGACCCCGGCAACTAACACTAATGAGATGCAGAGTAGGCGTTCCCGTGCAAAAATCTGCGACAACACCACTCCACAACATTCTCAACGACCAGCCAGATCGGCGATAAGATCACAAAACATGCGATAAGGCGCGTTAGCAGCAGGAAATTAACACCTGCTCTTACCTGGTGTAAAGTCGGACGACAACCTGCACCAGACAAGGGAACACAGCCCATAGCCACACATGAAGAACAACAGATGCCCTGGAGCAACCGATCATGCAGCCCGGAGCCCCAATAGGTCAACAACTCCCACCGCCACCACCCCCAGGGGCCCCACCCCGGGCACCCCCCCCCCCCTTTGGACAAAAATACTGCACATCAACTCCACAAAATCATGAACCAAACAAATTGCCTGAAGTCGCACAATCACAGCACCTAACATACATGTGTTGTCAGAAAAAGGGAAATCATACATTCATATCATAATATCCAAATAATACGTTTATTCCAGAATAAACCAAAAACAACAATTCTGAAGAGGCATGGCGGGTCTTCTCAGGACATTCTGTAAGTCACAGCCTGCAAAACAGAAATCTGGATAAGAAGGTGTGCCATGCGCCCATCAAAGTACAGAGAGAGAGAGCGAAAGAGAGAGAGAGAGAGAGGGAGAGAGGGAGAGAGAAAGAGAGAGAGAGAGAAAGAGAGAGGGAGAGAGAAAGAGAGAGAGAGGGAGAGAGAAAGAGAGAGAGAGAGAGAGAGGGAGAGAGGGAGAGAGAAAGAGAGAGAGAGAGAGGGAGAGAGGGAGAGAGAGAGAGAAAGAGAGAGGGAGAGAGAAAGAGAGGGTGAGAGAGTGCCGACACTGCAGACCTAGGCCTCACTGCTCACCTGCTGCCACCGGTGTGTCTCCAACCATGTGCCGGTATACACTGCAGTCCCCCAGGTCCCTTATCTGAAACAGTGTCCAGAGACATGAATGGCAGAGTCCATACAGTTGCACACGCCATCATCGCTTGCCCGCCCCTGCGCACACAGGCTGCTGCACCCCAGCCCCTCCCGCCGCCCAGCGGTGATTGCCCGCCCCTGCGCAACCAGGCCTCACTGCTCACCTTCCGCCACTGGCGGGTCTCCAAGAGGGCCCATCACGTTCCGGTGGGATCTCCAAGCCCGGGGCCCGCGACCATGGCACCCTCCACATCATGCAGCCCCGCACCGCGGGCCACCAGGTCACACACCTGATTCTGGGTCTTGATTTCGCAATGGCAGAGACCACATCAGTGCACAAGGCATCATCGCAGGCTGCACACCCGCTCAGCGCTTGAGGTGCCACTAACTCTGTGAACCGCGAGGCAATGCCACGTGGCGGGAGGCCCGCACTGCCCACTGGCTCAGGCCTACACTGCGATCCAGCAGGGCTCACACTGATCCTTGCCAGTCCGGACTGCCAGAACGGCGCATCATCGCAGGCTGCACACCCGCTCAGCACTTTAGGTGCCCCTATCTCACTGCACCGCAAGACACTGTCCCGTGGCGGTGTGCCTGGGCCTGCCGCAGTGTATCCGGTGCCACCAAGTCTGTGCACCATCAGCCATGGACCCTTAATGATTGAGTTCTGTGGTGCGGACGCCATCATGTCACCCCCGGCACTGGGCAATGTGAGGTGGCAGGGCCCTAGGCCCTCATGCATACATGAGAACTACACGGAGACACCCAGTTAGAGAGTAGAAATGGCATCCAGCACGTGCGCCAGGACCTTTTTATTGGCAGGGTCACATGTCCTGTGACACCTGTGCTGGATGGGTGTGGTGTGGGTGTACACCAGCTGTGAGGGAGTGGCTGTGGCATGCTGACAACTAGACCTGTGAGCTGCAGATCCCTACAGTGAAGACCTGGGACATGTGGCGTTGTCGTCCCCCCGTGTGCGTAAGCGGAGTGGGCTGTCCTGGCGTATGCCAGTCCAGCGTAAGGGTGTGAACAATGACCCCGGGGCTCTGGGCGTGGTTCCGTCCTGGGCTGGACAAGGAAGTGACTAATGGATGTGTCTCTGTTGTAGTGTCGGCGCCACCCGGACCGCAATCGGCAATGTGTCACCCTGTGACAAAAGTCCCACAACATGAGCAACATGGACGTAAGGGGGAATCACTGACCCTACATTCATCCATACTTCCACACTTGAAAGATCATAGATATGACACATCTGTGTGAATATGAATGTTTATTGCACATTCAGTGGAGTGTTGCAGCTGGAGCAGTACAGGGCCATGCCAACCCCACTTTACATTGTTGGCCCATGGAGGGCCAGCCAGAGTCCTTCAGTCCTCTGCTGTTGCATGTGCCTCACATGTGGGTGGTGGTGTTCTGTCTCCAGCACAGTATGGCAGTGACACATCAGGGGCCGGAGATGTGGATGGGGTGGTAGCAGCAGCATGCATCAGCGCCAGGCCTTGTGGCAGCAATGCCATGAGGAGGGTCTCCAGGGCATTGAGGGACCCAGCTACTCTCGCTGGTGTGCAGCCGTGGCAGCCGCTCTTTCCGCCTGCGTCCGCTCCATGTTCTCCATGATCCTCCGCATGTGTCCCAACTCCCGGGCGAGATCGCTGGAGGCACTCTGACTAGACAGTCATTCTTGTCGCAGAGTCAGGACTCTAGCGATGTCAGCCATGGTCCGTTGGAGAGCATTGAGCGGACTGTGGGTGTCCGTTAGGGACTGTGAGTGGTCCCTGATGGGACTTAGACACCCACGTATGGCGTCTAGTTTGGCTGCCATGCGGTCGAACCCCACCTGCACCTGTTCAGCCAGCTTCTCCTGGCACCCCAACACACGGCGTTGGAAGGCCATGTGTTCGTCGTGGGGGTCCTGGGAGGCAGATGTGGTGGTGGGTGCTGCCTGCTGTGTGTTCTGTGCAGGGGGTGGGTTCTCATCGTGGCAGCTGGGCTGCCCTGCTCCTGGAAGTGGGCTGCGGAGGCTCTCCACGAGCTGTTGGAGGGCGTCGGAGTCGAAGGTGTGGTGGTCCTCTTCATCATCAGAGAAGAGAGGTTCGGACTGCTCCGCAGGAGGTGTTGGATTTCCCCCTGCAATGTGAAGGGGAGATGCAGTTTAACATTGTGTTCACATGTATGTTGACGCATTGTACATGTTTACATTCAGACTGCATGACAGTGTACATTGTGACTGTTTGGGGGGAGCTGCCTATTTGATGCGGGACAGTGGACATTCCGACTACATCACGGATGTGTGTTTGTACTTGTACATTGTCAACTCACATTTGCCTGCTATGCCAAATGTGATTGGCCAGTTTCTACACACATGCGGCACCAGTTGTGTCCTCTGTTCTGTTGTGGACGTGTTGCGGTTTGTACCACATCGTTGTCAATGTTGATGTGCTCTGCATGTAATGAGTGTGTGCCACATTTTGGGGGAGTCGCCCCCGCAGCTCTGATTTTGCTGCCCCTTATCCCTTACATGCGGTGTGCCTCGGGCTTCTGTGCTTATGCGGTGCTGAGATGTTGCATACCTGTGTGCATTGGTCTCTTGGTGGGAGTTGGGGGTCTGGGGCATGGTTTGTCCGCAGATGTGCTATTCTTAATTGTACATGTGTGCCATTGTGCCCATCTCCCCCGTCCCCCCAGTCCCTGGTCGTTACTCACCCTGTTGCTGTTGTGTCCGGTCATGTTGAGCAGTGTCCGGTCCCCCAACTCCTGCCACCGTCTCCCCACTGATGACTGTGGACACCATTTCCTCCATCTCGTCCAGCTCCTCCTGTGGCGCTGGACTCCCACCTCCAGTCTGCATTGCTGCCTTCCCGTTGTTTGCGAGTTTCAGCTTGGTTTTGCGCTTCACATCATTCCAGCGCCTCTTGACCTCGTCCATTGTCCTCCTCAACACTCCGACTGCATTCACATTGTCCACAATGGTCTGCCATATTCCATTTTTAGTTGCCAGTGACACAGTGGAGGTGACGAACAGTGGTTGATGGTGTTCTATCACCTCCGTTATCAGGATCCTGTTTTCCTGCGGACTGAACCGCTTCTTCCTACTCTTCTTGTCCATGCCCTTCCCTGACCCAGAGGTAACAGGCTGGTCGTCCGGGGGGCTTGTGGGGTTCTGGTTGTCCTCTGTACTTGCTCCGGATGCCTCCATTGTGCTTCGCTGTTGTTTGGCTTTTGTTTGTATGTTTTTTTTCTACTTTTATAGTGCATTTTCCTGCATGACCCGTGGGAATTGCAAGCCTGTGGCTGGTTTTCGCAGATTTTTGTATTGCGATTTGCGTCATCGCTACTATTTTCGCGTTGGGGTTTCGCGTTTTTGCGGCGTCGCGTTGATTTTAACGCGTTCATTTGACGCGTTATCGTGTGACTATCGCATGGTACCGCCGTGTTGGGAATACCACGTTAACACGGCGTTATTTTCCCGCGATGGACTGCGATGAGAAGTGTTGCGTTAAGCTGATTTTGCGGTAGTTATCACACGTTCTTGAGAATATGCCCCTGAGATGGCTTGTTTGAGATTGTAGTTCCAGCTGACTTATGGACTCAGTGTAAAATTACTGTTGACTGGCCAAAAGAAGAATATCCTAGAGATGTGAAGACAGGAGCACCTTCAGAAGAAGTGATGAAAAAATATAATCAAGTAATTACTTTCCTGAAAAGTAAAATTTCTCCAAAAGAAACAGATTGGGTTAAAATTGAAAGGACAACCCAGGAACCCAAAGAATCAGTACATGCCTATTATGAAAGGTTGTTACAGGTGTTCAAACAGTATAGTGGTTTTGAAAGTATAGGTGACAAAGATATGGGACATTTTGTTTATAGGTTTGTTTTTGGATTGAAACCTGAAATTAGTAATATGATTCAGAAACATTTGATTTGTTGGCAGAGTAAAACAGTTGATGAGATTCTGAGATATGCTAAATATTGTAGTGATGATATTGAGTCAAGGCATAAAAAGCTGAAAGAGAAAATGATGTGGGCACAGGTGAAAGTGGCAGAGCAGAAAGATGGAAACAATGGTTCTAAAATAGATTTTCAGATGAAAGGACAAAATCAAAATGGTCAGGTACCAAATGGAGGTAGAGGTAGAGGTAAATTGAATAGAGAAGAAATGAAAAAGAAATATCCTTGTCATGCGTGCGGAAAGTTTGGACATTGGAGGAATGAGTGTAGATCTTTACTGAAAAATAATGGAATTAATCAAAATTTCAATCCGCAGATGCAGAATGAAGTGGTTGTGAATCAACAACAGCAACAACAGCAGCAGGTAGTTACACCAAAAACACAAGTACAGGTGCCTCAAGCTCCTATGCCAAATACTGTGAATGCTCAAGTACAGAGATACAGTGCGAATACTGGATTTCACACATGTGAACAAGTTGGTAAGAATCAAAATGTGCAAGTGGTTTCACAGTATTTGTTGCAATGTTCAGAGAGTGACTCAGACTCATCTCAATGACGGTGCCTGAGGGGGGAGGAAGAGTTTGTGCTTGGCGCATCTCTAGAGGTAGATCAGTCAGGTCCTTTTGTTGATGGAAAAGTGGAAGGTAATGATAATACATTCCTTGTGGACACTGGTGCTACCCGTTCTACTGTGAGAGCAGCACAAATTCCAAACCTACCCCTCTCGGGAGAAACTATCCAAGTTGTGGGAGTTTCAAATAAATATATTAAGACTCCAATAACAAGACCAATAGAAGTTCATATTGGATGATTCAGAGACATGCATCCGTTTGTGGTATGTGATACAAGTCCAGTGAACCTTTTAGGAAGGGACTTGCTGTGTAAGATGAACTGCACCATCTATTGTACGCCAGATGGTATTGCTTTTCAAACACCAGATGAGGATGTTGCTTTTAAAATGATGTTAGCGAAGCAAGGAACAGAAGTGAATGATTTATATTCATTACTGACAGAAGAAGACTTACCTGCAGAGTTGAGAAATGCAGTGAGACCTGATGTATGGGATTTTACAGGAAAAGACATCGGATTGATGAAAGGTGTGGATCCTATTCAGGTTACAGTCAAACCAGGTGCAATATATCCAAACACACCTCAGTACAAGATGAGTCCTGAAATAACAGCAGGAGTAATTCCTGTAATTGATCAGATGATTGAGCAAGGTATTCTAAAAGAAATACTGAGTAGTCCTTGTAACTCACCTATTATGGGGATTAAGAAATCAAGCGGAAAATATAGAATAGTTCAGGATAGGCGCAAAATTAATAAGATTGTAGTACCTTGCTGTCCAATAGTGCCAAATCCAGCAGTGATTCTTTATCAAATTCCTTGTGATGCAGAATGGTACACAGTAATTGATCTGTGTCAAGCATTTTTCTTGATACCTTTGCATCCGGATAGCCAATATTTATTTGCATTCCGGTTCGGAAACCGTGTTTTGGCATGGTGCCGAGTTCCTCAAGGTTATACAGAGTCCTTCGATTTTTAATCAAATTTTGAAAAAATGTTTGGAGTCATTGATTATGCCAGAAAATTCAGTGTTAGTGCAGTACATTGATGACCTACTGGTGGCATCAAAAACACGAGAAGCCTGTGTGACAGATACAATTGCCTTACTAAATCATTTGGCAGAAGGTGGGCATAAAGTGTCACAGCAAAATTACAGTTTTGTAAAAAAGAAGTTCAATATTTGGGACACAAAATTGAGAAAGGAGTTAGAAAGGTAACGCAAGAACGAATCAATGTGATTCTGCAAATGGGTCCTCCTAAAACTCAAAAAGAAGTTCAAATGTTTTTGGGAATGGTTGGATACTGCAGACAGTGGATCAGTGGGTTTTCACTGATTGCAAAACCTCTAGAGGTTGACTCATAAAGATGTGGTTGATCCGATTGATTTGGATGAAGAGTGTATGAAAGCTTTTATTGAATTGCGAGATAGTCTTTGTCGAGCACCTGCATTGGGAATGCCAGATTACACAAAGGACTTTGCATTATTCTGTTGTGAGAGAGATGGGTGTGCACTTTCAGTCTTAACACAAAAACATGGAATGGCACGTCGTCCAGTGGCATATTTTTCTGCTACTTTGGATTCAATGGCTGCAGCGTTACCAGGTTGTTTAAAAGCAGTGGCTGCTACTTGTGTGAGTCTTGAGCAGAGCGAAACAACTGTTATGGGACATCCAGTGAAAGTATATGTGCCACACTCTGTTGAGATCCTATTAACAAGGACTCGAACTCAGCATATGACGTACAGTCGGCTGACTAGGTATGAAAGAGTGATTTTGGGTGCTGAAAATGTGACAGTGAAAAGATGTACAATATTGAACCCAGCAACTTTGTTGCCAAGTTTAAACTGCGAAGAAGTGAAAGATGAAGCAGATCATGATTGTTTGGATGTGACAGAATTGTGCACGAAACCAAGACCTGACATTAAAGATACTCCACTAGAAGAGTCAGATAGTGTGATGTTCGTGGATGGATCTTGTTTGAGAAATGAAAAAGGTGCATTGAGTGCTGCATATGCAGTATGTACAGTGTCTATGGTTCTTGAAGCATCCTGTCTAAAGGTGATAAATTCTGCTCAAATTTCTGAGCTAATAGCTCTGACTAGAGCATGTATAATTGGAAAAAATCTGAGAGTAACCATATTCTCTGATAGTCAATATGGTTTTGGGGTGGTGCATGATTTGGGTCAGTTGTGGATGCAAAGAGGATTCCTGACTTCTTCAGGATCACCGATCTGGAACAGTAAAAATGTGAAGGATCTATTGAATGCATTGCAAATGCCCAAAAAGATTGCTGTGGTAAACTGTTCAGCACACAAGTCAGGAGATGACTATGTGACAAAAGGAAACAGATACGCAGACCAAGTGGCGCGTTTCTGTGCACAAAATTCAATTTCAATCAACAGAGGGGTGGAGAAAAAACATACAAATTGCCACTTGATGTTTTCTTCTTTGGAAACATGGGAAGAAATTAGGCAGCTTCAGGAAGAAGCAAGTGAGGAAGAAAAAGAAATTCGGATAAAATCAGGTTCTGAAAAGAGAACAGAAGATGAAGTGTGGGTGTATGTTGATGGAAGACCAGTAATGCCAGATAGTTTACTTTCTCAGATGGCAAGAATGTACCATGGAATTGCACATGTTGGAAGAGATGCTATGATTAGGCTCTTCAAACAGTCATAGTTCAACCCAAAGTTTAGGGTCATTGCAGAGAGTCTATGCCAAAGATGCGTAGTGTGCCAGCAGCAAAATCCAGGTAGAAAGACAGTTGTTCGTTGGGGTCGAATTGGAAAAGCAGCAGGACCATTTACCCGATTACAGCTAGCCTTTATAGAACTTCCCCCTTGTAATGGACTGAAATATGTGTTGGTTGTTGTCTGTTTGTTTTCTCGTTGGGTAGAAGCTTATCCAACAAGAAGGAATGACAGTTTAACTGTTGCTAAATTGCTTTTAAGAGAGATAATCCCTAGGTTTGGATTTCCAGTCTCTTTAGAAACAGATAGGGGAACACACTTCAACAATGAAATAATTCGGATGATTTGTGCAGCATTACAAATTGAGCAAAAGCTGCATTGTGCCTATCGACCAGAAGCATCTGGAGTGGTCGAACAAATTAACTGCACTATTAAATCCAGACTATCAAAAGTGTGTGCATCTACAACACTGAAATGGCCAGACGCTTTACCCCTGGTATTGATGAGTCTTAGTAGCATTCCTAATAAAAAGACTGGATTGAGTCCTCATGAAATTTTGATGGGAAGAGCCATGAGACAAGTAATTGCACCAGCAAACACACTGATGAATATTACTGATGATCTAGTGCTTGATTATTGCAAAGGATTGGCTGATCTGGTGCGTTCTGTGTCTCATCAGGTTGGAGAAATTGCAACCACAACACAGCCCATCAAGCACATGATTTGAGTCCAGGAGAGTGGGTTCTTGTCAAGAAACACGTGAGGAAGTCGTGTTTAGAGCCCAGGTGGAATGGACCATATCAGATCATTTTGGTGACAACGACAGCAGTGAAATGTGGTGGCTTGCCAAACTGGATTCATGCAAGTCCTACAAGAAGTGTCCCAAGTCCACTTGAAAGACAAGAAGAAGAGCAGTGATTGGTAAAGCAAAGAAAAGAACGAGAAGCTAAAGAGCATGAAGCTATAGAATCTAGTGTTACAGATTCTGAAAAAGCTGAACAAGAGGAAGAACCAAGTACAAGTCGAATAAAGTGGACACCAGCTACTGGGTCTCAAGAGACTACTGTTGAGAAAGAAAAGGAGAAAGTGACTGATGAAAATCAAGAGCAAGTACAACAAAGAAAAGAATTGAATAAAAGAATTTGCGAACTTGACAACGATGGTGAAGAAGCAGTTCAAGTTAAGAAAGCAAGAAAAGGTGATCAGTGGCCAAAAGGAGTGAAAAGACTGAAATACACTCTGGAAAAGAAAAGGCCAGATCAAATAAATGAAATATCAAGTCAAACTGGACAAAGTGATTCAGAAGAAGAATCAGTACGAAAAACAAGAAGTATAAGAATTCCAAGTAAAAAATATACAGCTCCAGAATGGACATATGTGGTGTTAGAAGAAATTGAAAATACAGATCAGAAATAAGAAGAAGCTGGTACTGATCAAAGTGACCAAAGCAAACTGAAACCACCTTAAAAAGAACTGTGAAAAATAAGGTGCGACAATTTTAATGAAGAATATTCTGAAAGTTCAAAAGATTTGAAAAAGAAGAAGAGATTTAAAAAAAAAAAAAAAGAGGGTGTAAAGAAGAGAGGCATAAAGTGTAAGGATACACTACTCTAGATGGTTTTTGGATAAGTTTTTTTCAAAAGTTTTAAAAGATTTTTAGGTTTTTCTTAGATTTTGAATTTTTTATATAGTATCTAAAATGGCAAAGGTAACAGAGACTGGATATCAAAATCATAGTTTTAAACGTAGATGTATTAATGCTTGCACTTATGTAGTGTCTTACTACTAACATTGGTATGGTTAACACTGATTGTTATTGTCCCCGTCCTAATGGTGATTAATCACAAAAAGAATACTAATAATGTGGGAAGTGAGAGAATAGATACTGTTACTAAGGAAAGTGTAAATACTAATATAGAAAAGATAGAAGATGATAGTATTTATCATCATGATAAATCAATTAATGATTCTTTGTTAAACGTTTTTACTAAATTGCTATATGAGTATGTTAACACAATGAATGCGAGACATTGTTATGTGTGCATGCAATTACCATCGTCTGTCTCAGAGGGGGTGACTTACCATCACCTACCTTTAACATATGGTGTGTCTTGTAGTGTCTTAACTAGTCTTTTCTATGAGAGGGAAGGTTTGGAGTACTACTACTCTAATTTTGATTTAATATTGTCAGAAATTCATATCCGGAGAGATTTAAAAGTTGTTTATGGTCCTATTTATGCAGCATATATGGGAGATTTTTTCATTAGTAATAAACCAATAGATACAGTAGAAGCACATAGAAACAATCTAACCTGTAAGCTACGGCATGAATAAATTGAATTTATGAATTTAGTAGAAGATAGAAGACGAGATTTAAAAAAGAAAGCTGCTGAGCAAAAGTCTCATGTACCTTTATGGGCTTTCAGAGAGGGTGAATATAAAAAGGGTGAGACTTATGCTGCCATGACTCTAGATTTTCAACATAGAGGAAAGCTTTGTGTGTTTAGTGAAAAGACTAAACTAAATAGTTACTTCATTGGTTCTAGTGAATGTAAGCATACTTTCTTGATAAAAGGAAATTGGGGATTGAAAGGAGGAACTGATCCTGTTTTCCGGGGAATTTATTATGTGTGTGGTAAGAATGCTTATTATAGGTTACCTACAGGTTGGTATGGATGTTGTTATTTAGGCATAGTATTCCCAAAGGTTTATCACGTAGATAAGAATAATAGAGTTAATGAAATGAAAGAAGAACTAACACGTAATAAGAGAGGAGCGAGTTATTCTGAAATAATTGGGGATATTTTTGGAGCACTGATACCTTCAGTTGGAGTTATTCTGAATTCTCATAAAATTAGAAAATTTTCCACAGTGGTTGATCGTTTATCAACGGATACTACTGGTGGGTTTTTGATGATTGATACTGAAATGACAGCAATTAGATCAATGGTTTTGGAAAATCGACTTGCCCTTGACATGTATTTGCCAAAAGAGGGTGCCGTCTGTAGCATGTTGAAAATACAACAATGCTGTACTTATATGCCTGACAAAAGTAAAAATCTTGAGGGGTATATTAAAAATATTACTGAACTTCATGAAGATTTGACTGAACTGAACTGAAGGTTGGCGGTGCATGGGAGAAACTTGGTAAGAGTTTTTCCTCAGTGGGAAATTGGTTTTCTACCTTAGGTAGTAGTTTGTTAGGAAAAATATTAATACTTGTTACTTTAGTAGTTGCAGTAATATTAATGATAATTATGATTTACAAATGTTGCAAATGCAAGTGTAGAAAGAAAGAGACATCAGATCTTAAACGTAGAGCTAGAAAGAGAAAGAGAGAAGAGATAGAATTAGAAGATATAAGAGGAAATTACTATGAGATCATGAAAGACTTAGATGGAAGAATGATAAAACGAGAAAGAAGTACACTATTTTAAATAAGTGGCAACTTGTTTGTGATGGTTATTTTGGTGATGGCTCAGAAACGCCATCAAAGGGGGATTGATGGAGCAGGGTTTTGCGTAAATAAAACCTGCTCGGATTGAACCCTCTGTAACATTTATTAACAGTGTGCTGTGAAAAATTATTAATTAAGAAACGCTAAAATAAGGGGAAATGCTTATGCGCATGCGTAAACTAATGCGTGTACTAATACATGAAACTAGGCTGCAAAAATTGCTTTGAATAAAATAAAAAGACTAAGGATGCTTTTGTGCACGTTAATAATATTTCGTTAGGAATAACACGGTTTGTGCATGGGTTAGTGCAAATGCTGGGATGATGTGCAAAATTAAATTACATTTCGTGAAAATAATAAATGTTTGTGTTCTGTTCTCGTAGAAAATACAAGCATGAGCCTACACTTCTGCATGTCAGTTTGGGGTTAAAACTTGCTGAAAGAAAAAGAGATGAAATAAATGGGCTTTGAATGAGGAAAGAATGCAAAAACATAGAAATGTCCTTCACGATGTACTGACTGTCTGCCAAGGTTGCGGAAGAAGGAGGATACTGATAAACAAGTGGAAGCGTACAACTTCCTCACGAGATGGCAGAGGCGAACAATAGAGGCGTAGAGACTTGCAACATGCAGAATATGTAATATGATTGTGTTTAAAGTTGTTTCCTGAGAAAAGATCTGTCGTAATGTTGAAAGTCTAAAACAATAAGCTAGTGAATAAAGTGATCACGATGAGAGTGGTGTGACAGAACACCCCCATTATTGGCCAATGAGAGACAGAGTTTGATTGAAAAATGAAACAAATGTGGGTTGGACATATAGGTTTGAAAGTCCCCGGTGGGTGTGGTTTAGTAGGTGTTTCTGCTGATGCTAGTTAGCGGGAGATCGTCGCTGTCGTCGGTTTGCTGTTTCCAGATAGAGGCCTACCTGATTCCTGACTCCTGACTTAATCTTTGCCACCCGACTCTACTTGAGTGGCCTTGCTGCCCTGACTGGCCAGTGGGGTAGTTTTCCCTGATTCTTACTTGGGTTAGTATAGATAATCTTCTGAATTTGCATATTCATTTGCAAATGTATTTGGCTCTGAACCTTTTCTCTCTTCGCCTATCCACTCCTTCAATGCATTGTTTATTTGAAATGAGTTTGAAATTATACATTGCCAATGTTTTCTCTCTGTGATAATCTATGATTTGCATTCGTGTAACTGTACTTGATGAGCATTTATTCTTACATTATTTTTACGATAAATAACATAAAACTACACACTGAGGGGCATATTCACAAGGAGCTATCGCCAAATTAACAGCACTTTATCGCAGCCAAAGTCATGATAAATTTACCCCCCCATTCACAAGCCGGTGTTAACAGCCCACAGCACCAGTTTACCCGCGATAGCAGCCGCAAAAAACATCGCCACAGAGGACCCCCGCAAATATCGCTAATGAGATGCAGAGTAGGCGTTCCCGTGCCAAAAGTCGAGACAACATCACACCTCAACATTCTCAACGACCAGCCACATCGGCGATAAAAACACAAAACAGGTGATGAGGTGCAGTAGCCGCAGGTATTTAACACCTGCCTCAAGCAGGTGTAAAGAAGGATGTCTACCTGCAGTAGGCAACGGAGTCCCGCACACAGCCATACCCGAAGAACAAACGACGCCATGGAGCTACTCTACGTGCAGCTTGGAGCCCCAACAGGGCCACAACACCCCCCGCAACCACCCCCTGGACCGCCACCCCCCCCAGGACCCGGACCCGCTCCCCCCCCGGACCACCACAGAGGCAGCGTAGAGCAAGACAGCGGAGCTACCGTAAACACACCACTCTCACAGACCTAACGCCCGCGGAAGTCATTGCCAACTACAGGCTCAAAAGGACAACCATACTCCGCATCCTGACCCACATCGCCCACAGGCTGACGGTGCGAACACAGCGGAGAACAAACATCCCTCTGCAGACAAAGCTGCTGGCAGTGCTGCACCTGTTGGCCTCTGGGACCTTCCAACCAACAACTGCCAGAGTCGGAGGGGTCTCACAGCCAGCCCTATCAAAGTTCATCACACCCGTCCTGGATGCCATCATCAGCTTCATACCCCAGTACCTTCACTTCCCCAACACTGTGCAGGAACAGCTGGAGACTAAGCAAGGCTTCTACGCCATAGCCGGATTCCCGGCCGTGTTGGGGGCAATCGACTGCACACATGTCCCACTTGTGCCCCCTGCGGATACTGCACACCACTACCGCAACAGGAAGCACATGCATTCCATCAATGTGCAGGAAATAGTGGACCACCGGGGAATGTTCACCAATGTCGTCGCCAACTACCCAGGCAGTGTGCATGATTCCTTCATCTTCCGACAGTCCATCATCAACCAGCGCTTCCAGGATGGCACATATGGAACGGGACTGCTCGTTGGTAAGTACCAACTCAACACACCACACATCCCACAGCCACCAACGCACAAGGCACAACTGTGGGGATGCACACGTGACCTAACCACATCCGACATGTTAAACTACACGACCCCCTACCAGACACGACTACACCACTCCATGGTCATCCTGGCCTACCCCTGCACCCAATACAGACTCTACATGGCACCACAGCCACACAACAGCTGAACGTGTGGAGATGCGGAATGCAGCCATGACACATGTGAGGCATTGCTCTGCCCCCATGACCCTACCCCGGTCTCCCGCAGGTCAGCGTCCCGTGGTAGTGGGCCCGTGTTGGCCGCTGTGCATCCGGGGTGACTAGCCCTGTGCGACTTGAGTCATCCCCCCTTGTCGTTCAGACATTGCATGTCTGTGTGCCTGATGACTGTTGGTGTAGTTGCCAGCACATGCTACTCCCTGAGGGCTGGCTTACACTCCCCCCCCACAGCCAGCACAGGCGTCACTGAATTGGTGGGCCTGCCATCACATCCTGCCGAACCAAGTATTGACTCTTTTCTCCCTGCACTGTCACAGGTGATCAAGGATATGCACTCTGCCCTTGGATGATGACACCCCTCCGAGACCCGAACACACCCGCCCAGAGGCAGTACAATGCGGCCCACATACGCACCAGGGGCATCGTGGAACGGACATTTGGCATGTTGAAGTCACATTTCAGGTGCCTGGACGGCACTGGTGGGAAGCTCCTGTACAGCCCGGACGTCGTGTGCAAGATGATCGTTGCATGTTGTGTGTTGCACAACATCTGTGTTCGCACCAGGGCCCCATGGATCCCAGTTCCAGAGGTACCGGACGATGATGGTGGTGATGGGTCAGGTGGCCCACATCCCACTGCAGCTGCGGCAGGAATGGCCCGTAGGAACTCCATCATTGCCACTTTCTTCTCATGAGCACGTCACATTGTGACCGTCCGTGGCATTCATGGGACAGTAGTAGATGTCCAATTGCACTGCATGTGTGAATAAAACATATTTGCAGGTCACAGGTTGGAATTGTACATTGTCATGTTACATGTCCCTGGGGTTTCAGATGTGATTTGCCATGTTGTGCACATTTTCCGAACCAGTTGTGTCCTGTGTTCAGTTGTGGAGGTGTTGCTGTTTGTACCGGGATGTTGTCACTGTCCGGGTGCACTTCTGCTTATGTGCGTATGCTGCACGGTGGGTGTGTCGCTCCTGCGGCTCGGATTTGTCTGCCACTGGTCTCTTTCATGTGGTGTGCCTGTAGGTTCTGTTCTTCCACGGTGCGTGGATGTTGTGGTGTGCATGTTGTCCTCTGCAGTTGGCCAGGGTGCATCCGTGGTACTCGGCTGTTGATGTATTTTGTTCTGTGGCATTTTCCGTATGCTGCTCTTGTGCTTTTTCCCGCATTGCGCGTGAGTATTGCTGCCCTCGCGCTGGTTGTCACTATTTTCTTATCGCGCTTTGGCCCATCGCAGCTTTTTTCGCGTTGTGGTTTGTGTTTTTATCTCCGTCGAGGTGGTTGTATCGCGAGCATTGGCCGCGGTGTCGGCCAACTATCGCATGGTACCGCCTTGTTGTGAATTCCACGTTGACACGGGGTTATTTTCCCGTGATGGGCTGCGTTATTGAAAGTTGCGTTACGCTACTCTTGCGGTAGTTATCACACGTTCTTGTGAATATACCCCAGAGTCTGTTATTATTTAGTAGTATAGATACATAGATAAGTACATATTATTGTCATCAACTTCTCAACACCAAAAAAGGTCAGTCGCCACATTTATTTGTTAGGAGAAATGCAGGTTCTAAAGTGTAATTAATAAATTAGGAATAAACTTGCATCACACTGAACCCCAGCGTGAAGGGATTAAGTTGGGTAGTGTAAATGGGCCTGTGTTTGTAAAATTATCGATTCCCGATCGCTGGATCAGTTGTAACATTGTGGAAGGCTGACAAACATATAATGCATTGGTGATATGGTTACACCCTCTACGCATGGATTGTATGAAGGCAATTCAATGTGCTTTCAAAATGCTGTTTTACTGTGATGTCTTGCCTCCCTTGATTTCTCTTAATTGTTTTTGATCCTGTCTTTTGTTATCCGCTCAATACTTACATGGTGCAGTAAAACATAGTTATTTGTGTTCCAACGTGTTGTATTAAACATGAGTGCCTTCACCCACATTGTTTTCATTCTGCTACCTTTTCCAGATGCAAGCAAACGTTGTTTCACTCATATCACATTAAGCTTAGCATATTATTTTCAGAGCTCAAGCTTGAAAGGTTTGTTTCTAGAGATGCACATGAACCTTGCCTTTCTACTGTGAATCATTCTCAGTGTTGGGATCATCACGTCCCATTGCTCAAAAGCCAGCATCACCCTATCTAGTTCCTTTCAGTGGAAGCTGAGTGGGCTTACGTTATGTCATGAGAAACACGCTTAGCACACATACACTTTTTTCTTTTGCCCATGCTACACAGTATCTTGCCAATGCTGAAAAGCGTTGCCAAAGGCTCTGCCAAACCAGAAGTTCCCAAAGGCGAGACCTATTGGCTATGTCAATGCTTGTTTTAATGTTCTGCTCAGGAAGGTAAAAGAAACTCTGATGCGTTTTTTCTCCTACACAGTACTCCTGGCTCAGACCTAACTTCCCGATTACGAGAGGCAGTCCCGAGAGGTAACATGTCAGCATTTTGTGAAACCGCTTTCACTACTGTTGTGTGGGCTTTCAGATGACTGCCTAGCAAACCCTGCAAAGAAAGTTGACACTGGTGCTGTGATTATATTCTAAGACGTGCCCACAATGAAATACTTAAGAGAACAGAAATACCCCATGTGTTGTAGATTTGGGGGCATATTATCAAGAAACGGCGTTAAAATTATCGCCGCTTTAGCGGCAGAAAACTGCCGCTAAAACGGCGATAATGGGCTTGATAATATGCCCTTGAGAATTCCAATAGAAGCCCATGTTCTGGTGTCAACATGGGCTTCTATTGGAATTCTCAAGGGCATATTATCAAGCCCATTATCGCCACTTTAGCGGCAGTTTTCTGCCGCTAAAGCGGCGATAATTTTAACGCCGTTCTTGATAATATGCCCCTTAATCTCTCAAGTATTACGCAACCGTGAATATCGCTTACAGGGAAGTATCAAAACAGCACTGCACAGCGCCCACCCAAACACGTCCCACTGAGAACGTTTGTAGGCAAAGCATATCACAAGAGCCTCAGCATTGCACATTCATTTTTTTAAACATAATTACAATGTAGGAAATTCTGCTTTTGAAAGTTTTGGAAAAACTGAAATAAAACTAAACGCTGTCGCCTCGGGCAAATGCAGTCTATAAAAACTGTGACATTTTTTTTTAACACTGTGTCACAACTAGGAAACAATACAAAGATAAATAAAAAGCAACATTGTAAATATCACATATTGGTGCAACAGTGACTCAACAGTAAAAAATTGCTGAAAAATCTGCACAAGTCATACCCGCCACTGACATTTTGCTCCAATATTTACATTTAAATATCTTACAGAATGAGATTGCAGGCCAGACCCAAACTGCTTTTCTCATGGCAAGTAAAGAGGCCAGCATCAATGTCTGTGCAAAGTGCACAAAAAGCAAAACCTGAGTCGAGAGTTGTGTGCAAAACCCATGAAGTGCAAAACCCGATCTGAACTGTTCCTCCCAAAATAACTAAGTAGGCTGTGGCCATGCAAAAAATGTACAACACGACCTGAGCTACACGTTTACGCAGACAAAATGAGCAGCATGAAAAACAAGAGGATAAGGAATGTCCCAGAAGAACCGTGCAATGCCAATACACACCTTTTAGGACCACAGTCAGCAATTTTTTTTCCACAGAGTTTTATATAGCGCGAACTTGACCCGAAGGTATCGGGTATCAGAGCGCTTTACATGAGCACCAGTTGCGTTACATGCGGACTCATTTATTTTTGTTAGGCACGGGGAGATTAAGGGGCTTATTTACAAGTACCTTGCGCCACTTTTGTGTCATTTTTAACATGGGAAAAGTGATGTACGGGTGGCGCAAGAGGCTTGTAAATATGCCCCTAAGTGATTTGCCCAGAATCACAGGATGTTGCGTGACCTTGCGAGACTCGAACCCGGTTCCCCAGATTTGACGTCGACCGGCTAGCCGTTAGGCCAACTCCTCTCCCCATTGGCCTCTGGCCTGAGTGCAGTGCTTACTTTGTAACAGAATAAGTGCAGGGAGCCAATGTTTTACTCGGAAGCCCATGGCCAGCATTATTGAATGTCAGCATCCACGTCATGCCTATTTAATCCACCACCAGACACTCCCTGCACACTTTTTCAGGTTCCTACTTTCTCCCTGTGTCACGATTTTTCTGTCTTTCTCTTTCTCCTTTCCCCATGTGAGTTTTTCACTCTCTTGTTCTGGGTCAAAGTTTGATGAGGGCAAATAAGTTCCGGTCCCCAGAAATGTGTGACCTGCAATCACCATCTCCAATTAAGCAACACCTAAATGCATCTGTTGACTCATGGGTCATGTAGAAGTTGTCAAATCCCTTTCTATTACGGATTTCATGTGATCCCAATTTATTGAAGAGAAAATGTAACTTGAGAAAATAATGTGGCAGGATTAGCGCCAGTGGCAATATTTCGAGTGGTAATCTGGCATACCAAGCACCAGCCTTACTGCGAGTGGTAACCACCGCTCATTGTAGCATTACCTAGAGTTGTGCTGGGCCCATATTTAGAACTCGAAGACACTAAAAATAGCACTAATATTTGCATCTATAATTACCATCACTTGACAACAGATGGTAACCTCGTAGACAGACCTATAAAATAATAAAAATGCACAAAACCTGACCATAGCCATACACCACACCTCTCCTTGCTATTATCACATCACAGATACACAGATCAGTCAATAAGCCATTGGCACCCAACCATCTAACACGGTCACAGATTATGCTTTCATGAGTATTGAACATCCAACTTCAGACAACACAAGTTTCACTGCACAGTCTCTGAGACAGACCATATATATATATATGATTTCTATGCAGAGTCAGGCTAACTCTGCCACACAGACCCCCTCTTCTGACATTTCTTTGGGCCAAAAGGAATCCTCAACAGCCATCTTATCGTATGAACTCCGGGAGGAGATACACAGGATCACGGCCCCCTGATTGCTGGATTTGTGCACGCCAGGAAAACCATCGTGCCTGAGGTTGAAGCTGAGTCGGAGGACCTAGCTGCACATCAAGCACCGAGTGGTGAGTAAGAGCTGCATGTAGCAACTGATCAGGTTTAAGAGGAGCACTGTTGGCGCCTGCACAAGCACACCGCATTTGCGAATCAGTCTTTGCTTGTCGGCGACCAGGCATACCCATTTACAGCTAATCATCATGTCCAACGAAGCGCTGCGTGAAAGGGAAGCAGCGTTAGAAGCATTATTTGACAATTTGCCCACTGTCCACAATCAGCCACGAACGGCTAATGCGCAATACGACTCAGCCAATGACAACTACAAAAGCAAACTCAAAGTACTGGAAAAGTTGTTACGTACTGAAATCACCAAATGGTGGGAGTCAAAATCACTGCAAAAATACAGAGATGCGGGCCGAGTCCCCCGTGGACTTAGAATAATGTTGGCGCCAAGCTTTGACAACCCAAATCCTGACATGCTCAAAGAATGGGCGGAGAGCAACTTGGAGGCATCCATGAGGTTGGTCAACATCCTGATCAAATACGCCGAAATCGATCGCTCAAAAACACTAACAGAGATTGAGCGCATCAATGCTGAGCTCAGCAGCTGTGAACAACAGGAAGCAATAACAAAAGGCAGAGAGGAGATTGCTTCCCGCCTCAAAAAACACGAGGAAACCATTAAAACGCGAAAGGTATTTAAATTTGCCCGCGATAAAGCGGACTATGAATGCGGGCAAATATTCACCTTTGCCAAACGCTACGACAACATCAGGAAACAAAGACTTAACAAATTGCCTCAGCAAAATGCGCAAATAACAACTCTTTCTATCGTTGAAGGCACAGACTCTGCATCGATGTCAGATCTGAGCTCAGCATTGGGAAGTGGCTCAGAATCAGATGACGGAGGATTCAGGGGCACCACGACTGATGGAGCGGGTGCCAGCTTGGCTCAAGAACTTGATTTTTTAGTCCTGGACCGAAGGCAAACACTCAGACCAAGGGCACCAAAGAATCAAAGCGCAGACGCAACCGCATGAGGCGCGAAAGGAGAAAAATCAGAAAAACCCAAGCAAGGAAACAAGAGGAGAGGAAACTGGAGGCGTTAGGCAGCACAGACACCAAGACAATTATCAACCTGAGCAACATCAATCTCGCGGAGGCGGAAAAACAACTTCTCTCACTTGGTCTCACTTTTTGTCCGGAAAGTAGCTTTGATTATTGCAGCACCCACATTGATGTATATAAATTCATAAGAAAACTCAAGCTCATAAAATTCTTCAAACAAAAAAGTAGCAGCAACGTCCAGAATACACCTAGTAACCCGTCACCCTCAGATACAATCCTCACAGTCTCTGACATTCCAATCATACGTACTCTAATTGAGCTAGAGTCCGCTGAAGGAACAACTGCCACGCAACAAAGCTCCAGCGATGTAAGCATCACAGATACCGTGCGAGTACCAAGTCCTTTCAAACCGCACTCTACCTTTACACCAATGATGCCAAGAGATGCGATTGACATTTTCAGCGACGTCATCACTGATGAATTAAAATCCCTGCATCTCAGGAAGAAACGTAAGCGACACAGAAACACCCGCCCAGAGATTAATCAAGGTTATCACAACCTAATGAGAAAACTGCAAAAAGAGAATGAAGAGATCATCAATAAAGTGGACAAGGGGGGTAATATTGTCCTGTGGCCACGACATTTGTACCTTGCAGAAGCTGACAGGCATCTTACAGACCAACAGTGTTACAAAACTTCCAGCCATAAAGAAATAGCCACAAGCAATAAAGATCTAAGAAAGCACCTTAACTCCTACAGAGCGCAAGGGATTATCAGTAAGGATGAATTTTCTTTCCTAAACACAGATTCCCCCGTGCTCCCGATCCTGTACTTCCTACCCAAAGTACACAAGAACCTAGATCCCATACCTGGGCGCCCCATCATCTCGGCCAAAAAGAATATGTGCGAAAACATCTCCAGATATGTTGACTACTTCCTACAAGATATGGTCTCAAGCCTACCAACATACCTTAGAGACACGAGTGACTTTTTATTGAAAATCAAAGATATCCCATGGTGCAATGACTATCTGCTCATGTCGCTCGACATCACCTCGCTTTATACAAGCATCAGCCACAGTGATGGTATCGCAGCATGCAAGCACTTTCTGGATAAAAAACAGATAAACTGCTATAAACACAATGAATTCTTGCTCTTCCTCATTGAATGGTGTCTGTTCCACAACTACTTCCTATTCAACAAAAAAGTGTGCCAGCAATTAAGGGGAGTGGCCATGGGAGCATGCTTTTCGCCGAGCTATGCTTGTCTACATGTAGGAGCTTGGGAGGAGCAGACTCTGAGGGGACACCTGCATGAAACCTGGAATAACAATGTAATCACCTGGTTAAGGTTTATAGATGATGTCTTCGTCATCTGGAAGGGGGACACCATCAGTGCAAAAGCGTTTATTGAAACAATCAATTCAAACACCCTCAACCTTGAATTCAATGCCAACATCAGTAAAACATCTATTGAATTCCTTGATGTAGAGTTATTTGTGGGAGGTGGCAAACTGAACTCTAAGCTACATAGGAAGCCAACGGCAGGGAACTCAACACTTCATGCCGCCAGTTTTCACCCTAAACACCTGATTGCAAGCATCCCCTACGGAGAAATGCTACGCCTGCGTAGGATCTGCAGCTCACCCACTGATCTAACACAATGTCAGGAAGATGCATTCCAACGCTTTAGAGCTAGAGGTTACTCCATAGTCAACATCAGAAAAGCCATGAACAGAGCCAACTTAATTCCTAGGGAAGACCTCCTTACAGTAGGTCGCGAAGTTGACACTAACATCCCCATTCTAGAGCAGAAACAAAGTATCACTACCATGCTCATCACAACATTCAACACAGAAGCCTGCAACATCAGATCAGTCATTAACAAACACTGGGGCATCATTAGATCAGATCCCATCCTAGGCCCAATAGTGACACACCAGCCTGATATTACTTACAAGCGTGCATTCTCAATGCACGATGCCCTGGTGAGAAATAGTCCAGAGGTCATATCGAAAGGTAACTGGCTGACAGATACCAAAGGATTTGTCAAATGCAATAGCTGCAGGGCTTGCAAATTTGGTAAAAACATTACCCAAGTTGATTCAGCTTTCAGACAGAATCCCCTCATCATTAAACATCGCCTCACATGTAAGACTGAGTTTGCTATCTATCTGCTTGTCTGTTCATGCAACCTTTGGTACATTGGCAGCACTAAGCTACCAGTACACCAACGCATCCTACAACATCTCAGGGCCATAGTCAACATTGACTCAGCATACCCTGTAGCGAGACATTTCAAGGAAAAGCACAGTAACAACCTTAACCATCTACATTACTCAGTGATTGATTGCATACCAGCACTTATGAGGGGTGGCAACCGGGAGAAGCTCCTGCGACAACTAGAGAGCAAATACATCATTGAATTTAATACTGAGTGCCCCGCAGGACTGAACATCAGTGAGGATATGCACAACTTCCTATAAAACGGAGTCACACATGATGTTTAAACTAAAACATCCCATATCATCTAATAGCATTTAGGCCTATGGTGTCCACTTTAACTAACTGAATTCATGAACCCACTTAAAACATCTCAGAAAAATCGGAACTACATCTGTCTGTAACCTTGGCTCCCATCTCTGAAACCCTATACTATTTGTGCATTTGTGCCATGAATTTTGTATAACCTAACTTCTTTTCCAGTACACTGATTAACTTATGTTTTGTATGTATATGACTTAATATACTTTAATTTGAGCATGTCATTTGTAACCTACTACTATGAAAACCCACGCGTGATTGTGTCAAGTGGACTTTGTTAATAATTGAAACAATTGTAGTTTCTTGATTACACATATACCCTGTGTGTGAATATCCATTGAACACATTGGACCATAATGTTCCGGCCAATTTTGCCAACTAGTATTCACACATAGTCTCACTCTTTTAACCCAGCACTCCCCTCCCTTTCACATTACACATTATTAGCACCCACGTATGAGTAGTACCAGTTGACTTTTTAACATTTTTTTCCCACACCTGGCACCAAGCGGTAAGAAACATATTATGGCTGGCACATATATATATATAAAAAAAAAATTGTGGCGCTTTTTAAATTTAATTTATTTTAATTTAATATACCGCAAACGGCACAACCCACTGAGGTAGAACAGATCACCCGGCATAAGATTTACTCCAAAACATGAGTGTACACTTGGCAATAGTTAGCCTGCCCAAATATACTCAGCCTCTTTGAGTTAGATCACGCCCGACCATTGTGACACTCCATTCACACACGGGTTACTTACCGTGATCTCCGCATTTGCCTCGTATTTCCACGGCTTTAGGACTCATGAAACCTTATCGCGAACGCAGTGGCGCCACAAAACACATAGTCAGGCAACTTCTGCAATATGCACAGCCGTTCTAACGCTCATACCTTCCCACACACACAAGCGTTACAGATGTCTTCTATCTCCATGTAGATATACTGCACAGTGCCTGGATAACTGCTGACTCACCTGCAGCAGTAAACTATCACTACAGTAAAGTAGCTCACTGTAGTAAAAATGCCAACTCATGTGGTAAAATGTTAAACACTGTAAAAAGACTACTACTCACCACCTATGTATATAAAGCACCCTTTCACATGCAGTGCACTATGTGAACAAGGCCGCATGTCTGGCGGCCGAAACGCGTCATTTTGGACATTGATACTTAAATAAAGACACTTTGCCATCATCACTGCCTTGGAGTCTGTGCCCTCGTGTTGCGCCGCTGTGGCTGGATACTTTGGGATTCACATGCTGATATATATATATATATATATATATATATATATATATATATATATATATATATATATATATATATATATATATCTACTGGCGGTCGCCAGTAGATAGTTATAGTTAGGACCTATTTTCCATAGGAAATCCGCGACATTCTATTTGAAATAACTCTCTTGCCGGTTGACGTATCTTCGCGAAATTTTCAAACTTTGTGGGGCGCTCCGCTCCGCTCCTAGCCTGAAAGTCTCGGGTTGATTCGTCAGCGGGGGCCGAGAAAAAGGGGGTCCCAAAACGCGTTTTCCCCATTCATTTTTCCATAGGAAACTTTAGACACGGCTACAGCCCGAACTGCTGAACGGAATTACATCAAATTTGGCAAAGAGGTAGTTCTTGGTTCAGAAAGAACCCTTTTGTTAAATGGTGTAAATCCGTTCAGTAGTTGCTGAGAAAATCAAAAGTAAAAGTACATATATATCTATGGGCACGGAGGATCCGCGTACCCTCAGCGCACCCTGCGCGCACCGTCCCGATCACGAGCTGCATGCTAATTGGCTGTCAGCTGGCTGTCAACATTCCGATTCAGGAAGTGTTGGCAGCCATTTTGTCCCTCGGTAGAACCGAGGGACAGAAACAAGTGCGCAAAGCGCACAAAGGGAGCAGGGTAGAAACACCCTGACCCCTAGGTCTGCTCAGGGGTCCCACAAGGACCCCCTGGGCAAAAAGCATTTTTTTTTAAAAAATCGGCAGGATGCGGTCAGGGTGCGCGGATCCTGCCGATAAAAATCGAAGCGCGGTCTCCGCGCTCGATGTTAATTTGCCCCGGGTGGGCCAAGTCCCGGGGGCATGCTGTGGGGGTTTATTTTATGTATGGGGGCCTCTAAGGGCCCCCAAGCCCGGGGACCGCCACCCCCGGGGCTTTATTTGAAAAAAAGTAGCGGGAGGGCTCTGAGCCCTCCCGCAGCCCCGAGGACCACCACCTCCCGGGGCTTCTTTATTTTTAAATTAACATGTGTGGGGAGCCCAGCCCCACACGCCCGGGACCACCACCTCCCGGGGCACTAACAAAATTGAAAATGGGGGTCCGTTAAGGACCCCGAGCCACGGGACCACCACCTCCCGGGGCTGTGCATTTGGATGGGAGGGGGCCACGCGGCCCCTCCTGGAGCCTGTGGTGGCCCTGGGGACCGCCACCCCCCAGGGCCGGCTCCTGCAGTGTCCTCGCGGCTCCCGTCCTGTCATTGCAAACTGCTTTGAATTTTGGAAGCGAGAGCAGGGAAAGCTGCTCTCGCTTCCAAAATTCAAAGCAGAATTGCTTTTCCACATGGGGAGCTGCATATTAGCAGCTCCCCATGTGGAAAAGCAATGCCGTCTCCCGCAGGAGGCGGGGAGCCGGCAGGGTCCGTGGGGGAGTTGGGGTCCCCCCACGGACCCCAAAAGGATAGGGCCAGCCCCGGGGATGGGGTCCCCGGGGCAAGAAGTGGCCCGGGAGGGGGCCATGCGGTCCCCCTTCCCCAAAAAAATGTTAAGAAAAAAAAAAAAGGCCGGCCCGGGGATGGGGTCCCCGGGGCCTAAGGAGGCCTTAGGAGGGGGGCCAGGCAGCCCCCTCCATCAAATAAAAAAATAAAAAAAGGTGGCAATGGCCCGGGGATGGGGTCCCCGGGTCGAGATTGACCACGGGCCCATGCGGTCCCCGTCCCAGTCCTTTTTTTTTTTTTTTTTTTAAGGGGACAGGCCCTGGGGTATGGGGTCCCCAGGGCTCAAAAAATTACTAAAAAGGGGGGCCACACAGCCCCCTTTAAAAAAAAAAAAAAAAAAAAAAAAAAAAAAACGGCATCGCGAGGGAGGCCCCGCCCCCTCTTTGACAGCACTCTGCAAACGCGCCCCCTGGCGCGTTTGCAGAGGGGGAACGAATTCCCCTTGAATACTGGGGGTCCCTGGGGGCCAACTAGCCCACCAGGAACCTCCAGTATGCGCCAGGGGGCTGCGTTGCAGAGAGGTGTACAGAGGCCACGCCCCTTTTTACACCTCTCTGCAACGCAGCTCTGTGGCGCTTTTTGGATATACCTGTTGGGCTAGTTGGCCCCCAGGGACCCTCAGGATTCAAGGGGAGTTAATCCCCCGACTTAAAACGCGCCACGGGCGCGTTTGCACAGTGGTGAAGGGAGGGGGCGGGGCTTCAGGTGACATGTGTGCAAACAGGCCCTGTGGCGTGTTTTAAGATGGGGATTAAGTCCCCTTGAATCCTGAGGGTCCCTGGAGTCCAACTAGCCCACCATGTACTTCCAAAAAGCGCCACAGAGCTGCCTTGCAGAGAGGTCTAAAAAGGGTGTGGCCTCTGTACACGTGTCTGCAACGCAGCCCCTGGCGCATACTGGAGGTTCCTGGTGGGCTAGTTGGCCCCAGAGACCCTCATGATTAAAGGGGACTTAATCCCCCAACTTAAAACGCACCACGGGGCGCGTTTACACAGATGTCACCTCAGGCCCCGCCCCTTCCCTTCACCATTGTGCAAATATTCCTCTAAAATCAGCCGAAATACGAATTCCAATTTACTCACCTGTTATCAGGAGAGACCTCAGTGCTGCATCTTTCAGCCCAGTACTGATCCTGAAAAGTAATTTTAAACGTACTTACCAGTAACTTGAATTTCCTTCCATAGGATATCATTGCCTGCTTTTTGCTGAAAAAGTTTCTAAGTGTCGATTTTTGAAACATACAAATATTCCTCTAAAATCAGCCGAAATACGAATTCCGATTTACTCACCTGTTATCAGGAGAGAACCCAGTGCTGCATCTTTTAGCCCAGCACTGACCCTGAAAAGTAATTTTAACCGTACTTACCAGTAACTTGTATTTCCTTCCATAGGAATCCATTGTCTGGTTTTCAGCAGAAAAGTTTCAAAGTGTCGATTTTCACAAACTACAAATATTCCTTAAAAATCGCCTGTATGACTTAAACGCATTCTTTCAACTGTTTACAACTGGAACTTTACAACTGGAACTGTTTTCAACTGGATCCAGGATCCACCACTGAGTGAGAAGAAGTCACGATAACACTACTTACCTGATAAGTGAATTTCCTCCCATAGGATAACATTGGTGATTCTATGTGAAAAAGTTTCTAAGTGTGAACTTTTAAAATACAGTAATATTCCTTAAAAATCACTACTGTAACCAAAACGCTTTTACTCAACTGTTTACAGGAGATATCCCAGGACTGAATCTAGGATCCAGTCCTGTGGTTAGAAAAGTAATCCATAAAGTAACTAATTGCATTTAGCTAGAAATTCACATTGAGCTCAATGTTGCATTGTGTTTGAAATTGTGTTGCCCATTGCAACAACTGTAACTACTGTACTTAAAAGTCTATTGCCTATTTGCAAAGTATTTAAAGTAAATTAATTCATTCTGAGAAACTATATTTTGTAATGTAATGTATAATGTAATTACAATGTAATTTAAAAAATAAAATATCTAAAAATAAATAGTTTAAAAAAATGTAGAAAATCAGTATGAAAAAAATAAAAATAACAATTAATATATTTAAAAATTGGCATTTACAAAACCTTTGAAATTCACTGAAAAAAACCATAGGTTTCAGACATGTTATAGTTAGGAATTAGCATTTAAAAAACCTTTGAAATTCACTGAAAAACCATAGGTTTCAGACATGTTATAGTTAGAAATTAGCATTTAAAAAACCTTTGAAATTCACTGAAAAAACCATAGGTTTCAGGCACGTTATAGTTAGAAATTAGCATTTAAAAAACCTTACAAATTCACTGAAAAAACCATAGGTTTTAGGGACAGTTATAGTTACTTGGACATTGCACTCGTACAAAACCCGTGAAATTCCCCCGTTATAGTTAGTTCAGCTAACTATAACTCGCGCCCCCGCAATGCACTGCTGATGACGTCACATATTACATCACTCATGACATGGTCAGTGACATCACTGATGACATCACTGATGACATCTCAAATGACATCACTGATGACATCATCCATTTGATAATTTCATTCATCTTCTCACACCCTAATATAACTTTTGATACACCCACTGTAAATTACAGACTGCCATTCTCAAAACCATAGTCACTCCAACACCAATAACTACATACCCACTCACTGATTCTTAGGTCTACACACACATCCACTCACTCACCCGTACAGTCACTCATACTTACAGTCACTCAGTACAGGACTATCATATGCACTCATACACCTATATAAACACTGACACACCGCCACTCATCCATAGAGGTACTCACACACCTAGTCAGTCATGCAAAAATTAATCACACACCCATTTACTCACCCATAGAGTTATACACACACCAGCTCAATAACTCATACAAATACTAGCACATTCTTACGCTCTTATACAATAACTGATACAAGCACACACGCATCCATACAGCCACTCTCACAATCACACACTCTCACGTATAGCCTTTTAAATACTCTAACACACATATATACTTCCTTTTACATATGTAGTTACTCGCACATGTACCACTGAGATATACATTCACTCACTAACACACCCATACACACACTCACCCACCCAAGCAGTCCATCACAGACGCACTCTTCAAATCATGCACCCAGTGAATCACCCACTCACACATCTATGTACAGAGTCGCACACACCCCACCCACACAAACACTCAGGCACCCATACAGATACTCAGACAACCAATCAATAACTCATATAGACACTCATGTAGCTATTCACAAACCCATGCAGCCACTTACACAGCAACAGACAGACGGATACAGACATTCACCCACTTTAGTCACTAACCCATGCATTCAGTAAAATATGTTTAATCACTCACTTATACAGTTAGTCACGCACCTACTAAATCAACCATTCAGACACTTATACACCCACTCACTCTTCAATACGCCTTTCCCTATATATATTAAACATATTTAAACTTTACAGAAACACACAGTCACTGGATGATGTCATCAGTGATGTCATCAGTGATGTCATTTGAGATGTCATCAGTGATGTCATCAGTGATGTCACTGACCATGTCATGAGTGATGTAATATGTGACGTCATCAGCAGTGCATTGCGGGGCGTGAGTTATAGTTAGCTGAACTAACTATAACGGGGGAATTTCACGGGTTTTGTACGAGTGCAATGTCCAAGTAACTATAACTGTCCCTAAAACCTATGGTTTTTTCAGTGAATATATATATATATATATTATCTACTGGAGGTCGCCAGTAGATAGTTATAGTTAGAACCTATTTTCCATAGGAAATCCGCAACATTCTATTTGAAATAACTCTTGCGTCGGTTGAGGAATCTTCGCGAAATTTTTAAACTTTATGGCCCGCTCCGGTCCGCTCCTACCCTGAAAGTTTCGGGGTGATTCGTCAAGCGGGGCCGAGAAAAAGGGGGTCTCAAAACGTGTTTTCCCCATTCATTTTCCCATAGGAAACTTTAGCCACGGCTACAGCCCGAACTGCTGAACGGAATTACACAAAATTTGGCAAAGAGGTAGTTCTTGATTCAGAAAGAACCCTTTTTGTTAAATGGTGTAAATCCGTTCAGTAGTTGCGGAGAAATTAAAAAAATAAGAGTCAATAAATCAATTTCCCATAGGAAACTTTATGCAAGGCTACAGCCCGAACTGCTGAACGGAATTACACCAAATTTGGCAAAGAGGTAGTTCTTGGTTCAGAAAGAACCCTTTTTGTTAAATGGTGTAAATCCGTTCAGTAGTTGCTGAGAAAATCAAAAGTAAAAACACATATATATCTGGGCGGAGCCTAACCACACATGTCATCGTGAGATCTGATTGGCTGTCAGCACTTCATCCTGGAATTGCTGGCAGCCATCTTGGGACCAATATAAATGATAGTACCCCATTGAAATGCATTGTAGTGAATCGAAGATTTTGAGGGTTACCAAAAGGGGAACTATAAAGGGTGATAACAGACTTTAGTTACATTAGAATTCATTTGTTGATGGTACCATACTAATTTCAGGAATTGTGGTGTGTTCTAAGGTGATTATACCCTGTGAAAAACCTTCTGCTGGGATATCATGAATCATGTTTGAGAGAAAATCTATTTTCACATGCTTGTCCCATACAGTTTTGGAAGGTGCTCCAGAAGCTAAAATGAGAGCATATTTTTTGTAAATTCACATTATCTTTCTCAGTCATGTGAGAATGAAGTCTGACATTCTCAGTAAAACATGTACATCCAACAATGGCAGAGACTGTCAGTTAATTCCTTTGTGTTCTACTGCAGCTTCCCAGAGTGTTCTAAAGAACAACTAGAGTACTAACAGCCTTACTTATGCCAAAAGTATGGCACACCTGAAGCCATCTTGATTGGAATAAACTGGTAACACTTAAAACATTTAATTTAAAAAGGAACCAAATGATGGGGTTCATTTTGTCATAGAAATTATGGTTAGTGCTGTAGAAAGAAAAATTAGGACATGTTTCAAGTGTGATCTCAAATATCTTCCTGTTATATTTCAACAGGAGCAGCCTGTGGGTTGATGCCTTTGTGTTCTACTGCAGCTTCCCAGAGTGTTCTAAAGAACAACTAAAGCGCTAACAGTCTTACTTATGACAAAAGTATGGCACACCTGAAGCCATCTTGATTGAAATAAACTGGTAACACTTAAAACATTTAATTTAAAAAGGAACAAAATGAGGGGGTTCATTTTGCCATAGAAATTATGGTTAGTGCTGTAGAAAGAAAAATTAGGACATGTTTTAAGTGAGATCTCAAATATCTTCCTGTTATATTTCAACAGGAGCAGCCTGTCAGTTGATGCCTTTGTGTTCTACTGCAGCTTCCCAGAGTATTCTAAAGAACAACTAGAGTGCTAACAGCCTTACTTATGACAAAAGTATGGCACACCTGAAGCCATCTTGATTGGAATAAACTGGTAACACTTAAAACATTTAATTTAAAAAGGAACAAAATGAGGGGGTTCATTTTGCCATAGAAATTATGGTTAGTGCTGTAGAAAGAAAAATTAGGACATGTTTTAAGTGACATCTCAAATATCTTCCTGTTATATTTCAACAGGAGCAGCCTGTCAGTTGATGCCTTTGTGTTCTACTGCAGCTTCCCAGAGTATTCTAAAGAACAACTAGAGTGCTAACAGCCTTACTTATGACAAAAGTATGGCACACCTGAAGCCATCTTGATTGGAATAAACTGGTAACACTTAAAACATTTAATTTAAAAAGGAACAAAATGAGGGGGTTCATTTTGCCATAGAAATTATGGTTAGTGCTGCAAAAAGAAAATTTAGGGCATGTTTTAAGTGAGATCTCAAATCCTCTACTAGTTCATTAGAAAATTCTGACATGCAGACTGAAACAATCACTTTCAATACCAGCAGTAGACTTCCAGTTAACTCCTTGGTGAGCAGTAGCTTTACTACAGTGATCTAATGAACAACTAGAGTGCTAACATTCTGAATTTATGGCAAATGTGTGACACATCTGAATGCCTTCTTGATGGAAGCAAAGTAAAAAACTGAAAGCATTTCCTACTGAGGAGACTGTAGTAAATGAGGAAATTAGGAAACTTCATAACAAATAAGTCTCCCAAGATGGCCACCAGAGAAAAAAGAGCCCAAATGTAGCACAAATATCACCCAGAGGTAGCCCACGTATAGCCCAATGACAGAAGTGTGCAAAACACTTTTTATTTGTTGTTTTTTTGCAGTTTTATATAGTGCAGACTGGTCAGGTATTGGAGTGCTTTACATGAGCATTGGTTACATCACACAAGGACAAATTCATGTTGGTTGACCCCTACACTACCCAAACACCACTGCACTACCCTAAACCCTAAAACACTACCCCCAGCACGACCCCCTTCACTACCCAAACACAACTGCACTACCCTAAACTCAAAAGCACTACCCCCAGCACGACCCCCTACACTACCCAAACACCACTGCACTACCCTAAACCCTAAATCTACCCCCTACACTACACAAATATCACTGCACTACCCTAAACCCTAAAACACTAGAACCCAGCACGACCCCCTACAGTACACAAACACCACTGCACTACCCTAAACCCTAAAACACTACCCCCTACACTACACAAACACCATTGCACTACCCTAAACCCTAAAACACTACCCCCAGCATGACCCCCTACACTACACAAACACCACTGCACTACGCTAAACCCTAAAACACTACCCCAGCACGACCCCCTACACTACCCAAACACCACTGCACTACCCTAAACCCTAAAACACTACCCCCAGAATGACCCCCTACACTACACTAACACCAGTGGACTACCCTAAACCCTAAAACACTACCCCAGCACGACTCCCTACACTACCTAAACACCACTGCACTACACTAAACCCTAATTCTACCCCCAGCATGACCTCCCACACTACACAAACACCACTGCACTACCCTAAACCCTAAAACACTACCCCCAGCACGACCCCTACACTACCCAAACACCACTGCACTACCCTAAACCCTAAAACACTAACCCCAGCATGACCCCCTACACTACCCAAACACCACTGCACTACCCTATACCCTAAAACACGACCCCGTACACTACACAAACACAACTGCACTACCCTAAACCCTAAAACACTACCCACAGCATGACCCCCTACACTACACAAACACCACTGCACTACCCTAAACCCTAAAACACTACCCCCTACACTACACAAACACCACTGCCCTACCCTAAACCCTCAAACACAACCCCCAGCATGACCCCCTATACTACACAAACACCACTGCACTACCCTAAACCCCCCTACACTATACAAACACCACTGCATTACTCCAAACCCTAAAACACTACCCCCAGCACGACCCCCTCACAACACAAACACCACTGCACTACCCTAAACCCTAAATCGACCCCCAGCACGACCCGCTACACTACCCAAACACCACTGCCATACCCTAAACCCTAAAACACTACCCCCAGCATGAACCCCTACACTACCCAAACACCACTGCACTACCCTAAACCTTAAAACACTACCCCCAGCACTACCCCCTACACTACACAAACACCACTGCACTACCCTAAACCCTAAAACACTACCCCAGCACTACCCCCTACACTACCCAAACACCACTGCACTAACATAAACCCTAAAACACTACCCCCAGCACAACCCCCTACACTACACAAACACCACTGCACTACCCTAAACCCTAAAACACTACCCCCAGCACGACTCCCTACACTACCCAAACACCACTGCACTACCCTAAACCCTAAATCTACCCCCAGCACGACCCCCTACACTACCCAAACACCACTGCACTACCCTAAACCATAAAACACTACCCCCAGCATGACCCCCTACACTACACAAACACCACTGCACTACCCTAAACCCTAAAACACTACCACCAGCATGACCCCCTACACTACTCAAACACCACTGCACTACCCTAAACCCTAAAACACTACCCCCAGCACGACCCCCTACACTACCCATACACCACTGCACTACCGTAAAGCCTAAAACACTACCCCCAGCACGACCCCCTACACTACTGCACTACCCTAAACCCTAAAACACTACCCCCAGCACGACCCCTACACTACCCAAACACCACTGCACTACCCTAAACCCTAAAACACTACCCCCAGCACGACCCCCTACACCACCCAAACACCACTGCACTACCCTAAACCCTAGAAAAGAAACCCCCACCCCATGCCCAATCCCCCTTACCTCTCACTCCTCGTGGTTCCTCTCTCCTCGTGGTTCCTGCTTCACGTCGTCTCTGAGGGGCGGTGCACGTCGTTGTGAGGAAACGGAACAGCCTCTGTTTCCTTACAACGACATGGATCGTCTACATGTTTTTAGAACGCATGGTCATTTACCATACATACCTTTACAACAAAATTCGTTGTAAAGGCATGCGTGGTAAATGACCATGCGTTCTAAAAATGCGTAGTAATGACTTCGTGATGTACAACGCATGCGTGGTAATGCATGCGTTGTAATGGTATCGCAAAGTAAAAAGTCGTTGTAACGGCTGTTTACCGATCGAAGCTGGCCCCTGTTCTTCAGTGAGACGTTTATTTGATTAATTAGGAGGAAGGAATGTGTTTTTTTACCGAAAAGTGCATTCCCGGCTGTTGTATTGTGAAAGTGTCCGCGTGGCCTGGTTTCACGTCCGGTGAGAGAGTGGAAGAGTCTGTTTGGATCTAAAGGAGTTCTGCTGTTGGACGGGGCCGGCGCGACATGTCATCAGAAAACATAGCTAATGAAAAGCGTCCTCCCTGAAGTGTGGAGCAGTGCCATGAGAGGTCAACGAGTGTGCGTCCCACCGCAGTATGACCGTACCGCGTGACCCATGTGCCACCTCCAGGGTACGGGAGGCAGAAGCGGCATCGCAGGTCCTCTTGAAGACCGTTGTAGCACTAATTCTACATTTTGGTACTAGGGCATTTTAACTTCGTTGTTCCTGCCAGATACAAAGAGAAGATCCTGTGTTATTCAGTGCCCTCGTTACCTTTTTTGTGGGTTGTGGTGCTTGTCACTTCACTGCCCCGCCAGTGCACACGACTGGGCACCCCACCTCGTGTGCCATCTGCAGGGCCTCTGCCCTCGGATCACTGGTTTCGGTTTCTGGAGTGGCAACATAAACAGTTGCTCCCAAAGGACTAGCCTGAACACTTAGGTGAATATCCCCTGCACCAGCATTCCACGGAAATTCTTTCCTAGCTCTCCCACGTCAACGAGGACGTCATAATAGCACGGCTCCGCTCGCGACACCGTATGACGTCATCGGAGCCATAAGAGAACCTCGTCGGCGTGCTGACGTCAGTTCCACCCATTTTTTCCGTGCCACCGAGGCAAACAGGGGACCGAGACATTTTCACATGTATACATAGTATAATAAATATATATATATTCACTGAAAAAACCATAGGTTTCAGGCACGTTATAGTTAGAAATTAGCATTTAAAAAACCTTAGAAATTCACTGAAAAAACCATAGGTTTCAGGCACGTTATAGTTAGAAATTAGCATTTAAAAAACCTTAGAAATTCACAGAAAAAACCATAGGTTTCAGGGGCGTTATAGTTAGTTGGACATTTCACTCGTACAAAACCATAGAAATTCCCCCATTATAGTTAGTTCAGCTAACTATAACTCGCGCACCCGCAATGCACTGCTGATGACGTCACATATTACATCACTCATGACATGGTCAGTGACATCACTCATGACATCACTGATGACATCTCAAATGACATCACTGATGACATCACTGATGACATCATCCAGTGAATGTGTGTTTTTCTGAAAATTAAATATGTTTTATATATGTATATCTCAAGGTCGATGGAAGAATAAATGGGTATATAAGTGTCTAAATGGATGATTTTGTTTTGTAAAATTGATTGTATAACTGACTAAGTGTATCTTAGTGAATACATGGGTTAGTGAGTAATGTTTAAATATGAAAATATCTGTATCAGTCTCTCACTTTGTGTATAAGTGGCTGCATGGGTTGGTGAGTAGCTACATGAGTGTCTATATGGGTTATTAGTTGGTTTTTTGAGTATCAGTATGAGTGTCTGAGTGTCTGTATGGTTCGGTGGGGGTATTACTTAGTGCATAGATGCATGAATGAGTGACTCACTGTTTGTATGTGTTGAAGACAGCATGTGTGCAGGACTGTATAGGTGGATGAGTATGTGTATGGGTGTGTTAGTGAGTGAATGACTGTCTCAATAGTGTCTTTATGAGTAACTACATATGTTTTAAACTAGTATATGTGAGTATTGGTGTATATAAGTGAGTATATGTGAGAGTGAGAGATTGGAAGAGTTCCTGTACAAATAAGTAGGTGTTTCTATAAGTGATTGTTTAAGAGAGTAAGTATGTGTAAGTTTCTGTAGAAGTAAGTGTGGTAGTGTGTGTATAACTGTATATGCAAGTAAATGGGTGTTTGATACTTTGTTTGCATGTGTGACTATGTGTGTGAGTAACTCTATGGATGAGTGGCGGTGTGTAACAGGATGTATAGGTGTATGAGTACATATGATGAGTGAGTACATGTATGAGTGACTGTATAGGGACTGTTGGTGAATGAGTGGATGTGTGTGTAGATCTTGGAATTACTGAATAGGTGTGTTGTAACTGGTATTGGTATGTCCATTGTTTTGAAAATGTTAGTTTGTATTTTTGAGTGTGTGTATCAAAGGTTATATTAGGGTGAGAGGAGGTCTGCCACTCTATCACAAGGATGATGTCATGTGATGTCATCAGTGATGTCATTTGAGATGTCATCAGTGATGTCATGAGTGATGTCACTGACCATGTCATGAGTGATGTAATATGTGACGTCATCAGCAGTGCATTGCGGGCGCGCGAGTTATAGTTAGCTGAACTAACTATAACGGGGAATTTCTATGGTTTTGTACGAGTGAAATGTCCAACTAACTATAACTGTCCCTAAAACCTATGGTTTTTTCAGTGAATTTCAAAGGTTTTTAAATGCTAATTTCTAACTATAACGTGTCTGAAACCTATGGTTTTTTCAGTGAATTTCAAAGGTTTTTTAAATGCTAATTTCTAACTATAACGTGCCTGAAACCTATGATTTTTAAGTGAATTTCAAAGGTTTTTTAAATGCTAGTTTCTAACTATGCCTACAGAGGTAGGACATGTGAAGAAAGAAGAAAAAACGCACAGAAAGAAGCAAAAGATGTGCAGAAAGAACCAACAGAGGAGCAGAAAGAGGCCTTGTTGCAAAATCATCCTGTGCCCACAACTTTTTCAGACGGGTACTGGTGGTAACTGACTCTGACTAACCAGAGCCAGTGCTATGCTAAAAGACACTTAGAATACAGTGAAAACACCTACATACACTAGGGAACACTATGCGTTGGGGTACCCCTGTGATTAGCATGACCTCCTCTGCAAGTCCCTAGTACATAATAGGGCAGGGGGATTAAAACTACCTCTTAAAACGCGCTACAGAGGCGCGCTTGCACAGTGGTGAAGGGAGGGGGGCCTGAGGTGACATGTGTGCAAACGCACCCCGTGGCGCGTTTTAAGTTGCAGGATTAAGTCCCCTTGAATTCTGAGGGTCCCTGGGGCCCAACTAGCCCCCAGGTACCTACAGTTAGGACCACAGAGCTGAGTTGCAGAGAGGCGTCCGAGGCCACGCACCTTTTTCACCTCTCTGCAATGCAACTCTGTTGTGCTTACTGAAGGTACCTGGTGGGCTAGTTGGCCTCAGGGTCCCTCAGGATTCAAAGGAATTAATTCCCCAACTTAAAACGCACCACAGGGCGTGTTTGCGCACATGTCACCTGAGGCCCCGCCCCCTCCCTTCACCACTGTGCAAACGCGCCCGTGGTACATTTTAAGTTGGGGGATTAGGTCACCTTGAATCCTGAGGGTCCCTGGGGCCCAACTAGCCCACTAGGTACTTCCAGTAAGCACCACAGGCCTGCGTTGCAACGCCTGTAACAAATTGTGCAGTTGTGTTTAGGTAGTGAAGAGGGTCGTGCTGGGGGTAGTGTTTTAGGGTTTAGAGTAGTGCAGTGGTGTTTGTGTAGTGTAGGGGGTCATGCTGGGGGTAGATTTAGGGTTTAGGGTAGTGCACTGGTGTTTGGGTAGTGTAGGGAGTCGTGCTGGGGGAGTGTTTTAGGGTTTAGGGTAGTGCAGTGGTGTTTGGGTAGTGTAGGGGTCGTGCTGGGGGTAGTGTTTTAGGGTTTAGGGTAGTGCAGTGGTGTTTGGGTAGTGTAGGGGTACTGCTGGGGGTAGTTTTTTAGGGTTTAGGGTAGTGCAGTGGTGTTTGGGTAGTGTAGTGGTTCGTGCTGGGGGTAGTTTTTTAGGGTTTAGGGTAGTGCAGTGGTGTTTGTGTAGTGTAGGGGGTAGTGTTTTAGGGTTTAGGGTAGTGCAGTGGTCTTTGGGTAGTGTAGAGGGTCATGCGGGGGTAGTGTTTTAGGGTTTAGGGCAGTGCAGTGGTGTTTCGGTAGTGTAGGGGTCGTGCTGGGGGAGTGTTTTAGGGTTTAGGGCAGTGCAGTGGTTTTGGGTAGTGTAGGGGGTCGTGCTGGGGGAGTGTTTTAGGGTTTAGGGCAGTGCAGTGGTGTTCGGGTAGTGTAGGGGCCGTGCTGGGGGAGTGTTTGAGGGTTTAGGGCAGTGCAGTCGTGTTCGGGTAGTGTAGGGGGTTGTGCTGGGGGTAGTATTTTAGGGTTTAGGGTAGTGCAGTGGTGTTCGGGTAGTGTAGGGGTCGTGCTGGGGGTAGTGTTCTAGGGTTTAGGGCAGTGCAGTGGTGTTTGGGCAGTGTAGGGGTAATGCTGGGGGTGGTGTTTTAGGGTTTAGGGCAGTGCAGTGGTGTTCGGGCAGTGTAGGGGGTCGTGCTGGGGGTGGTGTTTCAGGGTTTAGGGCAGTGCAGTGGTGTTCGGGCAGTATAGGGGTGGTGTTTCAGGGTTTAGGGCAGTGCAGTGGTGTTCGGGCAGTGTAGGTGGTCGTGCAGGGGGTGGTGTTTCAGGGTTTAGGGCAGTGGTGTTTGGGCAGTGTAGGGGGTCATGCTGGGGGTGGTGTTTCAGGGTTTGGGGCAGTGCAGTGGTGTTCGAGCAGTAAAGGGGGTCGTGCTGGGGGTGGTGTTTCAGGGTTTAGGGCAGTGCAGTGGTGTTCGGGCAGTATAGGGGGCGGTGCAGGGGGTGGTGTTTCAGGGTTTAGGGCAGTGCAGTGGTGTTCAGGCAGTGTAGGGGGTGCTGCAGGGGTTGGTGTTTCAGGGTTTAGGGCAGTGCAGTGGTGTTCGGGCAGTGTAGGGGGTCATGCAGGGGGTGGTGTTTCATGGTTTAGGGCAGTGCAGTGGTGTTCGGGCAGTGTAGGGGTCGTGCAGGGGCTGGTATTTCAGGGTTTAGGGCAGTACAGTGGTGTTCGGGCAGTGTAGGGGGTCGTGCTGGGGCTGGTGTTTCAGGGTTTAGGGCAGTGCAGTGGTGTTCGGGCAGTGTAGGGGGTTGTGCTGGGGCTGGTGTTTCAGGGTTTAGGGCAGTGCAGTGGTGTTCGGGCAGTGTAGGTGGTCGTGCTGGGGCTGGTGTTTCAGGGTTTAGGGCAGTGCAGTGGTGTTCGGGCAGTGTAGGGGGTCATGCTGGGGCTGGTGTTTCAGGGTTTAGGGCAGTGCAGTGGTGTTCGGGCAGTGTAGGGGTCTTGCTGGGGCTGGTGTTTCAGAGTCTAGGGCAGTGCAGTCGTGTTCGGGCAGTGTATGGGGTCTTGCTGGGGCTGGTGTTTCAGGGTTTAGGGCAGTGCAGTGGTGTTCGGGCAGTGTAGGGGGTCGTGCTGGGGGTGGTGTTTCAGGGTTTAGGGCAGTGCAGTGGTGTTTGGGCAGTGTAGGGGGTCGTGCTGGGGCTAGTGTTTCAGGATTTAGGGCAGAGCAATGGTGTTCAGGCAGTGTAGGGGGTTTTGCTGGAGGTGGTGTTTCAGGGTTTAGGGCAGTGCAGTGGTGTTCGTGCAGTGTAGGGGGTGGTGTTTCAGGGTTTAGGGCAGTGGTGTTCAGGCAGTGTAGGGGGTCGTGCTGGGGGTGGTGTTTCAAGGTTTAGGGCAGTGCAGTGGTGTTCCGGCAGTGTAGGAGTTCGTGCAGGGGGTGGTGTTTCAGGGTTTAGAGCAGTGCAGTGGTGTTCGGGCAGTGTAGGGGGTCGTGCTGGGGGTGGTGTTTCAGGGTTTAGGGCAGTGCAGTGGTGTTTGGGCAGTGTAGGGGGTCGTGCTGGGGCTAGTGTTTCAGGATTTAAGGCAGAGCAATGGTGTTCAGGCAGTGTAGGGGTTTTGCTGGAGGTGGTGTTTCAGGGTTTAGGGCAGTGCAGTGGTGTTCGTGCAGTGTAGGGGTGGTGTTTCAGGGTTTAGGGCAGTGGTGTTCAGGCAGTGTAGGGGGTCGTGCTGGGGGTGGTGTTTCAAGGTTTAGGGCAGTGCAGTGGTGTTCCGGCAGTGTAGGAGTTCGTGCAGGGGGTGGTGTTTCAGGGTTTAGGGCAGTGCAGTGGTGTTCGGGCAGTGTAGGGGGTTGTGCTGGGGCTGGTGTTTCAGGGTTTAGGGCAGTGCAGTGGTGTTCGGGCAGTGTAGGTGGTCGTGCTGGGGCTGGTGTTTCAGGGTTTAGGGCAGTGCAGTGGTGTTCGGGCAGTGTAGGGGGTCATGCTGGGGCTGGTGTTTCAGGGTTTAGGGCAGTGCAGTGGTGTTCGGGCAGTGTAGGGGGTCTTGCTGGGGCTGGTGTTTCAGAGTCTAGGGCAGTGCAGTGATGTTCGGGCAGTGTAGGGGGTCTTGCTGGGGCTGGTGTTTCAGGGTTTAGGGCAGTGCAGTGGTGTTCGGGCAGTGTAGGGGTCGTGCTGGGGGTGGTGTTTCAGGGTTTAGGGCAGTGCAGTGGTGTTTGGGCAGTGTAGGGGGTCGTGCTGGGGCTAGTGTTTCAGGATTTAGGGCAGAGCAATGGTGTTCAGGCAGTGTAGGGGGTTTTGCTGGAAGTGGTGTTTCAGGGTTTAGGGCAGTGCAGTGGTGTTCGTGCAGTGTAGGGGGTGGTGTTTCAGGGTTTAGGGCAGTGGTGTTCAGGCAGTGTAGGGGTCGTGCTGGGGGTGGTGTTTCAAGGTTTAGGGCAGTGCAGTGGTGTTCCGGCAGTGTAGGAGTTCGTGCAGGGGTGGTGTTTCAGGGTTTAGGGCAGTGCAGTGGTGTTCGGGCAGTGTAGGGGGTCATGCTGGGGGTGGTGTTTCAGGGTTTAGGGCAGTGCAGTGGTGTTCGGGCAGTGTAGGGTGTCGTGGCTGAGGGTGGTGTTTCAGGGTTTAGGGCAGTGCAGTGGTGTTCGGGCAGTGTAGGGGGTCGTGCAGGGGTGGTGTTTCAGGGTTTAGGGCAGTGCAGTGGTGTTTGGGCAGTGTAGGGGGTCGTGCAGGGGGTGGTGTTTCAGGGTTTAGGGCAGTGCAGTGGTGTTCGGCCAGTGTAGGTGGTCTTGCTGGGGGTGGTGTTTCAGGCTTTAGTGCAGTGGTGTTCGGGCAGTGTAGGGGTCTTGCTGGGGGTGGTGTTTCAGGGTTTAGGGCAGTGCAGTGGTGTTCGGGCAGTGTAGGGGGTCTTGCTGGGGCTGGTGTTTCAGGGTTTAGGGCAGTGCAGTGGTGTTTGGGCAGTGTAGGGGTCGTGCTGCGGCTGGTGTTTGAGGGTTTAGGGTAGTGCAATGGTGTTTGGGCAGTGTAGGGGTCGTGCTGGGGCTGGTGTTTCAGGGTTTAGGGCAGTGCAGTGGTTTCGGGCAGTGTAGGCGGTCGTGCTGGGGCTGGTGTTTCAGGGTTTAGGGCAGTGCAGTGGTGTTCGGGCAGTGTAGGCGGTCGGGCTGGTGTTTCAGGGTTTAGGGCAGTGTAGTGGTGTTCGGGCAGTGTAGGGGGTCTTGCTGGGGGTGGTGTTTCAGGGTTTAGGGCAGTGCAGTGGTGTTCGGGCAGTGTAGGGGGTCGTGCTGGGGCTGGTGTTTCATGGTTTAGGGCAGTGCAGTGGTGTTCGGGCAGTGTAGGGGGTCGTGCTGGGGGTGGTGTTTCAGGGTTTAGGGCAGTGAAGTGGTGTTCGGGCAGTGTAGGGGGTCATGCTGGGGGTGTTGTTTCAGGGTTTAGGGCAGTGCAGTGGTGTACGGGCAGTGTAGGGGGTCTTGCTGGGGGTGGTGTTTCAGGGTTTAGGGCAGTGGTGTTTGGGCAGTGTAGGGGTCTTGCTGGGGGTAGTGTTTCGGGGTTTAGGGCAGTGCAGTGGTGTTCGTGCAGTGTAGGGGGTCGTGCTGGGGTGGTGTTTCAGGGTTTAGGGCAGTGCAGTAGTGTTCGGGCAGTGTAGGGGATCATGCAGGGGGTGGTGTTTCAGGGTTTAGGGCAGTGCAGTGGTGTTCTGGCAGTGTAGGGGGTCGTGCTGGGGGTGGTGTTTCAGGGTTTAGTGCAGTGGTGTTCAGGCAGTGTAGGGGGTCGTGCAGGGGGTGGTGTTTCAGGGTTTAGGGCAGTGCAGTGGTGTTCGGGCAGTGTAGGGGTCGTGCTGGGGCTGGTGTTTCAGGGTTTAGGGCAGTGCAGTGGTGTTCGGGCAGTGTAGGGGTCTTGCTGGGGGTGGTGTTTCAGGGTTTAGGGCAGTGGTGTTCGGGCAGTGTAGGGGTCTTGCTGGGGTGATGTTTCAGGGTTTAGGGCAGTGCAGTGGTGTTCGGGCAGTGTAGGGGGTCTTGCTGGGGGTAGTGTTTCAGGGTTTAGGGCAGTGCAGTGGTGTTCGTGCAGTGTAGGGGTCGTGCTGGGGATGGTGTTTCAGGGTTTAGGGCAGTGCAGTGGTGTGCGGGCAGTGTAGGGAGTCGTGCAGGGGTGGTGTTTCAGGGTTTAGGGCAGTGCAGTGGTGTTCGGGCAGTGTAGGGGGTGGTGTTTCAGGGTTTAGGGCAGTGCAGTGGTGTTCGGCCAGTGTAGGTGGTCTTGCTGGGGTGGTGTTTCAGGCTTTAGTGCAGTGGTGTTCGGGCAGTGTAGGGGGTCTTGCTGGGGGTGGTGTTTCAGGGTTTAGGGCAGTGCAGTGGTGTTCGGGCAGTGTAGGGGGTCTTGCTGGGGCTGGTGTTTCAGGGTTTAGGGCAGTGCAGTGGTGTTCGGGCAGTGTAGGGGTCGTGCTGCGGCTGGTGTTTGAGGGTTTAGGGTAGTGCAATGGTGTTCGGGCAGTGTAGGGGGTCGTGCTGGGGCTGGTGTTTCAGGGTTTAGGGCAGTGCAGTGGTTTTCGGGCAGTGTAGGCGGTCGTGCTGGGGCTGGTGTTTCAGGGTTTAGGGCAGTGCAGTGGTGTTCGGGCAGTGTAGGCGGTCGGGCTGGGGCTGGTGTTTCAGGGTTTAGGGCAGTGCAGTGGTGTTCGGGCAGTGTAGGGGGTCGTGCTGGGGGTGGTGTTTCAGAATTTAGGGCAGTGCAGTGGTGTTCGGGCAGTGTAGGGGTCGTGCTGGGGCTGGTGTTTCATGGTTTAGGGCAGTGCAGTGGTGTTCGGGCAGTGTAGGGGGTCGTGCTGGGGGTGGTGTTTCAGGGTTTAGGGCAGTGCAGTGGTGTTCGGGCAGTGTAGGGGGTCATGCTGGGGGTGTTGTTTCAGGGTTTAGGGCAGTGCAGTGGTGTACGGGCAGTGTAGGGGGTCTTGCTGGGGGTGGTGTTTCAGGGTTTAGGGCAGTGGTGTTCGGGCAGTGTAGGGGGTCTTGCTGGGGGTAGTGTTTCGGGGTTTAGGGCAGTGCAGTGGTGTTCAGTGCAGTGTAGGGGGTCGTGCTGGGGGTGGTGTTGCAGGGTTTAGGGCAGTGCAGTAGTGTTCGGGCAGTGTAGGGGATCGTGCAGGGGTGGTGTTTCAGGGTTTAGGGCAGTGCAGTGGTGTTCTGGCAGTGTAGGGGGTCGTGCTGGGGGTGGTGTTTCAGGGTTTAGTGCAGTGGTGTTCGGGCAGTGTAGGGGTCGTGCAGGGGTGGTGTTTCAGGGTTTAGGGCAGTGCAGTGGTGTTCGGGCAGTGTAGGGGTCGTGCTGGGGCTGGTGTTTCAGGGTTTAGGGTAGTGCAGTGGTGTTCGGGCAGTGTAGGGGGTCTTGCTGGGGGTGGTGTTTCAGGGTTTAGGGCAGTGGTGTTCGGGCAGTGTAGGGGTCTTGCTGGGGGTGATGTTTCAGGGTTTAGGGCAGTGCACTGGTGTTCGGGCAGTGTAGCGGGTCTTGCTGGGGGTAGTGTTTCAGGGTTTAGGGCAGTGCAGTGGTGTTCGGTGCAGTGTAGGGGTCGTGCTGGGGATGGTGTTTCAGGGTTTAGGGCAGTGCAGTGGTGTTCGGGCAGTGTAGGGGGTCATGCTGGGGGTGTTGTTTCAGGGTTTAGGGCAGTGCAGTGGTGTACGGGCAGTGTAGGGGGTCTTGCTGGGGGTGGTGTTTCAGGGTTTAGGGCAGTGGTGTTCGGGCAGTGTAGGGGGTCTTGCTGGGGGTAGTGTTTCGGGGTTTAGGGCAGTGCAGTGGTGTTCGTGCAGTGTAGGGGGTCGTGCTGGGGGTGGTGTTGCAGGGTTTAGGGCAGTGCATTAGTGTTCGGGCAGTGTAGGGGATCGTGCAGGGGTGGTGTTTCAGGGTTTAGGGCAGTGCAGTGGTGTTCTGGCAGTGTAGGGGGTCGTGCTGGGGGTGGTGTTTCAGGGTTTAGTGCAGTGGTGTTCGGGCAGTGTAGGGGGTCGTGCAGGGGGTGGTGTTTCAGGGTTTAGGGCAGTGCAGTGGTGTTCGGGCAGTGTAGGGGTCGTGCTGGGGCTGGTGTTTCAGGGTTTAGGGTAGTGCAGTGGTGTTCGGGCAGTGTAGGGGGTCTTGCTGGGGGTGGTGTTTCAGGGTTTAGGGCAGTGGTGTTCGGGCAGTGTAGGGGGTCTTGCTGGGGGTGATGTTTCAGGGTTTAGGGCAGTGCACTGGTGTTCGGGCAGTGTAGGGGTCTTGCTGGGGGTAGTGTTTCAGGGTTTAGGGCAGTGCAGTGGTGTTCGGTGCAGTGTAGGGGGTCGTGCTGGGGATGGTGTTTCAGGGTTTAGGGCAGTGCAGTGGTGTTCGGGCAGTGTAGGGGGTCGTGCAGAGGGTGGTGTTTCAGGGTTTAGGGCAGTGCAGTGGTGTTCGGGCAGTGTAGGGGTCGTGCTGGGGTGGTGTTTCAGGGTTTAGGGCAGTGCAGTGGTGTTCGGGCAGTGTAGGGGGTCGTGCTGGGGTGGTGTTTCAGGGTTTAGGGCAGTGGTGTTCGGGCAGTGTAGGGGGTCTTGCTGGGGTGATGTTTCAGGGTTTAGGGCAGTGCAGTGGTGTTCAGGCAGTGTAGGAGGTCTTGCTGGGGGTAGTGTTTCAGGGTTTAGGGCAGAGCAGTGGTGTTTGGGCAGTGTAGGGGTCATGCTGGGGTGGTGTTTCAGGGTTTAGGGCAGTGCAGTGGTGTTCGGGCAGTGTAGGGGTCGTGAAGGGGGTGGTGTTTCAGGGTTTAGGGCAGTGCAGTGGTGTTCGGGCAGTGTAGGGGGTCGTGCTAGGGTATGTGTTTCAGGGTTTAGGGCAGTGCAGTGGTGTTCGGGCAGTGTAGGGGTCATGCAGGGGCTGGTGTTTCAGGGTTTAGGGCATTGCAGTGGTGTTCGGGCAGTGTAGGGGGTCATGCTGGGGGTAGTGTTTAGGGTTTAGGGTAGTGCAGTGGTGCTTGTGTATTGTAGGGGGTCGTGCTGGGGGTAGTGTTTTAGGGTTTAGGGTAGTGCAGTGGTGTTTGTGTAGTGTAGGGGTCATGTTTTAGGGTAGTGCAGTGGTGTTTGGGTAGTGTAGGGGTCGTGCTGGGGTAGTGTTTTAGGATTTAGGTTAGTGCAGTGGTGTTTGGGTAGTGTAGGGGTCGTGCTGGGGGTAGTGTTGTAGGGTTTAAGGTAGTGCAGTGGTGTTTGTGTAGTGTAGGGGGTCATGCTGGGGGTAGTGTTTTAGGGTTTAGGGTAGTGCAGTGGTGCTTGTGTAGTGTAGGGGTCGTGCTGGGGGTAGTGTTTTAGGGTTTAGGGTAGTGCAGTGGTGTTTGTGTAGTGTAGGAGGTCATGTTTTAGGGTAGTGCAGTGGTGTTTGGGTAGTGTAGGGGGTCGTGCTGGGGGTAGTGTTTTAGGATTTAGGTTAGTGCAGTGGTGTTGGGGTAGTGTTTTAGGGTTTAGGGTAGTGCAGTGGTGTTTGTGTAGTGTAGGGGGTCATGCTGGGGGTAGTGTTTTAGGGTTTAGGATAGTGCAGTGGTGCTTGTGTAGTGTAGGGGGTTGTGCTGGGGTAGTGTTTTAGGGTTTAGGGTAGTGCAGTGGTGTTTTTGTAGTGTAGGGGGTCATGTTTTAAGATGCAACGCTCCAATACCTGACCAGTCTGCACTACATAAAACTGCAACAAAAACTAAAAATAAAAAGTGTTTTGCACACTTTTGTCATTGGGCTATATGTGGGCTACATCTGGGTAATATTTGTGCTACATTTGGGCTCTTTTTCACTGGTGGCCATCTTGGAAGACTTCTTTGTTATGAAGTTTCCTAATTTCCTCATTTACTGCAGTGTCCTCAGTAGGAAATGCTTTCAGTTTTTTACTTTGATTCCATCAAGAAGGCATTCAGATGTGTCACACATTTGCCATAAATTCAGAATGTTATTACTCTAGTTGTTCATTAGATCACTGTAGTAAAGCTACTGCTCACCAAGGAGTTAACTGGAAGTCTACTGCTGGTATTGAAAGTGATTGTTTCAGTCTGCATGTCAGAATTTTCTAATGAAATAGAAGAGGATTTGAGATCTCACTTAAAACATGCACTAAATTTTCTTTTTGCAGCACTAACCATAATTTCTATGGCAAAATGAACCCCCTCATTTTGTTCCTTTTTAAATTAAATGTTTTAAGTGTTACCAGTTTATTCCAATCAAGATGGCTTCAGGTGTGCCATACTTTTGTCATAAGTAAGACTGTTAGCGCTCTAGTTGTTCTTTAGAACACTCTGGGAAGCTGCAGTAGAACACAAAGGCATCAACTGACAGGCTGCTCCTGTTGAAATATAACAGGAAGATATTTGAGATCACACTTGAAACATGTCCTAATTTTTCTTTCTACAGCACTAACCATAATTTCTATGACAAAATGAACCCCATCATTTTGTTCCTTTTTAAATTAAATGTTTTAAGTGTTACCAGTTTATTCCAATCAAGATGGCTTCAGGTGTGCCATACTTTTGTCATAAGTAAGACTGTTAGCGCTCTAGTTGTTCTTTAGAACACTCTGGGAAGCTGCAGTAGAACACAAAGGCATCAACTGACAGGCTGCTCCTGTTGAAATATAACAGGAAGATATTTGAGATCACACTTGAAACATGTCCTAATTTTTCTTTCCAGAGCACTAACCATAATTTCTATGACAAGATGAACCCCATCATTTTGTTCCTTTTTAAATTAAATGTTTTAAGTGTTACCAGTTTATTCCAATCAAGATGGCTTCAGGTGTGCCATACTTTTGTCATAAGTAAGGCTGTTAGCACTCTAGTTGTTCTTTAGAACACTCTGGGAAGCTGCAGTAGAACACAAAGGAATCAACTGACAGTCTCTGCCCTTGTTGGATGTACATGTTTTACTGAGAATGTCAGACTTCATTCTCACATGACTGAGAAAGATAATGTGAATTTACAGAAAATATGCTCTCATTTTAGCTTCTGGAGCACCTTCCAAAACTGTATGGGACAAGCATGTGAAAATAGTTTTCTCTCAAACATGATTCATGATATCCCAGCAGAAGGTTTTTCACAGGGTAAAATCACCTTAGAACACACCACAATTCCTGAAATTAGTATGGTACCATCAACAAATGAATTCTAATGTAACTAAAGTCTGTTATCACCCTTTATAGTTCTCCTTTTGGTAACCCTCAAAATCTTCGATTCACTACAATGCATTTCAATGGGGTACTATCATTTATATTGGTCCCAAGATGGCTGCCAGCAGTTCCAGGATGAAGTGCTGACAGCCAATCAGATCTCACGATGACATGTGTGGTTAGGCTCCGCCCAGATATATATGTGTTTTTACTTTTGATTTTCTCAGCAACTACTGAATGGATTTACACCATTTAACAAAAAGGGTTCTTTTTGAACCAAGAACTACCTCTTTGCCAAATTTGGTGTAATTCCGTTCAGCAGTTCGGGCTGTAGCCTTGCATAAAGTTTCCTATGGGAAATTGATTTTTGACTCTTATTTTTTAATTTCTCCGCAACTACTGAACGGATTTACACCATTTAACAAAAGGGTTCTTTCTGAACCAAGAACTACCTCTTTGCCAAATTTGGTGTAATTCCGTTCAGCAGTTCGGGCTGTAGCCGTGTCTAAAGTTTCCTATGGGAAAATGAATGGGGAAAACACGTTTTGGGACCCCCTTTTTCCTCGGCCCCGCTTGACGAATCACCCTGAGACTTTCAGGGTAGGAGCGGACCGGAGCGGGCCATAAAGTTTGAAAATTTCGCGAAGATTCGTCAACCGACACAAGAGTTATTTCAAATAGAATGTCGCGGATTTCCTATGGAAAATAGGTCCTAACTATAACTATCTACTGGCGACCGCCAGTAGATAATGTGTATATATATATATATATATGTGTATATATATATATGCACACACACACATATCTATTACCTACTGGTGGTCGCCAGTAGGAAGTTATAGTTAGGACCCAGTTTCCATAGGAAAAGTGTTTTTTGATTTGCCAATATCTTTGGCGAGGTTTGACGAATCTTCACAAAATTATCACAACTAATGGGGCGCTCCGGTCAGCTCCTGTCTTGAAAGTTTCGAGGTGATTCGTCGGGACCGCCACCTCCCCGGGGCTTGCTTTAGAATTATAGTGTGGGGGGGCTCGAGCCCCCCCACACTGCCCTGGGGACCACCACCTCCCCGGGGCACTAATTATTTAAATACGGGGGTCCGTTGTGGACCGCCAGCCCCAGGGACCACTACCTCCCCGGGGCTTTAAATAAGATGGAGGGGGGGTCCCCCTCCTGGAACCCTAGATGGCCCTGGGGACCGCCACTCCCCAGGGCTGGCTCCAGCAATGTCCCGGGGTGCCTACACCCGGGACATCGCAGTTTGCAATGGCAGGGCAGGAGTCATTGCATGTCAGCAGCTCCCCTTGTCCAAAAGCAATGCCGGTTCCCGCAGGAGGCGGGGAGCCGGCTGGGACCATGGGGGCATTGGGGCTCCCCCCGTGGTCCCCAACATGATGCCAGGCCCCGGGGGATGTGGTCTCCGGGGCCAGAAGTGGCCCAGGGAAGTGGGGCCACGCGGCCCCCTCCTGTAATTAAAAATGTTTTTTTTAAAAACAAATGAGGCCAGGCCCCGATGGATGGGGTCCCCGGGGCCAAAAGTGGCCCAAGGAAGGGGGGGCCACATGGCCCCCCTCCCGTATAAATAATGAAAAAATAAAAAATGAACTGAGGCCATGCCCCAGGGGATGGGGTCACCGGGGCTGTAATCGGCCTCGGGAGGGAGGTCACCTGGCCCCCTTCACGTTTTTTTAAAAAAATGGGTCAGGCCCTGGGGGATGGGGTCCCCAGGGCCCACAAAATATTAAGAGAAGGGAGGCCACACAGCCCCCCTTCTAACAAAAAAAACTGAAAATAAAAGCCGGCATCTCACCAGAGGCCCCGCCCCCTCCCTGCACCACTCTGCAAATGCACCTCCTGGCACGTTCTAAGTAGGGGGATTAAGTCCCCTTGAAGCCTGAGGGTCCCTGGGGGCCAACTAGCCCACTAGGTACCTCCAGTAAGCCCCACACAGTGGGATTGCTGAGAGGTGGTCCGAGGCCACGCCCCTTTAAACACCACTCTGCAAATGCTCCTCTTGGCGCATCGATTTTCTATTAGAAAGTGAGTACAACTTTTCCGAGCGGTAGAAGCTAAAGATGCTTGCGCAGGATGCAGTCATTGCGGACAGAGACGCTAGTCCTTGCAGGGAGCCTTGCTACTTTTTGATTGGACAAGACTGGCAAACAAGGATTTGCAATGCAATCGGTCTCGCCTTTGGGACCTTATATGTATTTAGCTATGCAGCACATTAGCCCGGGTGCTGAAACATCTACTGTTCTTTAACATCGAGGGAAAGTAAGCACCAAACTGTGTGACACGCCAGGTATGGGAACACATGGAGAGAAATTTTGCCTTTCAGCGGGAAATGGTATAGTCCAAAGCTCTGGGGCATATTAGCAAGACCGGCGATAAAATTATCGCCGTTTTAGCGGCAGGAAACTGCCGCTAAAGCGGACGATAATGGAGCTTGCTAATATGCGTTATAGAATTCAATAGAAACCCAGGTTAGATGTCCTGCACATCTAACCTGGGCTTCTATTGGAATTCTATAGCGCATATTAGCAAGCCCATTATCGCCGTTTTAGCTGCAGTTTCCTGCCGCTAAAACGGCGATAATTGTATCGCCGGTCTTGCTAATATGCCCCTCTGTTTTTAATATAAAATCAGGGCCTTCAGTGGTCATATCACTGAAAATACAAGATTTGAAAAAATATTATTGTCTACGGGTGCTTGTGGAAGACAATTTCTATGGACTGGAATCTAGAGAATGCTAAAGTGATTCTGGTATTTTACTGACCTCTTCGGGTCGTTTTCTATCAAAAAAGTTAAATAGAGGCAATTGCCAGAAACATAAAAAAATAAAGTCCCTCAGCAGAAAGCAATTCTGGTATTTTACTGACCTCTACTGGTCGTTTTCTATCAAGACAGTTAAATAGAGGCAGTTGAACAGAAAAAAGTCCCTAAGTGGAAGCAGACAAGTCCTAGGGCTGATCTCCAGAGCCCACAAAGTACATACACATATAAGTATATACTTAAGTATATACAAGAGATCTCGAATGCTTGACCTAAAAAGTGTGAACGTCGTATAAACAACGAGATATGCTTTATTCCCCCTTTGTTGGCCAATTTTGTCCTCTCCCTTCCGTGGTGTCAACATCAAAATCCTCCATACCTTTGGCTGCATGTGTGCAGCTCCATTCCACCAACTCTTCCATATGGCTGGCATTAAAAGGGTGTGAGACTCACAAGCATGCATCAGTTTGACTGCTTTGTACACACAGACACTCATTCAAACATACCCTCTTCGCTGTAGAGTGAACAAGCATGGCAAGCAGCAACAAGATTTCACTATCCATATTTATTTCCCAAAATACCCATTGTTTTTGGCAACGTCAACATTATAAAACATGTCAAGTCTAGTGTGCCACGAGGAAAATGAAATGATTGATTCCATCTTATGCAAGATTGTGTTTTGAGGCAGTCATATTTTGGCAACAACAGAACTAAAGCACTATTCAATTTGGAAATAATATTATGCAAGATTTTAAACTGAGAGAGAGGAACTGAGGTTCACGGTAGAAAAGAATGGAAGCACAGAGCCTGTCTGGTTTGTCGGCTGGTTTTGCTTGAAAAATATTTACCTGCTAGTCGGTCTTGGGGAGTGCACACACGATGCCTCCTAAAGTCACACGGAGGCCGGCAGGCATACAGAGCTCCCAGGGCACTATTGCACACAATCATTCACCCACACACAACAGCCTAGCATCAAGGGCTAATGACGCCACTGTCTGAGCCTATGTATGTAGCACCTGACTGGACTTGTGAGGAGGATGCACAGCTCCTCTCCTGACTCCGATTGTGACCAGTCGTGGCTGCAGCAGGTAACAGCAGTGGGGCGGGGGGGGATTTTGAGAGACGATTAAATAAATAATTAATTTTCCCTCGTGACCGTTTCTCAAAATCTCCCCCAGCCGGCCCCACCACCCCACCCTTCTTACCTGCAGCGGCCGCGGCTGATTGTGACCACCAATTTTAGATACAGACTAATCTTACAAGGGCATAGCGAGATTCGGCTCAATGTTCCTTCTCCTCCCAAGCGCTGAAGACCCCTCTGACCAGGGCCAGACTGGGAATCCAAAGCGACCTTGGCAATTTTTCTGGACCAGCACCACCCCCTCCAGCACCCCCGGGACCAGTGTGGGCCATTGCAAGTGTGAAGCACTGCTGCTTCTGTTACTGGGCCCGATATTGCAGCACCGCTGCAAAACCGGCCCCAATAACAAAACCGAACCCCAACACTGCAAAACCGGCCCCCAGCTCTGCAAAACCGGTCCCCATCCTGCCAGCCTCCTGGGTAAACACCCGATGGCCGCTATGGCCAGTCCAGCCCTGCCTCTGACCGAGTAAATGATGGTGTTTGCACAGCAGATCTAGGACTTGCTAGACATTGAGACGCAGAGATTTACCAAGCAATACACACCGAGGGACCCTGAGTTCTAGTCGGCTTTCAGCCACAGGACAGAGTAATGTGTTATGAACATTTATAGCATGTGTATAATCGACAAAAATAATTTTACCTCAGCGACCCTTTAAGCTTACCGGCGGGTCGACCCTTGAAAATCCACCCACACCACGCATGCTGTCTTGCTGCACTGAAGTGCTGAGCATACGGGGCATGCAGAAACTAAGCATCACGCATCTTGGCTAATGAAAGCACTGCTCTCATGCTGTTTATAACAGTAAACAGCATTAAAGCAGTGCGAGTATTGTCTGGAACAGGTAAACACAGCGCTCCATCCGAGACCAATGGGGCTGTGTCTCTGCTTCCCAGCTTCCTTACAGCGATGACTGGGGAAACCTGAACTACGCATGTCAGGCTGTCATGCGCAGTTTAGATGCAAATCCCTGGCTGGTTGCTGCAATAAACCATGCCTAGGAGCAAAGTATACCTTGCCTGCAAGAAGATAGGCCAATAAGGTATTTGTGAGATGCTACGGCTCGCAGGTAGTGGGTCAACACCCCAGCGCTTCTATGGAGAAACCGCCACTGCGTGTACTTCCCAAATGACCGGATGACTTGTGACACACACCTTGCATTTACGCATGTCTGTGCCAGATACCCCTGATGAAGGGAGTAGCCAGAAAATTAAAATACACACCACTTTGAACCAAAGCTCTTGTGGCAATCAAGCCACCAAAGCAAGTTATTATGACCCTCCCCAGAACAGTTCTCTTGTCTCTTCCATCCAAGCATCTATCCAGTCATCTTTTCATCCTTCCATGCACCAGCTGATAGCCACTATTTTGCATTTACATTCTGCCATCAATTCATTCTTTCATCCATATTTCCGTCTTTCACCATTCTGTCCCTCCATCCATCCACCTGCCCATCCATATCTAAACCTGTCCATCCATCGCCAAACCTATCAATCAAAGCCATACATCCATCCTCTCATTCATCCATTCCTCTATCCACCCTTTCACTCACCCATCCTTTTGCTCACCCATCCAATCACCTTTTCACTTCACCCATCAGTCCATCCTCCCTTTCACCTATTCATCCATTCTTTTGCTTAGCCATCCATCCATTCACTCATTCATTCATCCACCCTTCCATCCATCATTCATCCTTTTACTCATCCATCCATCCTTTCACTCATCCATCCATCTATTCACCCTTTCATTCATCATCCATCCTTCCATCCATCATCCATCCATCCATCTAGCCTTTTACACATCCAGCCATCCTTTTACTCATCTTTTCTTTTGCTCATCCATCCTTTCACTCATCCACCTATCCTTTCAGACATCTATCCATCCATCGCTCCACTCATCATTCACTCATCATCCAACCATCCAACCATTTCCCCTTTCATTTATCCAGCCATCTTTTCACTCTACCATCCATTCTTTTACTCACCCATTGGTCCGTCCATCTATCTGTTATCCATCTATCCGCCCACCCTTTCACTCATCCATCCATCAACCCTTTCACTCACACATCCATCCTTACATATATCATTTTACTCACTCACACACTCACTCACCCACCCACCCACCCTTTAATGTTAGCTATGAGCCCTTATCTGCCGAATGACAGGCAGACGAGGCCCATTAAGAATCCCACTCCCATAGTGCTCAGCTCGATTCCACCAGTACATCAACCAGATTAATATGATTTTCAACCACCAGGGACTGTATTATACATACTGTGCACTTTCCCTGTTTGCGCCACGGATCACCTTTCAAAAGGAGTGCCGGACGCAAACAGGGACAGTGCGCAGTATTACAAAGAATGAGCTGCCCTAAGTGCAGCAGCGAAATTGTGCTGGCCTGGGGCAGCGCATTTAGGTAAAATAGGGAGCAGCTGCATCAAAGCCACACTGTTTTAGTGAAACCTCTGACGTCCCTCCCTCCCAGGACCTCTGCAACAAACTCGGCTCCTTCTTCCACCACAAGATCAGGACACTCTACAACAACTTCGACGAACAGGATCAAGGCACCAACACAACACCTTCCACCAGCTACTCCACTCAGCCGACCATCCTCAACAGAACCCCTTGTCACCACAGAAGACACCGCAAAGACCATGAGGAGCATACACTCCGGAGCACCCACTGACCCCTGCCCGCCGCACATCTTCCACAGGGCCGCCTCTGCCATCACACCAGAACTACGACGGACAATCAACTGCACCCTCGAAACAGGCACGTTCCCCAATGACTGGAAACGCACAGAAGTCAAACCCCTCCTCAAGAAGCCCTCCGCAGACCCGACGGACCTCAAGATCTACAGGCCCAACTCCCTCCTCCCCTTCACCGCCAAAGTCACCGAGAAGATCGTCAACATCCAGCTAACGAACTTCATAGAATCCAACTACATCCTATACACAGCTCAATCTGGCTTCTGCAGCAACCACAGCACCGAGACCGCCCTCCTAGCCGCCACAGACGACATACACACACTCCTCGAGCAAGGCCACACTGCAGCCCTCATTCTACAAGACCTCTCAGCAGCCTTCGACACTGTCTCCCACTGCACACTAGCCGCCAGACTCCATGATGCCGGCATACAGGGAACTGCCCTAGACTGGATCCGCTCCTTCCTCACCGGCCGAACTCAAAGAATTAGACTATCGCCATTCCTCTCTGAACCCACGGAGATCAGATGCAGAGTAACCCAAGGATCCTCCCTCAGCCCCACGCTCTTCAACATCTACATGGCCCCCCTCGCAACCATCGTCAGAAAACACGGACCCAGCATAGTATCCTATGCCGATGACACCCAGCTCATCCTTTCCCTTACCAAGGAACCCGACATCACCAGGCACAACTTCCAGGAAGGAATGAAGGATTTCGCAACCTGGATGAGCAGCAGCTGCCTGAACCTCAACTCAGAGAAAACGAAAGTCCTCATCCTCGGATCTACCCCCTCCACGTGGGATGACAGCTGGTGGCCCCCCGCCCTCAGCAGCCCTCCCACAGACCACGCCTGCAACCTCGGCATCATACTTGACTCCTCCATCACCATGAACTGACAGATCAACGCCGTATCCTCCACATGCTTCAACACCCTCTGCATACTCTGCAAGACCCTCAAATGGATCCCTGCCGAATCCAAGTAGACCGTCACCCGTGCACTCATCACCAGCAGGCTGGACTACGGGAATGCCCTCTACGCCGGAATCAACAAATCTCTACTCCTCAAACTCCAGACCATCCAGAACGCCGCAGTCAGACTCGTCCTCATCTTAGAATTGAACTGCCTTCCCCCGTCTTCCATGATATATGCTGTGCTGTGTTAGCATTCATGTAGCTATGTCGTATAATCGTGATTTCTATTGTGCATATACCCAGCTACTGTAGAGTAGTGTAGGCCTGATGTTAGCATCTGAGACGCCATTTTCTCTCACTTACACTGGCCCCATTGTGCTGTGAACAATCCCCGGTCTCTGTGCCCCCGCTCTCTGCTTGCCTCAGCAGAAGCTGCTGTTCAGAAAGGTTCTCATATCTCATCCAAGGTCGGAACCCAGATGTACGAAGAGAATAATTTATTCAGCCCTGCATTCCTATCATCGGACATTGCTATGCTCCCACACTAGAGAGAGCTGAGATCGAGTAAGACGGCCTTAGAAGTCTGATAACATGTACCCATACTGCAGGTGTTAGCTGATCTCTCAGTGCCTCCTTTGTAAGCCTCTGTGCCCAAGCAGTACTTTTCCATTAGGGGCGGGGTTTTCGAGAGGTGTTGGAAGGTTTATCCCATGATACCAAATGTTTGGAAGTCAGTCCCTCGATAGCATCTTAGGAGGCTAGTCAGACTGGACTCCGCTGCAGCGCAATTTACAATAAAGAACTTTGGTTTGTATTGTCTATTGCGTTACCGACTCTTCATTTCTTGGAAGGCTGAGAGGAGGTCGTGAGTGACCCGGGTGGCCCTAACCGGGTCACTTACTTCACTCAGCATCCCACGACAAGACCACATCACCCAGCACCTACGAGCCCTCCATTGGCTCCCCGTCGAAAAAAGAGTGACCTTCAAGCTGCTCACGCACCCCTACAAAGCCCTCCATAACACCGGACCCAAAAACCTCAATGAAAGAATCTCCTTCTATACCCCCTAGAGAAACTTCCGCTCAGCTGACCTAGCCTTGGCCAAAATCCCCCGCATCCACAGAGCCAGAACGGGAGTCAGATCCTTCTACATTGCGGCCAAGCCCTTGAACAAACTCCCCCTCATCATCAGACAAAGCCCCACACTGCAAGCATTCAGGAAGAGCCTCAAGACCTGGCTTTTTGGCTGAAGAAAGCTGCCTGAACCCCCCCCCCAGTGCCTTGAGACCCTCACTGGTGAGTAGTGCGCTCTACAAATCCCTGATTGATTGATTGATTTCACTGTGCAGGTGGCATGCCTCCTGAACTTTGAAGAGAGGAGGCACATCCCCTTGCAGGTGGGTGCAGTGACTGAGTACACCAACCTGCAGGGGTGATATCTGGGGGTCCATGGGGCCCCTTTTCTCTCCTACATAAGGCTTCCTTTAGGAGGCACACTGAAAGTAGGCCACCTTTTTGTGGAGCACTTTCGGTGTGCCTCTTAAGGACATGTTTGCCTCTATACCCATGTCGCTACTGCAACGTAGGTGCAGGGGCAAAGTGATTCCTTCATTTGCATGGGGCTTTAATGCCCTCTCATGATAGCACTGGCACTAGATGTGCGAAGGGGTATTCATTATTACACAAGAGGATGCACAAGCATCTGTGGTTCCTTCTGTAATGCAACATGCCTGGGGGGCGGACAATGCGGGCGGTCACGCTGTTTACATCCCGGGGTGCAATGTATAATACAGCCCCTGAAGAAATCGAAGCATGTATTTGCACACAAGTGTCTGCTGGCATTGAAAAACTTTCAGCAATGCACAGCAGAAGTGTTTCTTATTTACCTTTGAAGATGAGTCTGGATAACACATTACAGTTGAGGCTGCTATGCTCCATCTATCGACCAGCCATTGTCCAATAGACCAGATATATTAATTCCTGCATATGAACTCACCTTTTCAAATCTAGATTCCTTCGCCTATACATAAGCGGGCATGCCTCCATATATTCCACAGAGAAGATCTAGAAAACTGTAGTGAGGTGCTAGATGCCACACACCCTTGCCCTCAGATGCAGTGTGTTGCTGTGAGAGGATGATATATGGGCAGAATGATGTCAGTGAAATTAATTGACATAGAACAAAATATAATTTTTCCTTATTATTTTTGCTCAAAACAACACAATAGCCTCTTTAACCCCTTCGATGCTCATGACGGAATGGTTCCGTCATGAGCATCGGTGCCCCTGTGTTCATGATGGAACCATTCCGTCATGAGGCCAGAAGCACGAAATCCCTCTGCTGCAGACAGCAGAGGATTTCCTTTCTCCCCACAGCCTCGGGAGCTGGGGAAGAGCTTCCCCAGCTCCTGAGGCCCCCCCTTTCAGTGAAATGAAGATCAGCGCGCACGTCGTGCTGACTTCATTTCACTGAAACGAAACTAAAATGAGCCTTTAGGCTCATTTCAGTTTCACTTTCTACGTGCTCAGGGGCTATCTCAGCCCCCTGAGCACGTAGAAAGACGGAGAGGTATCATTGGAAAGGGAGAATCTCCCCTTTCCAATGGTACCCCTCCCAGTGGATCCCTGCTTGGGGATTGCCCCAGGAGGGCGATCCCCAAGCAGAGATCCACCCACTAAGGCACCAGGGAGGGGAGCGGCCTCTTGGACAAGGGCTTTTGCTCCCCCAAAAATTGCCAATGTTCAGTCTTTCTGCCCCCTGGGAGGCAGATGGGAGCAGTAGCCCCCAATCTGCCCCCGGGGGCAGAAAGCCCACTAGACACCAGGGATTTTTATTTGGTGCATTTTGTTTAGGGTGGGGGCTGCCCGAAACGGGCACGCCAATGCCCCCACCCTCAGCCACCATTACAGCCTTTCTGCCCCCCTGGGAGGCAGATGGGGGCAGTATCCTCCAATCTGCCCCCTGGGAGCAGAAAGCCCACTAAATGCCAGGGATTTTTGTGTGCAATTTGTTTTAGGGTGGGGGCTGCCCAAAATGGGCACGCCAATGCCCCCACCCCGCCCGCCACCATTACAGCCTTTCTGCCCCCTGGGGGCAGATGGGAGCAGTAGCCCCCAATCTGCCCCCGGGGGCAGAAAGCTCACTAAACACCAGGGATTTTTTTGGTCGCATTTTTTTTTAGGGTGGGGGCTGCCCGAAACGGGCACGCTAATGCCCCCACCACCATTACAGCCTTTCTGCCCCCCCTGGGAGGCAGATGAGGGCAGTAGCCCCCAATCTGCCCCCCGCGGGGGGGGCAGAAAGCCCACTAAACGCCAGGGATTTTTTTTTTGTGTAAGTTCTTTTTAGGGTGGGGGCTGCCCAAAACGGGCACGCCAATGCCCCCACCCCCCATCACCATTACAGCCTTTCTGCCCTTCCCTGGGGGGCAGATGGGGGCTGTAGCCCCCAATCTGCCCCCCCGGTGGGGCAGAAAGCCCACTAAACGCCAGGGATTTTTTTTTGTGCCATTTTTTTAGGGTGGGGGCTGCTCAAAATGGGCACGCCAATGCCCCCACCCCTGTCACCATTACAGCCTTTCTGCCCCGCCCTGAGGGCAGATGGAGCTGTAGCCCCCAATAAGCCCCTCGGTGGGGCAGAAAGCCCACTAAACGCCAGGGATTTTTTTGTGCAATTTTTTTTAGGGTGGGGGCTGCCCAAAACGGGCACGCCAATGCCCCCACCCCGCCGCCACCATTACAGCCTTTCTGCACCCCTGGGAGGCAGATGGGGGCAGTAGCCCCCAATCTGCCCCCTGGGGCGCAGAAAGCCCACTAAACGCCAGGGATTTTTTGTGCAATTGTTTTTAGGGTGGGGGCTGCCCAAAATGGGCACGCCAATGCCCCCACGCCCTTGCCACCATAACAGTCTTTCTGCCCCCCCCGGGCGGCAGAAAGCCCACTTGATGCCAGGGATTTTTTTTTGCGCATTTGGTTTTAGGGTGGGGGCTGCCCGAAGTGGGCACGCCAATGCCCACATCCCCGCCACCATTACAGCCTTTCTGCTCCCCCTGGTCTCCCGATAAAAATGGTACCTCACACGCGTGGGTGGGGCAAGTACCCGCGACAGGCAAGGGCCCAAAACCTAGTGAGGCGACATCAAAATTACCTATCACAAACCAACCTGGTTTCAAGGTGGGTCCCATGAGTTTTGGCACCGGGTTCGGCGGCCAGCTAGGAAACCTACCAAACCCACACATTTCTGAAAACTAGACACCCGGGGATTCCAGGGAGGTATGGCTTGTGTGGATCCCCCAACGTTTTCTTACCCAGAATCCCCAGAAACCTGAAATTTTGCTGAAAAAATCACTTTTTTCACACATTTTGTGTGGGAAAGTTGTGGCATCACCGGGCTGAAACAAATTTCCTACCAATCAGTGTTCCCCCAGGTCTCCCGATAAAAATGGTGCATCACTCGGGTGGGAGGCCCAAGTACCCGCGACAGGCAAGGGCCCAAAACGTATTGAGGCGACATCAAAATTGCCTATCAGAAGACGACCTGGTTTTGCAAGGGGGGTCCCATGACTTTTTGGCCCGGGGCTCAGCGGCCACCTAGGGAAACCTACCAAACCCACACATTTCTGAAAACTAGACACCCGGGGTATTCCAGGGAGGTATGGCTTGCGTGGATCCACCAACGTTTTCTTACCCAGAATCCCCAGAAACCTGAAATTTTACAGAAAAAATCACTTTTTTCACACATTTTTGTGTGGGAAAGTTGTGGCATCACCGGGCTGACACAAATTTCCTACCACCCAGCGTTCCCCAGGTCTCCCGATAAAAACGGTGCATCACTCGGGTGGGAGGCCTAAGTACCCGCGACAGGCAAGGGCCCAAAACGTATTGAGGTGACATCAAAATTGCCTATCACAAAACGACCTGGTTTTGCAAGGGGGTCCCATGACTTTTGGCCCGGGGCTCGGCGGCCACCTAGGGAAACCTACCAAACCCACACATTTCTGAAAACTAGACACCCGGGGATTCCAGGGAGGTATGGCTTGCGTGGATCCCCAACGTTTTCTTACCCAGAATGCCCCAGAAACCTGAAATTTTGCTGAAAAAATCACTTTTTTCACACATTTTTGTGTGGGAAAGTTGTGGCATCACTGGGCTGACACAAATTTCCTACCACCCAGCGTTCCCCCAGGTCTCTCGATAAAAATGGTGCCTCACTCGGGTGGAAGGCCCAAGTACAGAAATGTGTGAAAAAAGTGATTTTTTCCAGCAAAATTTCAGGTTTCTGGGGGATTCTGGGTAAGAAAACATTGGGGGATCCACGCAAGCCATACCTCCCTGAATCTCCCATGTGTCTACTTTTCAGAAATGTGTGGGTTTGGTAGGTTTCCCTAGGTGCCGGCAGAGCTAGGGTTCAAAAACTACAGCTAGGCACTTTGCCAAAAAAGGGTCATTTTTCACAGTGAAATTGGGGTGTGTCCACCTTGCGTTTTGCGTCGTTTCCTGTCGCGGGCACTAGGCCTACCCACACAAGTGAGGTGCCATTTTTCTCAGAAGACTTTGGGGAACGCGCGGTGGGTGGAATTTTGTGGATCCATGCAGATTCCAGAACTTTCCACCACAGAAAAGCGAGGAAAATGTGTTTTTTTACACTTTTTAGGTTTGCAAGGGATTCTGGGTAACAGAACCTGGGGAGAGCCAGTCAAGTCACCCCATCCTGGATTCCCTGGGTGTCTAGTTTTCAAAAATGTATAGGTTTGCTAGGTTTCCTTAGGTGCCGGCAGAACTAGGGTTCAAAAACTACAGCTAAGCACTTTGCAAAAAAAGGGTCATTTTTCACTGTGAAAATGTGGTGTGTCCACGTTGTGTTTTGCGCTGTTTCCTGTCGCGGGCACTAGGCCTACCCACACAAGTGAGGTACCATTTTTCTCGGAAGACTTTGGGGAATGCGGGGTCGGTGGAATTTTGTGGATCCACGCAGATTCCAGAACTTTCCACCACAGAAAAGTGAGGAAAATGTGTTTTTTTGGACAATTGTTTAGGTTTGCAAGGGATACTGGGTAACAGAACCTGGTGAAAGCCAGTCAAGTCACCCCATCCTGGATTCCCCTGGGTGTCTAGATTTCAAAAATGTATAGGTTTGCTAGGTTTCCCTAGGTGCCGGCAGAGCTAGGGTTCAAAAACTACAGCTAGGCACTTTGCAAAAAAAGGGTCATTTTTCACTGTCAAAATGTGGTGTGTCCACGTTGCGTTTCAGCTGTTTCCTGTTGCGGGCACTAGGCCTACCCACACAAGTGAGGTACCATTTTTCTCGGAAGACTTTGGGGAACGCGGGGTGGGTGGAAGTTTGTGGATCCATGCAGAATCCAGAACTTTTCACCACAGAAAAGTGAGGAAAATGTGTTTGTTTTGACAATTTTTAGGTTTGCAAGGGATTCTGGGTAACAGAACCTGGTGAGAGCCAGTCAAGTCACCCCATCCTGTATTCCCCTGGGTGTCTAGTTTTCAAAAATGTATAAGTTTGCTAGGTTTCCCTAGGTGCCGGCAGAGCTAGGGTTCAAAAACTACAGCTAGGCACTTTGCAAAAAAGGGGTAATTTTTCACTGTGAAAATGTGGTGTGTCCACGTTGCGTTTTGGGCCATTTCCTGTCGCGGGCACTAGGCCTACCCACACAAGTGAGGTACCGTTTTTCTCGAAAGACTTTGGGGAACGCGGGGTGGGTAGAATTTTGTGGATCCATGCAGATTCCAGAACTTTCCACCACAGAAAAGTGAGGAAAATTTGTTTTTTTTTACAATATTTTAGGTTTGCAAGGGATTCTGGGTAACAGAACCAGGTGAGAGCCAGTCAAGTCACCCCATCCTGGATTCCCCTGGGTGTCTAGTTTTCAAAAATGTACAGGTTTGCTAGGTTTCCCTAGGTGCCGGCAGAGCTAGGGTTAAAAAACTACAGCTAGGCACTTTGCAAAAAAAGGGTTATTTTTCACTGTGAAAATGTGGTGTGTCCACGTTGCGTTTTGGGCCGTTTCCTGTCGCAGGCACTAGGCCTACCCACAGAAGTGAGGTACCATTTTTATCGGGAGACTTAGGGTAACACAAAATTGTAGAGCAACTGTTATTATCTATTGACTTTTGATGCATTTCTGCCTTCCAAATGAAAGACAATGTGTAAAAAAGAAGTCATTTTGAAAAATGTCCTATAATTCTCATGCTAGTATCGGTACTCCCAATTTCGGAAATGTGCAAATATCTACTATTTCTAAACTCTATATTTTGTTCCCATTTCAGAAATACATAGGTGTCTTTCATACCGATTTTTCCATGTATAAATTTTCCCAGAATAATTGCTATATACCCGGTACATAATAAAAAACCATTGCAAGACGCTGCTCAGTTATTGGCTCTGGGTTCGTCGGGTTCTTGGTGAACCTACAAGTCCTACATATCGCCACAACCAGAAAGGTCCAGTGGATGTAACGGTATATTGCTTTCAAATAGCTGTCATAATTAGAAGAAGTTACAGGTGAAAACGTTGACACAAATGGCTGATTTTTTCAACAAATTTTCAATTTTTCCTATATTTAACAGTTTGTTTCTATAAAGAAAACTTGAAGGATCTACACAAATAATCCCTTGCTGAATTCAGAATTGTGTCTACTTTTCAGAAATGTATGGCTTTCAGGATCCATTATTGCTTTCATACCCATTTCTACCATTAACTGGAAGGAGGTTGAAAGCACAAAAATAGCAAAAATAGACTATGTCCCAGAAAAATGCCAAAACTGTGTAAAAAATTTGGGTTTTCTGACAAAAGTCTGCTTGTCCCTGAAATCTGGGAAGATGGTGATTTCAGCACCACAACCCCTTTTTGATGCCATTTGCAGGGAAAAAACCAGACGCTTTCATCTGTAGCCCTTTTTTTCAAATTTTTCCCCAAAAAACCAAAATTTAGCTGTATTTTGGCTAATTTCTGGGACCCCTCCAGGGGAATCCACAAACCCTGGGTACCTTTAGAATCCCCATGATGTTGGAAAAAAGGACGCAAATTTGGCGTGGATACGTTATGTGGTCAAAAAGTTACAGGGGCCTAAGCGCGAACTACCCCAAATAGCCAAAAAAAAGCTTAGCACAGGAGGGGAAAAGGCCTAGCAGCGAAGGGGTTAAGCAAAGGTATTCTGCTACTTGACTGGAAGTCCGCTCAAGTACTTCCTATTAAGAAGAAAGATCAGCTGCCTGCTGATGTGCTCTCAAATTACCGCCCTATTTCGCTCCTCCTGTTGATGAGTAAAATGGCGGAGAGTTATATTAACACTCAGTTAATGGACTACCTCGACAAACACGCCATTCTTGACCCTTCTCAGTCTGGGTTTAGACCCAACCACTCCACAGAGACAACCCTTATTGGGGTCACGGATCATATTAAAATGGCATTGGATGCTAATAAAGCAGTGATACTGGTCTTATTGGATCTGACAGCAGCCTTCGACACGGTCTCTCATCAGAAATTGATTTTTCAACCGAGGGAGGCCGGTCTGCAGGGACAGGCACTTAATTGGCTTATCAGCTTCCTAGACCAGGGCACTCAGACCATCAACCTGGGTCCATTCCGTTCCCAAACCTTGAAACTTACTAAGGGGGTGCCCCAGGGCTCTTGTTTGAGCCCAACTTTGTTTAATATCTATGTGGACCCCCTTGCCAAGGTTATTAGGGAGTACGGTTTCACTCCTTTTTCCTACGCTGAGGACACCCAACTGCTCCTGTCCTTTGATAAGGACTCTGAGTCTATTGATCAGTGTTTCGCTAAGGGCATGTTAGCTATATCAGAGTGGATGACGAACCACTGTTTGCAACTAAATGCGTCCAAGACAGAAATCTTGTTGTTTGGGTCAGCTCAGGCTTTCTGGTCCCCTAGGTGGTGGCCTGCAACATTGGGTCCGGTCCCCTCTCGAACTTCGGTCGCAAAAAACCTGGGGGTACACTTAGATGTATTGTTATCCATGAAGGACCAAGTTATGACTACGGCAGGGACATGCTACCATACCCTAAGCCTTTTGCGCAGAGTGTTCCGATGGTTGCCTCTCTCTGTACGAAGAACCCTGATTCAGGCTTTGATTATTGGCCGCTTAGATTATTGTAATGCTCTGCTGGCATCTGCAAATGAGTCCCTACTAAACAGACTGCAGATTGTACAAAATGTGGCGGCTCGCCTGGCCCTAAAAAAGCACCTTGCACCTCTTCAGGACCGTTGTTACAACAACTTCACTGGCTCCCCATCCGCCAGAGAATTAATTTTAAGCTTTGCTGTCTCACCCATAAAGCCCTATATGGTGCGAGCCCCAGCTACCTGGCAGACAAATTCAAAGTCTACTGTCCGAATCGCCATCTTAGATCGGAAGGTAAAGGGCTGCTGGTGGTCCCCGGTTCAAGAAGTTTAGAACAGGAGGCAAAACCGTTGTCCATCTGGCCTCGAAATTCTGGAACACCTTACCGGAGGACCTGCGTAAATGCTCCAATCTTCTCCACTTCAGGAAACTCCTGAAAACGGCATTATTCAGAGCTTAAACCTGTCTGCCCATATTTGTCTGACTTTCCCACTACGATAGCGCAGAGATACCCCTACGGGGGTGATTCCTGCGCTCTACAAATCCCATACATACAAATCCCATACATACTGCCACCTGAATCTCAATTCTTTACTATAAACCAACCGCCATCCTATATTCCCTATGAAACCCAAACACAACCCAGGAACAAGTCCACTACTCTACCCACTGATTAGGCCCAGCACATCCATGACCGATCAGGAGCCCATCACCTCCCCCCTACATTCCTGATGAACAATCCCTGTCACCCGATGCACTCTCTAACCTCAACACCCCAAAGAACGCATTGCCATCCGCTTGTCCCATCTCTAACTTTAGTGCAGGTGAGGATGAAGGCATGTCTGATATGGATGAGCTGGCCCTCACCAAGTAAGAGGTCTTCTGGGAAGTGGATTCTCGGTTATTTCCAAAACCTTGATCGAGATCGGACTTCTCTCAGAGCCAGTGCTGGAATCCAGAGGAGGTCAGGGGCATTAAAGGTGGGCATAGACTAGATCATAGCAACTGGCATCCTAGGGGTATCATGCAAATGGTGCGCCACAGTTTTTATTCCATTTACATTTTTTTACATTAGATTGTTTTCATTAACTTAGCAGCCCATTCAACTCGGGACCATTGGTGACTGCCTAGTTGTCCTATATAGACTCTATCTGGGTGAGCTCCAAATCGCGCATTGATTTGAGCGATGCATCGTAAACGTTTGGAGTGGGGTCTCTCCTATTTCTTTAGAGCTGGATAAACAGTACAAAGATGGAAGCCTCAGATCTCCACACAGATGTGTGTTTGACCATGTAGAGACTAGACTTTTTAAGTAGGGGTAAAATGTTCCTGGGCAGATCTCGGGACAGGGCTGCCCATTTGTATAAATTGGTTTTGTTTAGCACTCTTTTTCTCAGGCAGAACTCTAGTTTGGCAAAGATGAATGTGAATCCCCCCTGCCCTGCCACATGGCCTATTAGTCCCTTCGGAGGGAGTTATGTTCAATGCCACCCCCACAAATGGAACCTGAAAGGTTACCATGACATTGAGGTTGCAGCACATCCAGACTCAGTGTTGGTCAAACCACGATCTACCTACTGGCACTTGCCAGAATGGTAGCTTGGCTACCCTATGATTGCATCTCTGGTGACTGGTTTCTAGTTGTGCAATGCTGTAAATTTGTCGACTTGTGATATAGCTGCCAGATGTAATTCCAGTATCACTTACTTCCATACCGTGCAAGATGCCCTGATGGGGTCCACCCCCTCAACCAAACACACAGCCACCTACTGTGTTCAAAAATCACACCCAGGGTAATAGAAGGAGTTTTAGTACCATAACTCTAAAAAAGATTAGCATCATGGAGAGCGGGAAGAGATGTGGTCAAATGGCTCGAGCTGCTGCCTATGGTACCAGGGAACCCAGGTTCAAATCCAGGGGTCAGAGCTTGTCTCAAAATCGTGTGATTCTGAGCAAATCGCATAATCCTGCTGTGCCCCAACAATGTGTGTGAAATGTATTTGTGTAATCCTAGAGAGTGTCACCCAACCACCATGTAATATACAGCTCTTGATATCTAGGTTTGCACTGTCTAAATACCAGCACATACAACTTGACTGTGGTGACAGAATGACTTTCCAAGATATCATTTAAAAAATGAGGTCTGAGGGAATGTGTCTGTACCTGGCCACACAAAAACATAAATAAAGGCAGCCATTACAAAAATTGTTTTCAGGGAGTTATTTTGTGAGGGTTGTACAGATACGTAAGAACTAAAAAAAAAGAATGACTAAACTTTGACCATGAATTTCCCTTTATGGAAAGCTGTTTCCATACTCATATTTGCTGATGCATTTTCGCCTCTTATAGAGCAGTTCTCTACATGGTGTGGTGCCACAGATGGACCACTTGTTAAGAAGTGGTGTCCACTTGGATGAGATATTTCCGAGTAGTTATGGGGCACAGGAATCCTCATCTGGGAGTGCCTAGAGATGATTGACAGTTGCACTTCAGACATAAGTACCAACAGTGTGTTTCCATGAGCTGGCAAGCCACACTCATTTCAGGTGGTGTGGAAGTGACTCACTCTTCAAGACAAGTTGGACAAGTGTCAGACTGTGCTTTTTTACAGCACATTCTTTTTAAGAAATTGGTTGGTATTCGGGTTTTACAGACTGTGCTAAAGGAATTTTATAATGATAGTGGGTCTGCCAGAAGTATTACTTCTATGTATCAGCAACTCTTTTATGTTGCTTTCACAATAATTGTGTGCCCAATAAAACACTTTCTCAATATAATAGAAATGTATGTGCCACAGAGAATGTAGTATCTCATAATGTGTGCTCCGTGTTGTTCATTTGTATTAATAAGGTCATTATAACGAGTCCTGGAAGGTTAAATACGAAAATCAGAATATCTGATGTGATAGTATACTAGTGGCAAATCTGGTGTTGATTTATTTCTTGCAGACAAAATTATAAATAATGGAGTGGCCATCATTTTTAGACAGAGTACTTCCAATGCATGTGCTTCAACCTGCTGCTTAAATATTCTGAAGTACTGCTAAAACGATAATGCTTCTATGCCAACTAGACTGCCAGGGGTACCTCACAATTGATAGAGATTCTCTACATACATGTTCTGGGGCTGAACTATATTTGGCCTGCTTAGGATGCCACAGCTCCGGACTGTAACATTAACCTTTTGTTACAGATCTTGGTGGATCAGGCAGCAGTTTATCCCTCAGGTACAGCACGTAGCATGATACTAGTGCCCATATGCCCTCAACGCATCTCATGCAGTCATGCAAGCTGCTACATTGTCACAGTGTGCAGCCATAGTCAATGACAACAGCATCAAGATCCACCAAGATGCTGTTGACTCAAAACTCTGCCTGAAAATCTCAACAGCTCATGGTATCCAGCAACTCTAACCTGCCTTGTCAGCACTCTGAATTCGATGTCAAGAACCTTCCTAAATCTCAACCCATTGAGGTTAGAATTCTTGCCATTCACCAATAGCATCAAAAAACATTGATTCAAGCCTGGTTGGCTGAAATGAGCTGGAAAGCTTCTCTCACAATCCCTGGCTGACAGCCAATGCAAAATGACATAGATTCATCCTCAATACACCTCTCCAAAGAACACATGGTTAGGAACACCAAACAAACTTGGTAACAACTATCCCCCCCCCATGGAAGATGGAGCTTTCCTACCTGAGCCTGACTTCAGAACAACAGTCCCAATCTTGGTCATGTCTCACATAGATGGAGGCAACACATTGGCTAACAGTCTTCCCGCCACCACAATTGCCTCCTAAAAGTCATCCTATGCACCTCTACATGTCTCATCAATGCTCATCAATGGCATGAAGTTCTCTCCATCATTTAAGAAACTACCCTGGCTCGCCATTTAAGTCTGGATCAACTTTAAGTCCTGCTGGCTCATGTATATAATAACAGAACAGTGGGAGACCCAACAGACCCTTGGAGGCTTGGGCAGATAAGTTATTGATAGGTAGGGATGCCTACAAGGGAATTCATTCAGTAATCGAAGTCAACAGTTGTACAGATTAATTTTTGTATGTTGGGCCCCAAGAGGTAGCTCAACCTTGAACAAATCCAAACATAAATGAAAAAAATTAATATATAAAAACACTAATATATAAAAACAACCCACCGTATCCTCAATCATGGTGCTTTATTGTTTCTGATTGTACCCTTTTGCATTTTGTGTTTACATTAAAAGTGTGTAACTTTGAGAAAAGCAGATATACCCGTGTCTGAAAAAATCTGTTTTTATATATTAGTGTTTTTATATATTAATTTTTTTCATTTATGTTTGGATTTGTTCAACTGTTGACTTGGCTCATGTATATGGCCACTAGAGTTGGAATCCCTGCACATGTGGTTGTGAAATGAACTGGCCTCTGGTGAACAGCTTCACAACAGGAGCCAGGACAACCCCAGTCTGGAAACAAAGAAATGCGAGAAAGACATTAACATCATCAGGATTGCTCCTATCATTTTAAAACTCAGAACACTTCCTCCCAACAAGATTAGAACCAACCACCCCTTGAATAATCTGCATCAGTGTAAATGATCATGAATCGTATGCGTCCTTTTGTGACCCATTACTTACCCAGTAGGTTTACGCTCTACGGGTACCTTTAAATATATAGCTATAAGGATATCCAATATGGCAGTAAACAACAATGCTTTATTCGTGCTGTTGAAAAGTCCTTTTCAATGCAGCAATAAACCTTGTGACAGCTCCTTTTCTTACTGCCTATTCCACACTTCAGTCTTTATAAGTCTACCACTCAGTTGGCTTCAAGAAAGGGATGAATAAGTTCCTGTTAAACAGTCAACTCAACTCAGAAAAGAGCATTTCTTTAGTTCTAGCTCTCTCTAACTAGGTCAGCAAAAAATAAAATTAGCGAAAGCTAAGCAGAGCAATAGTTTTAGGGGCATATTTATAAGGGGATATCGCCACCAGAACGTCACTTTTAGCGAAGTTCTGGTGGTGATATACCCTTATTCATTTTTACAAAGCTGTGCTAAGCCACTTTTCGTGGGTTAACGCTGCCTTGTAAATAAGGCCCCTTCAAACGCATCACTTAGCATGAAAGGGGCATGCAATGGGTGTTGCTGTGGGTGTTCCACGGCAACACCCTTGGGGAGAGGATGTAGCCTTATGGCTAGAGTGGTCGACCTCGAAGCTGGGGAACCGGGTTTGAGTCTCAGCAACAACGCTCAACATCCTGTGTTTCTGGGCAAATCACTTAATCTCCCCGTGCCTAACAAAAAATGAATGTGTCCTTGTGTAACAAAACTGGTGCTTATGTAAAGCGCTCTGATACTTGATATCTAGGGGTCTAGTTCGCGCTATATAAAACTCTAAAAAAAAACAAAAAAACACTCAAAGCTTTTGATGCTGCTACAGATTTACAAGGAGGTGTAAATCTAAGGCGGCACCAAAAAGAGCAGGCGTTAGAATGGTGAAACAAGGAGAAATACTTAACTTTCTCCTCGTTTTTGCTTTTTCTATGTATGCTGTATTCTGCAGCACACATAGAAAGAGCAAAATGCCATTAATGATTGTTTATGTGCAGGAAGGTGTCTCTTCCTGCACATAAACAACCATTAAATATTGACGATTTAGCTACTCCTATGTGTGCTGCATTCTGCAGCACACATAGAACTAACAAATCACCTTCAGTGATTGTTTATGTGCAGGAAGGGACACATTCCTGCAAATAAACAATCATTCCCTGCAATGCAGGCACCCTTGCACTATGGTGCAAAGGTGCCTGCGTTGGCTCTAGACAGCTAAATTTAGCGCCAGCGCTAGGGAAAACACAGGGGTGTGCCGTATTCTGGTGAATTTTCAAATTCGTCGCAGCTCCGTGCTGCGACATTTTCTCTTAAATATGACCCTTATTGTCCTGTTAAGATCCATCTGAAGAAACCTGAATTTATGTCTGATATATATGTCTCTTCATGTACACATTGATGTTTGTTAATATTTTGCAACCCTGAAAGGTGCCCAGATGTCTACAATGAAACGATGTGTGCTACATAAAACCTCAAGGGGCAGATTTGCAAGCCCCTTGCGCCACTTTTGCGTCATTTTTAACATGGGAAAAGTGACGCAAAAGTGGCGCAAGGGGCTTGTAAATTGGCCCCCAAGTATTTAAAAAAAAAATCCTTCTCTCATTCTTTTACCTTTCATCCCACATACATACATCATTCTTGTTTTCAATGTCATTTTTTCTCACCAATGTCTCCTCCCAAATCCACTCTCTTCTTATCTCGGTCCGTCAATCTTCCTCCCTTTCTCATTTCTTTCTTTTCCTGTCCTGCCCTCTTATCTCTCTCACTCTCCCTCTTGACTCTGTCCCTGTCTCATGCCTCTGTCACTTTCCCTTACACCTCTTCCTCTTTTACGCCACCCGCAGTTTCTGCCAGTCAAACTGTTTCCCCTATTTCTCCTCGGTTTCTTTACACACCTACCTCTCTCTTTAGTTTACCATCTCTTCCGGTGTGCCTCTGAACTCCAGTTCTACTGCTCTCATTATTTCAACTCTGTCCCTCCTTGTCTGCATTCATTCACCTGCACAGTCAACATATTCTGTTCTCTATATGATCAACTCTTCCTTTCACCTTTCTGACCTGACTTTGAGCACTAAGTACGCGTTAATTTCCCCTCGCTCTTCCAGCTTTATCCCTTTCATTCTCTCACCACCATCATTCAATGCCAATTTCAACTTTATCTCTTCCTCTGTAGTCGTTCCACTTCTGTATTTCATAGTTTTTCATCTACTTCCATCTTTACCCCTCTCTTTCTCTATATGCATGCCCTATGTTCTCTATCAGGCTGCCACTTTAATATCCGCCTATTCTCTTATTACTCCTTTTGTTTCTAATTTTTTTATCAACCACCCTCTGGTTGCTGTTCATGGCTTTCTACTTTTTTCCTGTGTTTTACACCTATCTCACTTTACGCTAACTGTCTTTTTCCATCCTATATCTTCACTCAGCCTGTTGTGTTCCTGGCCACCTTGTCTCTCCTCCTTATCTCACTTTCTTTGTTTTGCCTTTTGCCCTTTTCTAGGTCTCCGGCTCATGCGCCTTCCCGTTCTTAAACTTTTCTCTTACTCACTCTATCTATCCTTTCTGCCACTCGCTTACCATCTTTTTAACCCTTCTTTAATAGGTATTTAGTTTATGTGTTTTCCTTTCTTTTTCTTTTGTTTCTGTTTCTTCCTCCCCTTTGCATTTCTTGCTCCCCATCTTATGTCTCTTTTGTCCTTCAACTCTGTTTTGATTCTATCACCGAGTTTATTTCTGAGTGCTGTCATCACAATTGATGAGAAGGGCACAGCATTAACTTCAACATTTGTAAGTGGAAGCAATAGTGAATGAAAAGATAAAGTGCACTGAACGTTGGTCAAACAGAAACAAATACTGTATAGATAGTAGCAGTGCAAGCTTTACTCACACACAAACAACTTGTGCTCTGTAGATAGGGTAACATTACAGTGCACATGCACACACAAAATGGATGCAGCTTGGGCAGGAATGTAAGTTTTCCTTGGAAGAGAGGGTGTGTACAGCACACTCACCACCAGTGGAAGTTTCTTTAACAAAGCAGATGCAGAGCTGCACTTAACGCTTCACTGAAGCAAAGCAGACACAGTGCAGCCAGTACTTGTGCAAGTTCTCGTCACATGCAGAACAGCTGTCGAGACACATCAGATCACGAGCAGCATCAGTGCAAGCTTCCTTTGCACAGAAAAAGCATAACATGTACAGCAGCTGCAAAAAATACTCTGCCTCAAACTGTTGCAGAAAGGTAAGTAGCAGTCCAAGTCTTCCTATAAACAAGGAACAGCTTGGGCAGGATCTGTGCAAGCTTCTCTAGTACAAACATCAACATTACGGGCAACAGCTGCTAAAGAGCCCCTCCCAAAACGGATACAGCGGAGGACGAAAGGAGTAGTGAAAGTCTCCACTATAAAACAGATACAGCGCAGGACACAAGGAGATGTGCAAGCCTCTCTCATAAAACAGACACAGCACAGGACACAAGGAGCTGTGCAAGCCTCTCTCACAAAACAGTTACAGCGCAGGACACAAGGAGATGTGCAAGCCTCTCTCATAAAACAGACACAGCACAGGACACAAGGAGCTGTGCAAGCCTCTCTCACAAAACAGATACAGTGCAGGACGCAAGGACCTGTGCATGCCTCTCTCACAAAATAGACAGCACAGGACACAAAGAACAGTGCAAGCCTCACTCCCAAAACAGACAGCACAGGGCACAAAGAACAGTTCATGCCTCTCTCACACAACAGTTACAGCACAGGACACAAAGAACAGTGCATGCCTCTCTCACACAACAGATACAGCACAGGGCACAAAGAACAGTGCGTGCCTCTCTCACACAACAGATACAGTGCAGCACACAAAGAACAGTGCACGCCTCTCTTACAAAACAGATACAGTGCAGCACACAAAGAACAGTGCACGCCTCTCTCACAAAACAGATAAAGCGCAGGACACAAAGAACAATGCATGCCTCTCTCACACAACAGATACAGCACAGGACGAAAGGAGCAGGGCAAGCTCCATCTCACAAACCAGATACAGCACAAACCACAAAGAACAGTGCAAGCCCTCTCACAAAGCAGATACAGCACAAACCACAAAGAATAGTGCAAGTCCTCTCACAAAACAGATACAGAGCAGGACGCAAGGAATAGGGCAAGGATCTATCACAATACATGCATAGCATAAGCAACAACTGTGCAGGATCATTGCTAGCCTCCCTAAAAAAAAAGATACAGTGCAGGACAAAAGGAGTAGTGAAAGTCTCCATCATACAACAGATACAGCACAGGACAAAGAACAGTGCATGCCACTCTCACAAAACGGATACAGCGCAGGACGCAAGACACAGTGCAAACCTCCCTCACAAAACATACAGTGCAGGATGCAAGGAGCAGGGCAAACCCCACCTCAAAAAACATATACAGCACAGGACACAAAGAACAGTGCATGCCTCTCTCACACAACAGATACAGCGCAGGTCGCAAGGAACAGTTCGAGCCTCCCTCGCAAAACAGATACAGTGCAGGACACAAATAACAGTGCGAGCCTCTCTCACAAAACTGATACAGCGCAGGACGCAAGGAACAGTGCAAGCCTCCCTCACAAAAGAGATACAGCGCAGGACGCAAGGAAAAATGCAAGACTCCCTCACAAAACAGATGCAGCACAGCACACAAAGAACAGTGCATGCCTCTCTAACACAACGGATACAGCACAGGACACAAAGAACAGTTCAAGCCTCTCTCACAAAACAAATACATCAGATGAAATAAAGAATAGTGCAAGCCTCCCTCACAAAACAAATACATCAGATGACATAAAGGACAGTGCAAGCCTCCCTCACAAAACAAATACAGCACAGGACGTAAGGAGCAGTGCATGTCTCTCTCACAAAACAGAGACAGCACAGCACACAAAGAACAGTGCATGCCTCTCTCACAAAACAGATTCAGCACAGGACACAAAGAACTGAGCAAGCCTCTCTCACACAACAGATACAGCGCAGGACATAAAGAACAGTGAATGCTTCTCTCACACAACAGATACAGCTCAGGACACAAAGAACAGTGCAAGCCTCCCTCACAAAACTGATACAGCGCAGGACGCAAGGAACAGTGCAAGCCTCCCTCACAAAAGAGATACAGCGCAGGACGCAAGGAAAAATGCAAGACTCCCTCACAAAACAGATGCAGCACAGCACACAAAGAACAGTGCATGCCTCTCTAACACAACGGATACAGCACAGGACACAAAGAACAGTTCAAGCCTCTCTCACACAACAGATACAGCACAGCACACAAAGAACGGTGAATGCCTCTCTCACAAAACAAATACATCAGATGAAATAAAGAATAGTGCAAGCCTCCCTCACAAAACAAATACATCAGATGACATAAAGGACAGTGCAAGCCTCCCTCACAAAACAAATACAGCACAGGACGTAAGGAGCAGTGCAAGCCTCTCTCACAAAACAGATTCAGCACAGCACACAAAGAACAGTGCATGCCTCTCTCATACAACAGATACAGCGCAGGACACAAAGAACAGTGCATGCCTCTCTCACACAACAGATACAGCACAGCACACAAAGAACAGTACGAGCCTCTCTCACACAACAGATACAGCACAGCACACAAAGAACAGTACGAGCCTCTCTCACACAACAGATACAGCACAGCACACAAAGAACAGTACGAGCCTCTCTCACAAAACAGATACAGCACAGCACACAAAGAACAGTACGAGCCTCTCTCACACAACAGATACAGCACAGCACACAAAGAACAGTACGAGCCTCTCTCACAAAACAGATACAGCATAGGACATAAAGAATAGTGCAAGCCTCTATCACAAAACAAATACATCAGATGACACCAAGAACAGTGCAAGCCTCCCTCACAAAACAAATACAGCACAGGACGTAAGGAGCAGTGCATGTCTCTCTCACAAAAGAAAGACAGCACAGGACACAAAGAACAGTGCATGCCTCTCTCATACAACAGATACAGCACAGGACACAAAGAACAGTGCATGCCTCTCTCACACAACAGATACAGCGCAGGTCGCAAGGAACAGTACGAGCCTCTCTCACAAAACTGATACAGCGCAGGACGCAAGGAAAAATGCAAGACTCCCTCACAAAACAGATGCAGCACAGCACACAAAGAACAGTGTATACCTCTCTCACAAAACAGATACAGCACAGCACACAAAGAACAGTGTATACCTCTCTCACAAAACAGATACAGCACAGGACACAAAGAACAGTGCATGCCTCTCTCACACAACAGATACAGCACAGCACACAAAGAACAGTACATGCCTCTCTCACACAACAGATACAGCACAGCACACAAAGAACAGTACGAGCCTCTCTCACACAACAGATACAGCACAGCACACAAAGAACAGTACGAGCCTCTCTCACACAACAGATACAGCATAGGACATAAAGGACAGTGCAAGCCTCTATCACAAAACAAATACACCAGATGACATAAAGGACAGTGCAAGCCTCCCTCACAAAACAAATACAGCACAGGACGTAAGGAGCAGTGCATGTCTCTCTCACAAAACAAAGACAGCACAGCACACAAAGAACAGTGCATGCCTCCCTCATACAACAGATACAGCACAGGACACAAAGAACAGTGCATGCCTCTCTCACACAACAGATACAGCGCAGGTCGCAAGGAACAGTTCGAGCCTCCCTCACAAAACAGATACAGCGCAGGACACAAATAACAGTGCGAGCCTCTCTCACAAAACTGATACAGCGCAGGACGCAAGGAACAGTGCAAGCCTCCCTCACAAAAGAGATACAGCGCAGGACGCAAGGAAAAATGCAAGACTCCCTCACAAAACAGATGCAGCACAGCACACAAAGAACAGTGCATGCCTCTCTAACACAACGGATACAGCACAGGACACAAAGAACAGTTCAAGCCTCTCTCACACCACAGATACAGCACAGCACACAAAGAACGGTGAATGCCTCTCTCACAAAACAAATACATCAGATGAAATAAAGAATAGTGCAAGCCTCCCTCACAAAACAAATACATTAGATGACATAAAGGACAGTGCAAGCCTCCCTCACAAAACAAATACAGCACAGGACGTAAGGAGCAGTGCATGTCTCTCTCACAAAACAGAGACAGCACAGCACACAAAGAACAGTGCATGCCTCTCTCATACAACAGATACAGCACAGGACACAAAGAACAGGGCATGCCTCTCTCACACAACAGATACAGCACAGCACACAAAGAACAGTACGAGCCTCTCTCACACAACAGATACAGCACAGCACACAAAGAACAGTACGAGCCTCTCTCACACAACAGATACAGCACAGCACACAAAGAACAGTACGAGCCTCTCTCACACAACAGATACAGCATAGGAAATAAAGGACAGTGCAAGCCTCCCTCACAAAACAAATACAGCACAGGATGTAAGGAGCAGTGCATGTCTCTCTCACAAAACAGAGACAGCACAGCACACAAAGAACAGTGCATGCCTCTCTCATACAACAGATACAGCGCAGGACACAAAGAACAGTGCATGCCTCTATCACAAAACAGATACAGTACAGGCGACAAAGAACAGTGCATGCCTCTCTCACACAACCGATACAGCACAGGACACAAAGAAAAGTGCATACCTCTCTCACAAAACAGATACAGCACAGGACATAAAGAAGGGTGCAAGCCTCTCTCACACAACAGATACAGCACAGGACACAAAGAACAGTGTATACCTCTCTCACAAAACAGATACAGCACAGGACACAAAGAACAGTGCATGCCTCTCTCACACAACAGATACAGCGCAGGTCGCAAGGAACAGTACGAGCCTCTCTCACACAACAGATACAGCATAGGACACAAAGAACAGTGTATACCTCTCTCACAAAACAGATACAGCACAGGACACAAAGAACAGTGCATGCCTCTCTCACACAACAGATACAGCACAGCACACAAAGAACAGTGCATGCCTCTCTCACACAACAGATACAGCACAGCACACAAAGAACAGTACGAGCCTCTCTCACACAACAGATACAGCACAGCACACAAAGAACAGTACGAGCCTCTCTCACACAACAGATACAGCATAGGACATAAAGAACAGTGCAAGCCTCTATCACAAAACAAATACAGCACAGGACGTAAGGAGCAGTGCATGTCTCTCTCACAAAACAAAGACAGCACAGCACACAAAGAACAGTGCATGCCTCTCTCATACAACAGATACAGCACAGGACACAAAGAACAGTGCATGCCTCTCTCACACAACAGATACATCGCAGGTCGCAAGGAACAGTTCGAGCCTCCCTCACAAAACAGATACAGCGCAGGACACAAATAACAGTGAGAGCCTCTCTCACAAAACTGATACAGCGCAGTTCGCAAGGAACAGTGCAAGCCTCCCTCACAAAAGAGATACAGCGCAGGACGCAAGGAAAAATGCAAGACTCCCTCACAAAACAGATGCGGCACAGCACACAAAGAACAGTGCATGCCTCTCTAACACAACGGATACAGCACAGGACACAAAGAACAGTTCAAGCCTCTCTCACACAACAGATACAGCACAGCACACAAAGAACGGTGAATGCCTCTCTCACAAAACAAATACATCAGATGAAATAAAGAATAGTGCAAGCCTCCCTCACAAAACAAATACATCAGATGACATAAAGGACAGTGCAAGCCTCCTCACAAAACAAATACAGCACAGGACGTAAGGAGCAGTGCATGTCTCTCTCACAAAACAGAGACAGCACAGCACACAAAGAACAGTGCATGCCTCTCTCATACAACAGATACAGCACAGGAAACAAAGAACAGGGCATGCCTCTCTCACACAACAGATACAGCACAGCACACAAAGAACAGTACGAGCCTCTCTCACACAACAGATACAGCACAGCACACAAAGAACAGTACGAGCCTCTCTCACACAACAGATACAGCACAGCACACAAAGAACAGTACGAGCCTCTCTCACACAACAGATACAGCATAGGAATTAAAGGACAATGCAAGCCTCCCTCACAAAACAAATACAGCACAGGACGTAAGGAGCAGTGCATGTCTCTCTCACAAAACAGAGACAGCACAGCACACAAAGAACAGTGCATGCCTCTCTCATACAACAGATACAGCGCAGGACACAAAGAACAGTGCATGCCTCTATCACAAAACAGATACAGCACAGGCGACAAAGAACAGTGCATGCCTCTCTCACACAACCGATACAGCACAGGACACAAAGAAAAGAGCATACCTCTCTCACAAAACAGATACAGCACAGGACATAAAGAAGGGTGCAAGCCTCTCTCACACAACAGATACAGCACAGGACACAAAGAACAGTGTATACCTCTCTCACAAAACAGATACAGCCCAGGACACAAAGAACAGTGCATGCCTCTCTCACACAACAGATACAGCACAGCACACAAAGAAGAGTACGAGCCTCTCTCACACAACAGATACAGCACAGCACACAAAGAACAGTACGAGCCTCTCTCACACAACAGATACAGCATAGGACATAAAGAACAGTGCAAGCCTCCCTCACAAAACAAATACAGCACAGGACGTAAGGAGCAGTGCAAGCCTCTCTAACAAAACAGATTCAGCACAGGACACAAAGAACTGAGCAATGCCTCTATCACAAAACAGATACAGCACAGGCGACAAAGAATGGTGCATGCCTCTCCTACAAAACAGACACCGCACAGGACTAAAAGAACAGTGCAAGCCTCCTTCACAAAACAGATACAGCACAGGATACAAGGAGCAGTCCAAGTCCCACCATACAAAAGAAATAAGGCACAGGACACAAAGAACAGTGCAAGCCTCCCTCACAAAACATAAACAGCACAGGACACAAAGAACAGTGCAAACCTCCATCACAAAACATAAACAGCACGGGACGCAAAGAGCAGTGAAAACCTGCACCTATGTTTGTACAAGCCTCTATCATGAGAACAAGTCCAGTACCAGAGCAGCAGAATATGTCAACCCAAGTTGGCTGCATTATTAAATATTTTACAGGATTAGGGAACCTGCTGCAGACGTTTTTGTGCTCCCAGCAATTCTAAGGGACAACATTAATTGTAAGATAACTGTGGTCATTAATGCACTTGCTGGATGAATCTCTTTTTTGTCTAGTCACAGTTTTGACTCATAAAGTAGTGTAGGAGGCTAATGTGCCTACTGCAAAGAACATTGTGCAACATAGGGATTACAGAATTTATTTTATGTAGACTGGTAAATTGGTTACTGCTTTTGACGCAGATCAGTTTGTTACTTGCAGTTCATAAATTGCAACCCTTCTACTATAGCACACTGAGCTATGTGTCAGCATCAAGGAGCTACGTCCAAACTGTAATGCATGGCCTTAGAATATTCAGCCCCGGATCACCAAATAGGCAAGCTAGGCACCCGCCTGTGGGCCCCACTCCTTTTAGGAGCCCTGCGACAACGGATCAAAATAATATTGATTTGATCTCGAAAGAAAATTACAATCAAACTTTCTTAAATTGTTTCCAAAAGATAGAAATAAATGAATTGAGAGGGGCCTCCAAATTTCGACTGCCTAGTGGCCTCCACAGGGTTTAATCCGGCACTGAGAATATTATTGTTTTTTTTCTCAACATGTCATTATTCTAAGGTTTCTAAAAAGGGTTCCTTTTGGTAGCAATAAAGTTTTATTAGTACAAAAAAACTCTACCACTGCGTTACATTTTAAATCCTGATTTTGTGTTTCTACCAACCTTGCACTCTTAACATATAATGCCTACCTGTATGGACAATATGTAACTCCTACACGTTGTAACCCTCATTGTCCTATTTTCTTACCCCTTATTCAGCGCACTAGAATTATGTGATTTTGATGCAGCAGCGTTTTCTAAAGAGCATAGATTTTCCACATTTGCCACATAATCCATCATTTGCTGCATAATTTGCATATTTTGACAAAAAAAGCTTTTTTTAGCTCAAGCGGATCAAAAGTTACTAAAACATGGTAACACCTCTTGCCGCACAATGGAAGGCTCTTTGCTAAGATTGACGGGTCACCTCTCAGTTGCTTATTTGGGTGTTGAACTGGTACTAATGAGGTGAAACCTTTGCTCTGACAGTGTTAACATGGGTCAAAAAGATCAATTAATGAAGTACTACTATCACAAAATGGACCGCATTGCGCTGCATAATTTGCTTGTTCTTACTGCATAATTTGGTCCAACCCAGCTGCATAATTCCTGTGGCCCTGCCCTTAATGGACACTGTTTGCTTAGAGCCTCAAAAGATGAGCTGGAAAGCCACAGTGCAGGGATTTCCAGCCTGCCTTCCCTGCCACTGTGTGATATCGGCTCTTCGACTGGTGACCGTGTGAAGGGAGCCGCCATCACGTGACTCACGCGGGAACTGTGTGACAGTGTGAGTGGCAGATCTGGACGTGATTTCTGACAAGGTCATGAACTGAGACGTTTTCAACGTGTAATATGAGGGCATTGCTCTGAGGCTGGACCCCACGAACCAAGACAGGACTCGTTTGTCTCCATATTTCTGTATTTAATGGAAGCAAGCTAGTAGGAGCCACGACCCAGCCCCAAGGTCAGGCCTTGAGCCCCGCCCAACAAAGCGCCGCACCTGCCTTTCTGCTCCTGTTTGTGAGCCGCCATGTGCAAACATACACCTTAATCCCGGGGCAGCTGGCCTCTGAAGTGGATTCACAAAAGCTCCCGTCTCTCTGCCAAGCATTCAGCATGCGCTGTTTGCTCAGGTAAACCCTCCCGCGTCCTGTTTACTCGAGGGTGTGTTATATAACGGCAGATTGTTTCAGACAACACAGAGGCCCTGCTCACAAAACACCTTCACCTATTTGCATACAAAAAAAGAAGTCGTGTTTATCTTGTACATTTACATTTCAACAATATATTCAGGGATACAAGCCTAATTAAATGTCAGCTAGAAAATTAAATACTTCGACTCAACATTTTATCTCTATTATCAGGGGGTGCAAAAATCGAACCCTAAAAAAATGTAACTAAAGTGGCTTCATTAAGTACCACTGAGCTTTTGTTTTACCATGTGGTATCGAAAGCTTCTGGCTCCCAACGGGGTTCGAGGAACGCTGAATCCCTTCTTATGGTGTCTCTGACAGGCACCATAAGAAGAATATGAAACAGATCTTCTATGCAGTGTCACAAGGACTTGGAACCCCCTCCCACCAGGCCTATGGCATCTTCGAAAAGGAATTCGAAATCCTCTTATGTGACAAATGCTTCGGATGAAGCAACTTGTGTCCTCACTGATTTGACTGACGTTGTGAGTGAAGCTATCTTTTCTGTTCTATTGGTGTCTTAACTGTTGTTATTTACTGACCATTTATATGTCTGCCTACCTGCTCGCTTGTAAGACGCTCTAATGCTCTTGGGCCCAGTTCACGTTATATAAAAGCGCAAATAAATTTACAAAAATAAAGTCTAAGACACCTACTCAAATCTGCAAGACCAACACCTCCTTTGACGAGCTGGTATTTGTTAAACCAAATACCACATAATTCCTCTTTTTAGAGCCATACACACGAACCCAGCGTAAATTCAGGAAGGGCATACTTGGCGTTAGGCGGGTTTTTCTTATATTTTAACGTTTGCTCCTCCACCACAAAACAGACCATGAACTGTCCCAGAGCACTACACTTAATTACGGATAAAGTTTATAGGGCACAGGCAACAACACAGTAAACATGAAAGACATCTCCACTCTATTATGGAAAACCCAGGATGAAAAAAGAGCAAGTCCTTGGAATTGCTTCACCTTAAAAACTATTCGGCCAACATCAATCAGGTGGTGCTTATCAGAGAATATATAAATAACTCCCACTTTGTATGACTGATAGATCTAGTGTGTGATGCTTGATCTAAGGCTGCTAGTCATGATAAAGATGACAGAGACGCATCATTTCCTTCCTCTACACTGTGGTTTAAAGGGTTAAAGTTCTATCCCGGAGGGAAGTGGGGAGTCCCACAGACCTGCCAATGGGATCTTAAAGAGAGTGGGGTTGGGAGTGGTGAAGGTTCTGAGCTTGGTGGACAATCAGGTCAAAAGGCTTTACAATTTATATGGTAAAGTAGAAAGGAGCAACATCAGTGGTTTTAGAATAGGTGGTTTTAACGTAGGTCCATGGACCATGAGTACCAGACCCACGATAGATACTCATGCTATATATTTAAAAAAACATTTGCATGGAGTGAATTTAGATGAAACCCATTTGCATAGCTGATGATTAGCCTCAAAGTCTGGCTTGGATCTGTTCCTCCTGGACATATGCTGGACACCCTGGTTTTAAAAGTTATTGGGAGTTAAAAGGTTTGAGCAGTGAGGCTGATAGGATCCAATGGCAACATAAATGACCATTCATATCTGTTTCCTCCAATTCTCTGGAAGTGCGATGGAGAGTAAGGGAATGAGGGCCATGCTTGTACGGTAAGACTCTTCAAGCCTCATTGTGAGGTCTCGATTATAAGTCCCCATAACTCCATCCCTCGGAGTTTCTGACACCGGGGGCAATGGTAAATATGTGGAAAGGCAGCAGAGTTACCATGGATTACAAGTGGGACCCTGAGGATTCCCTTAGAAATTAATTATCAATTAATGGGAGAACCAGTAATTCTGTTTCCTTGTAATTCCTCATTCGTTCCCAGTATTTCACCCGCCTTTTTCAGCTGCTTTTAAAAGCCGAAATCTCTGGGTGAAACACTACAGATCCGAAGGAATTTAGCATTTATTCTGCTGTTCCTTAGAAAGCTAAATTGGAAGGCTTACATCAAGAAGTAAGTCAGTGACTGCATGCCAGTACACATACATGTGCAGCGCCTTGCTTGTGGGCTAGCTAGGGTAGAACGTGAGGGGATGGGAAGTGGGTACCTCAAACCTGTATGCTCTGCATTGCACTGAATCGTCTTTACATAGCACCTCTAGGAGTTGCCATAGAGATGGGGTGGATTACCACTGTGTGAGGGACAGTCATTTAGAGTTGGGATACTGGATATAGGCTGTTTGTGACTGACCTCTGAACTGCCTGAGGAGTATAGTTTTAGCTTATCAATATTTCTGCATTGTGGGTCCTTTCGACCATACGTCACCCTCCTTCCAAATGAGGGTGGTCAAGTGTAATGTTTTGCAGACTAGGCAAGTAATCTGAATGTGCAATGTCATCCACTGGAAGCCATAGCAGACCGTTCAGACCCAGTTTACATCTACAGGCATCTGGGACTCTATTATGAACCAGGCGCGGTGCGTCCATTGGGGCGTTGGGGCGTTGCCCCCCCGCCCGCCCGCAGCTCCCTCGGCGTCTCTGACTCAGTTTACTTAAGTTCAGAGACTCCGAGGGAGAACTGATAATCATGTCAGTCAGCATGACTGTCCGGACCGCCCACCCCCTTCAGAGTCTGAAGGGGGTGGGCGGTCCGGCGTCATGTTGACTGACATGCATTGTCAGACCAGCCAGGGACAGTCAGCAGCACAAGTGCGCATGAGTGGGAAGGTGAGCGAATTTTTCGCCCGTGCCCACTCATGCGCACTTGTGTTTGCACTGGCTAGCGCATGCCCATTAGGAGCCCCTCGGTCTCCTAATGGGCAGGCGGCGAGCGAAGAATAACCGTGCCCTAAGCCAAACCTGGCGCTGCAGCAGCGCCAGGATTGGCTGAGGGGTTGCCACTCCAGTGCTGTTCCTGAAGAGGCGCCAACGCGGACCAGGAGCAGAGGCGGTCAGGTAAGTTTTCTAAATTTTATTTTCCCTCGGTCGGCCCCCCACCCCCGCGCGACCCCCCACCCCCCCGCGAGTACTGCGAGCCGCGACTGCTGATATGGTGCTACATGCTGCCAGCGATGCCTGCATTTGTTATATAAAAGTATTTAAGAGTGCCACTGCGGGACCCTGAAAAGAGTAGGACCTGGGGCAAACAACCCCGACCGCTCCCCTCCCGTGACGGCCCCGAAGGCACAGTGACACCAGCTCTGAGCTGTTTTCAGGAGACAAGTTTGCTTTTGCACCTGCTCTGTGTAAAACAAGTGATGTCGATAGCTAGCAAGTTGCAGTTGCTTACTTTAAACTTGTGTTTTGTACACTGTCCCTTTCTCAGTGGAAGGACACTGGCGGAAATAATAGAATGAGCCAGTGAACACTACTTGTCCAACGTCGTGCTGTACGACGGTGCTTGCTTCTAGGAGCTATGTTTGAACCAGAAACCGACCTATAAAGAGATGGAAGCTAATTCTGCATTGTGGGCAAGGTTATTACAAGACTCCCTGTCACCAAGGACGCCGCGCTCGAATCCTGGACACTTATTTAACAACCTGACGTATTCTGGGAATTGTAGTTCTAGATCACTGTACTTGATCCCAGTGAACTAAGACCTGAAAGCAATGATTCCTAAAAGCAGATGCCAGGTCTGGAAATATTAAGCCCTTGGTGACATGGAGTCGTGTGCTAGCCTTACTTTTGGGTCACACTGCTACATGCTTGTGACGCAGAAAGTAGTTTCCTGTTCCTCTGAGAGGATGCGGATGAGGCTGTTCGGGGCCGGGTGTAAAGCAAAAGTAGTCCTTTCCGCTGTGGAAAGGCCTTTCGTGCGGCGAGCGCCAAGGTAATTTTATGTGTCAGGAGGGATAAACAGCAAGCAGCTCACAGGCTGCCACCCACCTGCAGCAGCAAGTGGGCCACCTCTGATCGGCTGTCGCACTGGCACCCAAGGCCGCGTTCTCAGAGTGGCAGAGATATGCCGGCTGTACAATTGTAATTGCCAGATAGTACTCGTCCCTTCCGCGTGTCAAATGCGGTTTGTGCCCACACAACAAACCCCTCTGAAAACCCAATGCAGGAAAACCAAAAGTAATAAGCCAGAGATTTATCACTACTCATATCTGCTGACTGTCATAAACATGCCTGTGAATCCCTTTGTAAAGTGCTGCAGTGAACAAGACTCTGAAGTAGTACGCGTCTCGTCCGCATATCAAACAAGCAGTAAATGAGGAAAATCAAAACTAAAAACAAGCCAGAGTTCTTTAACCACATCTTATAACATCGAGTAAATAAAGATACTCTCTGAGGGGGTCCGGTCCCAGAGCAGTTCACTCTCTCACTGAATTTATTGTTCCCTGTGACAGTAAACGAATGGAAGGGCGGACAGAGACTTTACCACTGAGGCCACCTTGAGAGCACCAGGCTTCGCTAAGAGTAATTCAGTTTAATATTTAGACGCACCAATCGGTGTATGGTCGAGTCGGATGCCAGCATCAAGGCTCATTTCTTCCCCAGAAGTGGAGTCAATCGACTAGTGTGTATTTTCATCCAGTCAGATGGTGCACACCCAGTCCTTCTTTTGTCCACTTTTGTGTGCAGCACGTAGGCAGTCTCGGGCTACAGTGGCCCGATTGACGAGACAACACGCACCCTCTGACAATTTCTGATTAAATGACAACATGCAATCAAAAGATGGCTGCAAACTCAAGTGACTCAGGACTGTCCCATTGATGCAAATGTTCCGCTTTCAATAAGACGCATGATATGTTATTTTTTACAATTTACAGACACTGACAATGTTGTTGCACAATGGAACTAAGGCAAAGTGGGCTAAAATGATTGCACAGGAGCACACGATGTGGTCTGGATAGTAAAGTAGTAAAATGTGTCATATGTACGTGTGGGCTGGAGTTATCATCAGCCTGGTGCTTCTATTGGTGTGCTGGGGAACAGTCGGCATTTTATTTAGTTATTGAGTTTTATATAGCGCGAACATGACCCTTTTGGGTATCAGTACATTTCAAAATATGTTTATTGTGTGAGACTGTGACCCATAATCTCACGTTTAAAATGTATCTTTAATGTATGGGAACTAGAATTTAGTGGCTCTAATCTCATTGCTTACAATGCACCTTCTGTGCCCAGCCATGGTTGTGAAACTGATTTGTCGTTTAGTCCCATACATTTTCACTCTATTTTATGACACGTCACACGAGGGTGTGGTTGCCCATAGTGATTCTCGTTGGTTGCTTCTTCTGGGATTGTGCATGATATCATTTGGAGTGGCTTGAAACACCTGTTACATTTACTGGATTGATGTGTAAAATGAGAAGCATAAGTCTATTTTTGCGATCAGAGAGTGATGGACTCATCTACTCACTGCTTTGTAATCTGTGCTATCCCTGTGCATTAGTTTGTCCTCTTTTCAATTGCTATATGTTTGTGTAGTGTATTCCATCTCTTGGGGTGTTACAGGGTAGGTTTGTGCTGTTTATATTTTAATTCTGTATGTGAGGAAACTCGATTATTACTTTCCGGAATGGTGTAAAAAATCATTGAGAATACTGCTTATGAGAAGAATTTATTATTGCATTCTCGCGCAGCTTGAAATGGGGAATGTTTGGAAATATTTGCAGTTTTGTGGCCACGTCATATAATGTCATTTTGGATCGAATGAAGCAGGGATGTCCCGAGTTGCTTCACAAGAGCTTGAATTTAGCCATAATTTCAGGATAACCAAAGAATATGTAAATGATACAATTTAGATCAACTTTATGCATGATTGTCATATGTGTATATAATAAAATCTGATATGAATCCATTCAAACCTTCATGGACCAACATTGGACATCACTGCCAGAAAGGGCCTATGTGGTGGAGCTAGTCTGGTAACATTGGCCCCTTTTAATATACATTGGCTATGAGCATGTGCGTTGTCGGACTCTCTCTCGTCGTGGTGATGCCTGGGGATGCCGTTGGGCCACGTACAGGCCTTCAGACTCTATGTTAACTAGATTTTCATTTCTGTGAGGAGGTTGTTTTCGATGCTATGAATGAATTCACATATGTCCAAAAGCAACCAGCAGCTACTTGTAAAGTGTTCATTAGCTTTCACACTCATTTGTTTTTCGGTATATATTTCTCTGATGAAACAGTGTGCATCTTTGAGTGCAGTGCAGCGAAGGGTGAGTGATGTCTGTGTGAGTGCAGGTTGAGCAGTGTGCCTGTGTGAGTCCAGGGTGAGTTATGTGGATGGGTGAATGCAGGCTTAGTGATGTGTCAGGGAAGGGTGAGTAATGGGTCTATGAGTGCAGGGTGAGTAGTGTGCCTATGTGAATGCAGGGAGAGTGATGTATCTGTGCAAGTGCAAAGAGACTTGTCTGGCTACTCCCAGAGATGTGTTCGCCAAGACACCTCTTTCTCAAATTTGCTTGAAAATGCACCATTTGCCCACTCTTTTTTCAAAATTTTCTCGGGGGGAGAACCCCCCCGAACCCCCTGTAGGTGGTTTCGGCTCGCTACGCTCGCTCGCCACAGTGCAGTATTTACGCCCCACCACTTTCAAATGTCACCAGCCGCCCCCTGTTATGAACCTGTTCTGACCCTTTTGCACAGTACAAAACACAGCCTTGGGGCCAAGATATTGCACAGCCTACACCAAATTCTGTATTTGAGAAAACTAGTGGTGTTAAATCACACAGAAAGAGTGGCTTAAGAAACGCAAAGAAATGAATAATGTCAAAACATATTCACTAAATTCTGAATTTGGCAGACGGGCATGGGAGGAAGAACATATAAAGCAGATTTTAGAACACACACAAGAGATTCTTCAATCAAACGAAGTCCTATTTGATAGAACTGTCGTATTCTTATTCTTATTGGTTTATTTATTGTTCTATGGGGCATATTCTCAAGGACTTATCGCGGAGTTATCGTCACTTTAGCGCTGCAGAAGTGGCAAAAGAATTATCGCCCCATTCTCAAGCTGGTGCAAACTGCCCATATCGCTAGTTTTCCAGCAATAGCTGCCGCAAAAAACAGCGCCACGGATGAGAGAGACAACTAACGCTAATGATATGCAGAGTAGGCGTTCCAGTGCAAAAACACACAAAAACACCACTTCGCGATATTCTCAACGACCAGCCAGATCTGCGATGCGACCCAAAAACAGGCGATAAGGCGCATTAGCAGCAGGGATTTAACACCTGCCTTTTACTGGTGTTAAGCAGGACGACTACCTGCAGTATGAAAGGGAGCCCAGCCCAGAGCCACACCTGAAGACCAACACATGTCATGGAGACACTGATCGTGCAGCTCGGAGACCCGAGAGGGCCACAACACCCTCTGCCACCACCCCCAGCCCACCCCCCGGACTACCCCCCCCTGACTACTACCGAGGCAGCGCAGAACAGGACAGCGAACGTTCCCAAAACGCACCAGCCTCAGAGACTCAACGCCAGAGGAAGTCATTGCCCACTACAGGCACAAAAGGACAACCATCCTCCGCATCCTGACCCACATTGCCCACAGGCTGCCGGTACCAACAAAGCGGACAACCAACATCCCTCCGTAGACAAAGCTGCTGGCTGTGCTGCACCTGTTGGCCCCTGATACCTCCCAAACAACAACTGCCAGAGTCGGAGGAGTCTCACGGCCAGCCCTATCAAACTTCCTCACCCATGTCATGGATGCATGTCCACAATAGCAACGGCGGGCCCCTGTATCCGCACCACACAACAATTCCAATTCGTAGTGCTCCTGCGCAACCAACCCCAATGCCAGCCATTGCCAGACGCCACTGTGCCCCAGATCCAATACTGTAGTAACTGAAATGGGGGTGCGCACGGTCATGAAGTCCAGTAGTCAACAGTAGTGTAAAAACAGTCCTTTATTACAAATACACCAATAAACAATACGAAAAGCACAGCCAACGCCCAACGGGGAACTTCATTAGGGCAACGTGTGGATGGTATTGTGGGAACTCCACAATACCATTCCATACTCCGGAAGTCAGTATTCAGAAACCTGTTGGACAAATGGTGACAATGGTCAAGCGTCCGTATAGTCACAAACCTAATCTGGTACAGTGTATAGCACTTGGACAAACCGGAATGCTCACAGGAAAGACAAATCCTGCACAAAAAGACCGTAACAGAAGTAAGTGTGGTCGTAACCTTCGTAGGATAGAAAAGGAAGGTTACGGTCACACTAACTTCTGTTACGGTCTCATGATGCAGGATTACTCATACCTGTAAGCATCACGGTTCGTATCAGCTTGATACCCCTGCACCTTCACTCCCCCCACCCAGCCACGAGGGCACCGCCGTGACCGGTGGTGCCTACGCGATCCTGTGCGCCTGCTGCACCCCAGCCCTGGTCCCCAGACCAGTCCGCCAACCAGCGATGAGTGCCCGCCCCTGCGCACCCAGGCCTCAATGCTCACCTGCCGCCACCGGCGTGTCTCCAAGAGGGCCCACCACGTGCCGGTGCAACCTCCTCAGCCGATTGCTGGATTCCACGCCACAGGCCCCCAGCGCACCCTACAGCACCGCGCCGCGGAGTCATGTCTGTGCAACCTGCTGCCCTCGGTGTACACTGCGGTCCAGCTGGGATCACAATTCAAATCGAATCTTGATTGGCAGGACGGCGTATCGAGGCCTACGCATCATCGCAGGCTGCACACCCGCTCAGCTCTGGTGCCACTAACTCAGTGCACCGCAAGTCACCGTCCCGTGGCGGTAGGCCCGTGCCGGCCAAAGTGCCTCGGATGCCACCAACTCTGTGCACCTCAAGTTATGGGCCCTTTATGATTGAGTCTCGTGGTGCGGACGCCATCATGTCACCTCCGGCAGTGGGGAATGTGATGTGGTAGGGCCCTAGGCCCTCATGCATAAATAATTACCACACTGACACACTCAGCTAGATAGTGGAAATGGCCTCGGGCATGTGCGCCTGGCCCCTTTTATTGGCAGGGTCACATGTCCTGTGACGCCTGTGCTGGATGGGTGTGGTGTGGGTGTGAACCAGCCCTCAGGGAGTGGCTGTGGCATGCTGACAACTAGACCTGTGATCAGCAGATCACTACAGGAAAGACCTGGGACATGTAGCGTTGTCGTCCCCCCCTGTAAGCGTAAGAGGAGTGGGCTGGCCTGGCGTACGCCAGTCCAGCGTAGGGGTGTGAACGATGACCCTGGCGCTCTGGGCGTGGTTCCGTTCTGGGCTGGACAAGAAGGTAACTAATGCGTGTGTCTCTGATGTGGTGTCGGCGCCACCCGGTCCGCAATCGGTAATGTTGCACCCTGTGACTCAAGTCCCACAACATGTGCAACATGGACGTAAGGGGAATCACTGACCCTACATTCATCCCCTACTTCCATACTTGAATGATCATAGACATGACACATCTGTGTGAATTTGATTGTTTAATGCACATTCAGTGGAGTGTTGTGGCTGGAGCAGTACAGGGCCATGCAAACCCCACTTTACATTGTTGGCCCGTGGAGGGCCAGCCAGAGTCCTTCAGGGAATGACAAGTACATCGGAAGAGGAAGAGTTCAGTCCGCAGTCTGATAGCTGTGTCATTGGTGACCAAACAGAATATGGCAGTCCATGTCGAGGTCCAAGGTGAGTGTCGCAGAGTGCATCGGGGGACAGTGGAAGGTGATGATGCAGAGGGCAGAACCAAGCAGAAACAGGCCATATGGCGGAGAAGAATGCTACCGCTTCCTTACTACAAGTAGGGCAGATTCAACCGCATCTTCGTCCTCTGATGTCTCATGTGCCTCACATGTGGGTGGTGGTGTTTTCTCTGCAACACTGTGTGGCACTGACACATCAGGGGCCGGAGGTGCATTGACTGCCAGACTGTGAGGCACTGACACATCAGGGGCGGAGATGTGGATGTCGAAGCAGCAGCAGCATTCATCTGCGCCAGGCCTTGTGGCAGCAATGCCATGACGAGGATCTGCAGGGCATGGTAGATCCCAGCTACATCACGCTGGTGTGCAGCCGTGGCAGCCATTATTTCCGCCGGCACCCGCTCCATGTTCTCCATGGTCCTCCGCATGTGTACCAACTCCCGGATGACACCACTGGAGCCACTCTGACTACACAGTTGTCCTTGTCTCTGAGTCAGGACTCCAGCGATGTCATCCATGGTTCATTGGAGAGCATGGAGCGGACTGTGGGTGTCCGTTAAGGACTGTAAGTGGTCCCTGATGTGACTTAGACACCCACGTATGGCATCGAGTTTGGCTGCCATGAGGTCGAACCCCACCCGCACCTGATCAGCCATCTTCTCCTGGCACCCTAACACACGGCGTTGGAAGGCCATGTGTTGTTTGTGGGGGTCCTGGGAGACAGCCGTGATGGTCGGTGCTTCCTGCTGTGTGGTCTGTGCAGGGGGTGGGGTTTCCTCGATGCAGCTGGGCTGCCCTGCTCCTGTAGGTGGGGTGCCGAAGCTGTCCATGAGCCGTTGGAGGGCGTCGGTGTCGATGGAGGGGAGGTCCTCTTCATCATCAGTGAAGAGGTGTACGTCTGCTCTGCAGGAGGTGTTGATTCACCCTCTGCAATGTAAAGGGGAGATGCAGTTTAACATTGTTTTCACATGTATGTTGACGCATTGTACAGGTTTACATACAAACTGCATGACAATGTACATTGTGACTGTTTGGGAGGAGCTGCCTATTTGATGCGGAACAGTGGACATTTCAACAACATCACGGATGTGTGTTTGTACTTGTGCATGGGTTTGTTGTGAGATTAGTGATGTGTGGGGAGGGCCTCCTCTGGGCACATAGTCGACGGGGGCCTACCTGCTGTTTCTAGGTGTGCTTCAGTGTGCCAAGGGGATCAGGAACATGATCCAGAGTCATTGTGGGTGTGCACTGTGCTATACTTAATTGTGCATGTGTGACATTGTGCCCATCTCCCCCCGTCCCCCCAGTCCCTGGTCGTTACTCACACTGTTGCTGTTGCGTCAGGTCATGTTGAGCAGTGTCCGGTCCCCCAACTCCTGCCACCGTCTCCACACTGATGTCTGTGGACACCATTTCCTCCATCTCGTCCAGCTCCTCCTGTGGCGCTGGACTCCCACCTCCAGTCTGCTTTGCTGCCTTCTGGTTGTTGCCGAGTTTCTGCTTGGTTTTGCGCTTCACATCATTCCAGCGCCTCTTGACCTCTTCCATTGTCCTCCTCAGCACTCCGATTGCATTCACCTTTGCCACGATGGACTGCTATATTCCATTTTTTGTCGCCAATGACACATTGGAGGTGACAAACAGTTGTTGATGGTATTTCATCACCTCCGTTATCAGGATCCTGTTTTCCTGCGGACTGAACCGCGTCTTCCTCTTCTTCCTGTCCTTGCCCTTCCCTGACCCCGAGGTCCCGGCCTGGTCCTCCGGGGGCTTGAGGGGTTCTGCTCGTCCTCTGTTCCTGCTCCGGCTACCTCCATTGTGCTTCGCAATTGTTTTGTTTTTGTTTGTGTTTTTTTTCTGCTTTTGTAGTGATTTTTCCAGCCTGACGTGTGTGAATTGCAGGCCTGGCGCTGCTTATCGCTGATTTTTGTATCGCGGTTGAGCCCATCGCGACTTTTTCGCGTTCGGGCTTGGATTTTCATCGCCGTCCTGGTAATGTTATCGCGGACATTTGACGCGTTCTTGGGAGACTATCGCATGTTACCGCCGCGTTGAGAATACGACGTTAACACGGAGTTATTTTCCCGCGATAGACGGCGATATGAAAACGTACGTTAGCCTTTTTTGGCGATGATTATCGCACATTCTTGAGAATATCCCCCTATATGTCTTATCCAGTTCCACTTTCATTGGTTCACCCTGTGTTCTTGATTAGAAAGTGTTTTGTTTAGGCTTTAAAATTGTACTGATAGTTGGAACGTTCCTGGGCCTTTTATGGCGGCTTCTACTTTGTGCTCTGTTTTCGTATTACACCCTCATCTGGATCAAGTCACCTTGTCTCTGGAAACCCATTTAAGACACTTCACAGGAACTTAAAAAGTTGTCAAAATCCCGTTGTAGTTTCTGACCATACTATTTGCTATCGCCTGTCTCCAGTACTTAATTTGTGTCTGTGGTTGCAGTTTGTGGGCACCAGCTCTCATTTTTGAGGACCACAACGTATTTGTCATCATCAATCTTTGACAGAGAGCAAGAGATAAAAAAAGGCATAAAACGGAGAGGGCGAAGGGAGGAAAAGCTAACGTTAACAAAAAGAACGCAGGGATGAAAAGGAACTTTCTAGACTGAGATAAAGAGACAGGATGTGTAGGGAGGTGGGAGAAAGAGGCACAAAGTGTAATTAAGAACTAGTCAGCCATAGTATTCAGCAACCCTGGCATTCAGCATGCTGAACGGCGGGTTCCGAATAAGAGCGTTGGACTTCTGCCCTTTTTCCCCACATAAAAAACACTGCCTGCCCGAGGTACCCCATTTGCTGAATAATTCTTCACCCTTCTCTCACCAAAGCAGCTTGCAGGTCCTGCGTGGCACGTGAGATGATTACATTTTCTCCACAATGGAGCACAGTCAGATATAAGACTTATAGAATGAAAGGCTCTATGCACCGAGAATGTCCAAACACTTGCTTCATTTTTTGCGTTTTCATATCCTCTGGGTGTGACAGCCGCAGTCTCCGCATGAACGAATGTTACACGTAATCTGGATAATATGGGTGAGATTTACTAAAAGTGACACAAATCGCCACAAAATCTTTATTTCCCGATTTACTTTCCAGTGCTAAATTTGTTTAGAGCTGGAAATAACGGGAAAGTAATGCAAAGCAGCACATAGCGCTACATTGCATTACTTAGCACCAATGTGGCGTACCGTGGGTGGAGCATGGTTGTTCCCAAGCAACCATCCAAGGTTTCTGACCCTACACCCAATTTACTAAATAAAGTGGACAGGGTTTAGTGCCAGAAGACGGCAGACTTTTGAAGTAGACGCAAGGAAGGAGAAATACTTTCATTTCTCCTTCCTTTTTCTGACTTTGTACGTTTGCTTCACTGTACATCACACATACAAAGAGGGAAAATGGTTTAAGTCAGTCAATGCATAGAATCTTCTACTGGAAGGGTTCCTTCCAGTGTAAAACCTATGCTAGACTCACGGAGACACCCTTGCACCATAGTGCAAAGGTGTCTACGTTGGCGCACCGCAGCTGATTTCAGTGCAGGCGTTAGGGAAAGGGGAGGAGAGTGCCATATTTCAGTAATTTGGCACTCTCCTCCTCTCTCCTTTTCATGCAGCGCAGCATTTGCAGCTGCTGCACTGCGCTGTGTGAAAGACTGGTAAATCTACCCCTATATATGCTTAATATTTATCTGTTTATATTAACTATGCAGGCTGCATTGGATTGTTATCTAAACTCACAGGCAGATCTTTCACTACTGAAGTATGTGATTTTTAATGTGTATATGGGACATTTCATCCACTGGGGGGCAGGAGAGCTCAACCATCTTTCACATCAGCAGTGTATCTGACACCGTCCTGCTCTACTAGAAAATATAGGCTGATGAGCAGAGAGCCTTTGACAGTGAGACTCGGTGAGGAAACTAAGACAGACACTCTCTGACCCAGCAACTACTCTTTGACCTGGTATACCTATTTATAAATGTTTGATTTTTGGAGTATATATATATATATATATATATATATATATATATATATATATATATATATATATATATATATATATATATATATATATATATATATATATATATATAATACCTACTGGGGAGAGAAAGAGAGAAGCAGTGGGCAGTCGGCGGCGCGGTGGCAGGCAGAAGAGCCGCAAAAAGGCTCCCCAGACGCCTGGAGGGAGGAGAGGCCCAATCCTAGAGGCCGATTTATGGCGCATGAGTGGCTGGAGCGAAGGATACCGGGGACAGACTGAGACCCCCAAAAGAATTGATCCACATTTGGAAGGTGCTGCCTTGAAGAAATCGGCCGAGGAGGACTACGAGGACTACTGCTGCCTACCGGGCTCGGCACCCTGACTGCTCCGCGCCTCGCACAGGATGTGCCTTCAGCCCCGGAACTGCATCGAGCCCAGGGGGGCCTGTGAGGGAAGAAGGGGCGCTCCTTGAAGCCCGCGAGCCATGGATGGGGCCGGAGGTGCCGGCGCGCACAGCAGCAGCTCCAGCCGAGGAGGGCTGGTTTCCACTACCACATGGCACCGGGGAGGAGCGCAGCTGAAGCGGGTTCCCCCTGGCCCTGACCCGACCCCTGGGGCGCAGACCGCATGATCTCTGGGTCACCATTTCTCTTTGGCTTTGTGCGGGCAAAATGGATGCGGCGTGGTCGGGTTTCAGCGCAGGACCACTGGGGTGGCAGGAGCTGCCCGGGCAGCACGGAGGTGCCCGCTTGCGAGCGTGGAATAAACTTCCTTTCATGCCTGGATATGTGGGGGCTCCGGCCAGCTGAACCTCTAAGGTGAGGGTGCGATGGCTGTAGGGAGGGCAGGGGTTAAAGGTCAAGAAGTTGATTGTGCAGTTCTGGGAATAGTCAGTGAGTTCACCGAGGACACGCTCTGCTTGGCTCTGACGTGCCCTCCCACCCAGGTGCCCCAGATGTGTTTAGCAAGCACATCCACCCAGCTGCCCCAGATGTTTTCGGTGATCAGTGTGTTTTTATCCGTGTTCGTTTCTTCTTGCTGGCTGTGAAGGGGTACAGTGGTGATCAGGGTCCCAGGATGCCTGACCCCAACATGGCCGACATTGGTGACTTCTTCCCCCTTGCTGAGCTTTTACCTACTCAACCCTTCCTGGACTGTGCCTGACCTCAAGAGGACTTCTAGATCTCTTTATGACCACGGCCTCCCAACACCCCCACCCCCGCACCACTCTGACATTCCCTGAGGACACATGACCTCTTTCCTGACAGCGGAGTTCGAGGATTTGTCCGACGCCCGGTGGAGCTGCTCTGTTCAGCTAATGAGGAGATCGGACTTGGTTCACCCCTGACCGTCACCTGCCCAGCCAGACCTTGGGCACAGTTTCTCCCTTTCTCCTTGTCTTGCCCACCCTCCCCCTCTCCCACCCCTGTTGGTGCTTCCTTAAGAGCTATAGGGGAGACTGGCCTCGGACTACCTCACTGGCCGTCACCTACCCATTCGGTCTTTGGGCTGACTTTACCTCTGTCTCTTATTCCTTCCTCCCCCTCGTCCTCTCCCTCTCCCTGAGTGAATTTACTATTTGCATAGTTACAACTCTAACCACTAGTATACGCAGTAGTTCTTTGTACTTAATATCACTATTTTGTGATTCTGAGCTCTCCCGTTTGCATCTCTCTCCTAAGTGACTCTACAATGTATACATTTCCTTTTCTGCTATCTGTTTCTCTTCTTTGTGGGACTCTTCAACTCGCTGTCTCCCTCCCTCTGTCGCCCCTGACCCTTGTCTTTCGCGGATCCTGTCTTTTTGTAGATCGCTAATTTACCCTGGTATTGAATGTGTTATCTTTTTGTATTAATGTGATTTTTCTTTTGCCGTCTGTTCCCCCTCTGTTGACCTGCCAGTTCCGACCCGCCTCCTAGCCCCCTGTCCCTTGTTGCCCTTTTACTAAGCACTCCTTCTCCTCTTGTTGGGGAAAGATCCAATATTCATACTCTGGAGTCTCAGGGACCCCCTCTGAGAGAGTCCACAGTGTCAAGTGAGCCACGCACAGTTGAGGTTTGGTATGGCGCCCCTTACCAAAGCACTCCCTCTCCCCTTGTTGGGGAAGGAGCCAGTAGGTAGGCCTTGGAGTCTCAGAGACCCGTCTGAGAGAGTCAACTGCGTAAAGGGAGCCTCACGCAGCGGAGATGTGGGAATGATACCACTTCCCCTGGGAGCACAGCTTACCGGACCTTGGACGCGGCTTTTACTCGTCTACCGGTTTGTACCCCCTTCACCCTCCCCTCCTCTTTCATGCTCTGTCTCTCACCCTCCCCCACCGCTTTCCCTCTTTCATTCTTTGTCTTCCTCCTCTGCTCCTATCCCCTCTCCCCTGAATCTCTCCCCCTGTCTGCTACGCCGCCTAGCCCCCTGTCCCTTGTGCCCTTTGACTAAGCACTCCTTCTCTCCTTGTTGGGGAAAGATCCAATATTTATACTCTGGAGTCTCAGTGTTTCCCCTGAGAGAGTCCACTGCGCTAAGGGAGCCACTCACAGTTGAGGTTTGGTATGGCGCCCCTTGCAAAAGCACTCCCTCTCCCCTTTTTGGGGAAGGATCCAGTAGCTAGACCTTGGAGTCTCAGAGACCCCTCTGAGAGAGTCCACTGCTTAATAGGGAGCCTCTCGCAACGGAGATGGGGGAATGATGCCACTTCCCCTGGGATCACAGTTTACTGGACTTTGGACGCAGCTATTACGCGTTTACCGGTTTGTGCCCCCGACACCCTCCCCTTCTTCTTTCTTGCTGTGTCTTTCACCCTCCCCCTCCTCTTTCCCCCTTCATTCTATGTCTACTCCCCTGCTCCTACCCCCTCTCCCCTTGTATCTCTCCCCTTGCCTGCTTTTTCCCTTACGTATATGTCCTTATTTTGTCTCGACCTAACATGTAATTATGTAGCTATGCACTAATAACTGTGTAACCTTTGTAACGATGTAACCTGCAACTATGTTCTGATTCTCATGTAAAGCGCTCTGATACCTCCGGGTCTAGCCAGCGCTATATAAATCCTTTCAAATGTTGACTACTAGTCACCTATGCTACCCATATACTACTATCTACCTCTTTTGTACTGAATGGCGAATACCGAATGTATGTATACTACCTCAACCATCTAATGTTTAATAACTGTATATTGTAAAGCGCTCTGATACCCGCGTGGGTCATGTTCACGCTATATAAAACTTTATAAATAAAATAAAAATAAAATAAGTTATAGTTAGGACCTAGTTTCCATAAGAAAAGTGTTTTTTGATTTGCCAATATCTTTGGCGCCGTTTGACGAATCTTCGCGAAATTTTCAAAACTAATGGCCCGCTCTGGTCGTCTCTTGTCTTGAAAGTTTCGGGGTGATTCGTCAAGCGGGGGCCTGGAAAAAAGGGGGGTCCCAAAATGCGTTTTCTCCATGTTAATTTCCATAGGAACTTTTGTCGCTGCTACAGCCTGAACTGCTGAACGGAATTACAGCAAATTTGGCAGAGAGGTAGCTCTTGGTCCAGAGTGCACTCTTTGCTTTAAATGGTGTAAATCCGTTCAGTAGTTTTTGAGAACGTTAAAAATAAAAAATATCAATATCTGGTGACCGCAGTGGATCCGCGAACCCTCCGGATCACGAGCTTCATTTTGATTGACTGCCAACACTCCAAACCAGGTTTCTACCCCCTGGCCTAGGGGGTCAGGGGGTAGAAACCCCCTGACCCCCTAGGCCTGGTAAGGGGGTCCCACAGGCGAATCCAGCAGAAAAATTGTAAAAAACGAAGCGCAGTCTGCCGCGCTTCATTTTTTTAAAGCCCCCGGGTGGGTCAGGTCCCGGGGGCAATGTTTTATTGTCCAGGGACCGCCACCTCCCCGGGGCATTTCTGATAATGCGTGGGGGGGGCATGCGGCCCCCAAAGCCCCAGGGACCGCCACCTCCCCGGGGCTTTCTTATTAAAATGTGTGGGAGGGCTCCTCCCCCCCCACGCTGCCCCAGGGACCGCCACCTCCCCAGGGCTTGAAATTAAATAGGGTGGGGGGCCTCACGGGCCCCACCAAGCCCCGGGGACTGCCACCTCTCCGGGGCTACTTTCTAAAACTGTGTGGGGGGGCTTGAGCCACCCACACTGCCCCGGGGACCACCACCTCCCCGGGGCACTAATTATTTATATACGGGAGTCTGCTACGGACCTCTGGCCCCGGGGACCACCACCTCCCCCGGGCTATATACAAGTTGGGAGGGGGGCCGCGTGGACCCCTTCCTGGAGCCCTCTATGGCCCTGGGGACCGCCACCCCCCCAGGGCCAGCTCCAGCAATGTCCCAGGGTGCCTACCCCCAGGACATTGCAGTTTGCAATGACAGGGCAGGAGCACGGCTCTAGCCCTGTCATTGCAAACTCTGCTTCGCTTAATGGAAGCAAGAGCAGAAAACCTTCCATGAAGCAAAGCAGATTGCTTTTGGAGAAGGTGAGCTCCCCTTGTCCAAAAGCAATGCCGGCTCCCGCAGGAGGCGGGGAGCCGGCTGGGACCGTGGGGGCATTGGGGCTCCCCCCGCGGTCCCCAACGTGTGGCCAGGCCAGGGGGTGGGTCCTCAGGGACATAATTGGTCTCTGGAGGGGGGCCACGTGGCCCCCCTCCAAAATAAAAATAATTTAAAAAAAAAGAGGCAAAGCCCCGGGGATGGGGTCCTTGGGGCCATAATTGGGCTCAGGAGGAAGGCCACGCAGCCACCCTCCAAATTTAAAAAAATAAATAAAGGCTGGCCAGGCTCCAGGGGATGGGGTCCCCGGGGCCAAACGTGGCTCACAGAAGGGGGGCCACGTGGCCCCCCTCCTGTACAAATCACGAATCATGAAATCGGCCTCGGGAGGGGGGCCGCGTTGCCCCCACCCAGTGTTTTTTTTTTAAGTAGAAAAAATTGGTCAGGCCCTGGAGGATGGGGTCCCCAGGGCCCAAAAAATACTAAAAGAAGGGGGACCACACAGCCCCCTTCTGAAAATACAGAAAGAAAAGGAAAGCCGGCATCTTGCCGGAGGCCTCGCCCCCTCACTGCACCACTCTGCAAACGCACCTCTTGGCGCGTTCTGGGTTGGGGGATTAAGTCCCCTTGAATGCTAAGGGTCCTTAGGGGCCAACTAGCCCACCAGGTACCTCCAGTAAGCCCCACACAGTGGGTTTGCTGCGAGGTGGTCCGAGGCCATGCCCCTTTTTACACCACTCTACAAACGCACCTCTTGGCGCATTGCTGGTGGGGCGATGAGGCCCTCTTGTGTCCTGAGGACCTCAGGACTAAAGTGGACTTCATCCCCGAGCAGCAGTGCACCAGTTGGCGCATTTGCAGAGTGGTGGAGAAAGGGGCGTGGCCTGTGTCCACCTCTCAGCAATCCCACTCTCTGGGGCTTACTGGAGGTATCAGGTAGGCTAGTTGGCCCCTAAGGACCCCCACAAGCGAAGGGGACTTCAATCCCCATCCAAGAGCACGCCATTAGGTGCGTTTGCAGTGTGGTGGGCAAAGGGGGCGTGGCCTGCTATGATAATTTAGCAACCCTGCTGTGCGGGACTTACTGGAAGTAATAGGAGTGGTAGCTGGCCTTCAAGGTTCCCCTTGGGGGGGGCAACTACCCTCTTGTTACCTCCAGTAAGTCCCACACAGTGGGATTGCTAAGAGGTCTTCGGAGGCCACGCCCCCTTTCTCCACCACTCTGCAAACGCGCCTCCTGGCACAGTACTGGTTGGGGGATGAAGTCCACTTTACTCCTGAGGGACTTTGGTGGCCAAGTAGCCCTCCTGGTACCTCCTGTAAGTCCAACGCAGCGGAATTCCTGAGCACTGGTAAGAGGCCCAGCCCCCTTTCTCCACCACTCTGCAAATGTGACTACTAGTTGTAATAGGTCTCGGATTTGCGAGAGTTAGAGCTAATGGCGTTGTAAATGTAATAGTTTTTTACTAATGTTTTTTGGAGTGGAGTGGATGTACGTTGTGTGTAGTGAAATTATGTGGTATGTTGTGCAGTGAAATTATGTGGATGTGGTATTTAGTGTATAGGAATTATGTAGAGTGGGATTATGTGTTATGAGACTAATTATGTGGTATGATAGTCTGTGTTGTGGAGCTGTAACCTCAGGTTTAGTCCTCCTCGTTTCTATAGAAGCTAAACTATGAACTCAATGAGACAAAAAAAAAAGAACCACTGAGGAGCCCTTCTGGACCTAGTCAGAGGTATGAGCAGGGCCACTGGAACTAAGGACTGTTTGGCTGCACCGACTTTCGCACAATTATACATTTTCCGCATTTGCCACATAATCCATCATCTGCTGCATAATCTGTAGATATGAACAAAAAAACCTTGTTTCTGGCTCAAACATTACCAAAAATGCAGCAACAAGTGTTACAGCGTGCTGGAAGGCCCATTGCAAATATAAAATGGTCACCTGTTACTTATTGCTAAATGTGGGTGTTAAATTGGTACTAATGGTGTGTAAACCACTCTTGCTTCTTTCTGCGCCTCTCTTGCCTCGTTCTGCATTTCTCATGCTTCTTTCTGCACCTTTCTTCCTTTTTCTGCACTTCTCTTGCCTCTTTTTGCACATATATTCCGCTTTCTGCACCTCCTTTTTTTCTGCACCTCTCTTGCTTCTTTCTGGACCTCTCTTGCTTTTTTCTTCTGCACCTCTCTTGCCTCTTTCTGCACCTCTGTTGCTTGTTTCTGCACTTCTCTTGCCTCTTTCTGCACTCTCTTGCCTCTTTCTGCACTCTCTTCCCTCTTTCTGCACCTCTCTTGCCTCTTTCTGCACCTCGCTTGCTTCTCTCTGCACTTCTCTTGCTTCTTTCTGCACCTCTCTTGGTGCTTTTTGCACTGCTCTTCCCTCTTTCTGCACTCCTGTTTTCTCTTTCTGCACTTCTGTTGCCTGTTTCTGCACCTCTCTTGCCTCTTTCTGCACTTCTCTTGCCTCTTTCTGCATTTCTGTTGCTTCTTTCTGCACCCCACTTGCCTGTTTCTGCACTTCACTTGCCTCTTTCTGCACCTCTCTTGCCTGTTTTTGCTCATCTCTTCCCTCTTTCTGCACTTCTCTTGCCTCTTTCTGCACCCCTCTTGCCCCTTTCTGCACCTCTAATGGTTCTCTCTGCACTGCTCTTGCTTCTTTCTGCACCTATCTTGCAAATTTCTGCACCCCTCTTGCCTCTTTCTGCACTCCTCTTCCCTCTTTCTGCACTTCTCTTGCATCTGCCTGCACCCCGTTCCCTCTTTCTGCACCTCTTTTGCCTGTTTCTGCACCTCTCTTGCCTCTTTATGCAGTTCTCTTGTCTCCTACTGCACATTTGTTGCCTCTTTCTACACCCCTCTTGCCTCTTTCTGCACACCTGTTGCTTCATTCTGCACTTCTCTTGCTTCTTTCTGCACCTGTCTGGCTTCTTTCTGCACCCCTCTTGCCTCTTTCTGTGCCCTTGTTCCCTCTTTGTGCACCTCTCTTGCCTCTTTGTGCACCTCTCTTGCATCTTTCTGCACCCCTCTTGCCTCTTTCTGTACCTCTCTTGCTTCTTTCTGCACCCCTTATGCCTCTTTCTGCACCCCTCTTCCCTCTTTCTGCACTCCTCTTGCCTCTTTCTGCACCTCTGTTCCTTCTTTTTGCACTTCCTTTGTTTCTTTCTGCACCCCTCATGCCTCTTTCTGCACCTCTGTTCCTTCTTTCTGCACTTCTTTTGTTTCTTTCTGCACCTCTCGCTTCTTTCTGCACCTCTTATGCCTCTTTCTGCACCCCTCTTGCCTCTTCCTGCACCTCTGTTCCTTCTTTCTGCACTTCTTTTGTTTCTTTCTGCAGCTCTCTTGCTTCTTTCTGCAACCCCTTGCCTCTTTCTCCACCCCTCTTCCCTCTTTCTGCATCCCTGTTGCCTCTTGCTGCACTTCTGTTACTACTTTCTGCACTTCTTTTGTTTCTTTCTGCACATCTCTTGCTTCTTTCTGTACTTCTCTCGCCTCTTTCTGTACTCAAATGGGAAGTGCAAGCTGTCAAGTTTAAAGGTCTGTGTGCTCTTTTGACTGAGGTATATGTCTACTTGTATATGTATTCTCACATGTTTTATGCATCTGAAGATGGTAGCTTAAAAAGTGGTTAGCTTCTTCTATAGGTGGTTAAATGTTCTCAGTTCTGCTCTGTCATTCAGTTGCACAGGCAGACATGTCTTATGTATATAGGTGTTATAGAGCCCCTCAAATATACTATTGAATACCCATGTGCCCTGTATTATGAGCAGAAAGAAATACATACACCTTTTTGTACACATATTTACAGAGTATGCTGTTTGAAACACAGGTTTTCAAGTATTTCTATGTTTATTTTTATGTAAGATGTCACTCAGTAAAAGCAGAGACACGCATGCATACCTTCACAAACTTGGTCAGACTTACAACAGTGATGTGCTTAGGATTGCTGTTTTATATTTGGTAGGTGGGCCGAACATTCTGAGCAGTCGATTAATAGTGAACTTTTAAGAGAAAAGTGAGGTTTAAGACATCTTGGGAGAAGGATTAGTGATTAGGCTACTTTGTATGAGTCTGTTGTAAGGTACGGTCATAGTAGGCCTCTTTCTGCACCTCTGTTGGTTCTTTCTGCACTTCTCTTGCTTCTTTCTGCACCTTTCTTCCTCTTTCTGGACTTATGTTGACTGTTTCTGCACTTCACTTGTTTCTTTCTGCGCCTTTCTTCATCTTTCTGCATATGTCCTACCTATGTAGGCATATTTAGAAATTAGCATTTAAAAAACCTTAGAAATTCACAGAAAAAACCAGAGGTTTCAGGGACGTTATAGTTAGGAATTAGCATTTAAAAAACCTTAGATATTCACTGAAAAAAACACAGGTTTCAGGGACGTTATAGTTAGTTGGACATTTCACTCGTACAAAACCAGAGAAATTTGGCCGTTATAGTTAGTTGAGCTAACTATAACTCGCGCCCCTGCAATGCACTGCTGATGACGTCACATATTACATCACTCATGACATGCTCAGTGACATCACTGATGACATCACTGATGACATCTCAAATGACATCACTGATGACATCACTGATGACATCATCCAGAGACTCGGTGATTTTTAAAAGTTTAACACCTTGGCTGCGGCATGAATTCCGCCGCGGTGCTGGACATTCCATTCTTGGGCGTGGTTTGGGCGGCCCCCGGCCGTCATGCGCACACGCCCACCGTGACTCATGACAGCCGGGGGCCGTCATGAGCATTGAAGGGATTAAAAATGTTAATTATAGATACGCAAAGGTGTATTGAAGAATGAGTAGGTGTATGAGTGCTTGAATGGATGATTTAGTGGGTGCGTGACTGACTGTTTAAGTGAGAGATTAAACGTGTCTCAGTGAATGCATGGGTGAATGACTAATCTGTGTGAATGTCTGTATCAGTCTGTCACTGGGTGTGTAAGTGGCTGCATGGGTTGGTGAGTAGCTACATGAGTGTCTATATGGGTTAATGATTGGTTGTCTGATTACCTGTATGGGTGCCTGAGTGTCTGTGTGGGTGGGTGGGGGGTGTGGATGACTCCCTCCATGGATGTGTGAGTGGGTGATTCAGTGGGTGTATGGGTTCATGAGTGCATCTGCGAGGGGCTGTATGGGTGAGTGAATGTGCGTATGACTGTGTTGATGAGTGAATGGATGCCTCAGTGGTATATCTGTGTGTAACTACATATGTGAAAGGCAGTATATGTGAATGTTGGAGTATATAAGTGACTATATGTGAGAGTGAGTAATTGTGAGAGTGGCTGTATGGATCATTGTGTGCTTGTGTCAGTGATTGTATAAGAGAGTAAGTATGTGTTAGTATCTGTAAGAATAAGTGAGGTGGTGTGTGTATAACTGTATTGGTGAGTAAATGGCAGTGTGATTGAGTCTTTGGGTGACTGACTAGGTGTGTGAGTATCTCTGTGGATGAGTGGCAGTATGTGAGTGTCTGTATGGGTGTATGAGTGCATATATCAGAGGCTGTATTGATGAGTGACTGCGTGTATAAGTGACTGTATCGGTGAGTGAGTGGATGTGTGTAGACCTATGAATCAGTGAGTGAGTATGTACTAACTGGTATTGGTGTGTCTATGGTTTTGAGAATGGTAGTCTGTATTTTAGAGTGGGTGTATGAAAGGTTATATTAGGGTGTGAGGAGGTGCGTGAGATATTAAGTTGATGATGTCATCAGTGATGTCATCAGTGATGTCACTGACCATGTCATGAGTGATGAAATATGTGACGTCATCAGCAGTGCATTGCTGGGGCGCAAGTTATAGTTAGCTCAACTAACTATAACGGCCGAATTTCTCTGGTTTTGCACGAGTGAAATGTCCAACTAACTATAACGTCCCTGAAACCTATGTTTTTTTTCAGTGAATATATATATATATATATATATATATATATATCCACGCTCAAAAGAATAACACCAGCACTCGCAGGGGGTAAATCCTCTCTCCGGATTTAATGGCACAAATCATTTGATTTGTGCCATTAAATCTGGAGAGAGTATTTATTCTTTTGAGCGTGGAGATTGCACGCGAGTCTGCCATCGCGCGACTGAGCACCCGCTACTGAGTGCGTGAGCAATCGGCAGAAGTTGGAGCATTAATATATATATATATATATATATTATCTACTGGCGGTCGCCAGTAGATAGTTATAGTTAGGACCTATTTTCCATAGGAAATCCGCAACATTCTATTTGAAATAACTCTTGCGCTGGTTGACGAATCTTCGCGAAAGCTTCCAACTTGTTGGGGCGCTCTGCTCCGCTCCTACCCTGAAAGTCTCGGGTTGATTCGTCAAGCGGGGGCCGAGAAAAAAGGGGGGTCCCAAAACGCGTTTTCCCCATTCATTTTTCCATAGGATCCTTTCATCGCGGCTACAGCCCGAACTGCTGAACGGAATTACACCAAATTTGGCAAAGAGGTAGCCCTTGGTTCAGTGTCGTGCCTTTTGCTTAAATGGTGTAAATCCGTTCAGTAGTTTCTGAGAAAATCACAAATAAAATCACATATATATCTATGGCCGAGTAGGGTCCGCGTACCCTCCCGATCACGAGCTGCATGCTAATTGGCTGTCAACACTCCAAATCAGGAAGTGTTGGCAGCCATTTTATCCCTCGGTAGAACCGAGGGCCAGAAACAAGTGCGCAAAACGCACAAAGGGGGCAGGGTAGAAACACCCTGACCCCCTAGGTCTGCTCAGGGGTCCCACAAGGACGCCCTGGGCAGACAAAAGCATTTTTTCAACAAAAAAATCGGCGGGATGCGCTTAGGGTGCGCGAATTCCGCTGAAAAAAAAAAACAAGCGCGGTCTCCCGCGCTTCGTTGTTAATTGGCCCCGGGTGGGCCAAGTCCCGGGGGCATGGGGGGGTATTTATAATATGTGGGGGGCCTCTAAGGCCTCCAAGCCCCGGGGACCGCCACCTCCCGGGGCTTTAAAAATAAATGGTGCGGGAGGGCTCTCGGCCCTCCCACAGCCCCGGGGACCACCACCTCCCTGGGGCTTCTTTAATAATTTTTTTTAAAATTACCTGTGTGGGGGGGCTCGAGCCCCCCCACACGCCCCGGGGACCACCACCTCCCCGGGGCCCTAAAAATGTCAATATGGGGGTCCATTACGGACCCCCAGAGCCCCGGGGACCACCACCTCCCCGGGGCTTTGTCAATGGAGGGAGGGGGGCCGGGCGGCCCCCCTCCTGGAGCCTGTAATGGCCCTGGGGACCACCACCTCCCAGGGCCAGCTCCTGCAGTGTCCCGGGGTGCCTACCCCCGGGACACTGTAGTTTGCTATGGCAGGGCGGGAGCCTCGCGGCTCCCGTCCTGTCATAGCAAACTGCTTTGGATATTGGAAGCGAGAGCAGGAAACCTGCTCTCGCTTCCAATATCCAAAGCAAATTGCTTTTCCACATGGGGAGCTGCATGTTAGCAGCTCCCCATGTGGAAAGCAATGCCGGCTCCCAAGGGACGCAGGGAGCCGGCAGGACTGTGGGGGGATTGGGGACCCCCACAGTCCCAAACGGAGAAGGAGCCAGCCCCGGGGATGGGGTCCCCAGGGCAAGTAGTGGACCGGGAGGGGAGCCACGCGGCCCCCTCCCCAAAAATAATAATAAAAATAAATAAATAAAGGCCTGCCCCGGGGGATGGGGTCCCCGGGGCAAAATGAGGCCTGAGGAGGGGAGCCACGCAGCCCCCTCCTTAAAAATGTATTTAAAAGTGTGGCCATGCCCCGGGGGATGGGGTCCCCGAGGCCGGATTTGGCCATGGGAGGAGGCCACGCGGCCCCCTTCCCGTTTAATAAAAAAAAAAAAAAGGGTAAGGCCCTGGGGGATGGGGTCCCCAGGGCCCAAAAATAGGAAAAAGTAAGGGGGGTCACACAGCCCCCCTTGGGGTAAAAAAAAAACGATCGGGCCGCAGGCCCCGCCCCTTCCTTTACAACTCTGCAAACGCGCCCCTGGCGCGTTTGCAGATGGGGAACGAATTCCCCTTCAATACTGGGGGTCCCTGGGGGCCAACTAGCCCACCAGGAACCTCCAGTATGCGCCAGGTGGCTGCGTTGCAGAGAGGTGTACAGAGGCCACGCCCCTTTTACACCTCTCTGCAACGCAGCTCTGTGGCGCTTTTTGGAGGTACATGGTGAGCTAGTTGGCCCCCAGGGACCCTCAGGATTCAAGGGGACTTAATCCCCCAACTTAAAACGCGCCACGGGGCGCGTTTGCACAGTGGTGAAGGGAGGGGTGGGGCTTCAGGTGACATGTGTGCAAACAGGCCCCGTGGCACGTTTTAAGATGGGGAATTAAATCCCCTTCAATCCTGAGGGTCCCTGGGGGCCAACTAGCCCACCAGGTACCTCCAGTAAGCGCCACGGAGCTGCGTTGCAGAGTGTTGTAAAAAGGGGCGTAGCCTCTGAACACCTCTCTGCAACGCAGCTGTCTGGGGCATACTAGAGGTATCTGGTGGGCTAGTTGGCCCCTAGGGACCCTCGGGATTGAGAAGGAATTAATTCTCCAACTTAAAACGCGCCACTGGGTGTGTTTGCAGACCATGTCACCTCAGGCCCCACCCCTTCCTTCACCATTGTGCAAATATTCCTCTAAAATCAGCCGAACTACGAATTCCGATTTACTCACCTGTTATCAGGAGAGACCTCAGTGCTGCATCTTTCAGCCCAGTACTGATCCTGAAAAGTAATTTTAACCGTACTTACCAGTAACTTGAATTTCCTTCCATAGGATATCATTGCCTGCTTTTTGCTGAAAAAGTTTCTAAGTGTCGATTTTTGAAACATACAAATATTCCTCTAAAGTCAGCCGAAATACGAATTCCGATTAACTTACCTGTTATCAGGAGAGACCTCAGTGCTGCATCTTTCAGCCCAGTACTGATCCTGAAAAGTAATTCTAACCGTACTTACCAGTAACTTGAATTTCCTTCCATAGGCTAACATTGACTGGTTTCACTTGGAAATTCTTCTAAGTGTGCAGTTTTGGAACTTTATAATATTCCTCTAAAATCAGCCGAAATACGAATTCCGATTTACTCACCTGTTATCAGGAGAGACCTCAGTGCTGCATCTTTCAGCCCAGTACTGATCCTGAAAAGTAATTTTAACCGTACTTACCAGTAACTTGAATTTCCTTCCATAGGATATCATTGCCTGCTTTTTGCTGAAAAAGTTTCTAAGTGTCGATTTTTGAAACATACAAATATTCCTCTAAAATCAGCCGAAATACGAATTCCGATTTACTCACCTGTTATCAGGAGAGACCTCAGTGCTGCATCTTTCAGCCCAGTACCAATCCTGAAAAGTAATTTTAACCGTACTTACCAGCAACTTGAATTTCCTTCCGTAGGCTAACATTAACTGGTTTCACTTGGAAATTCTTCTAAGTGTGGAGTTTTGGAACTTTATAATATTCCTCTAAAATCAACCGAACTACGAATTCCGATTTACTCACCTGTTATCAGGAGAGAACCCAGTGCTGCATCTTTTAGCCCAGCACTGACCCTGAAAAGTAATTCTAACCGTACTTACCAGTAACTTATATTTCCTTCCATAGGAATCCATTGTCTGGTTTTCAGCAGAAAAGTTTCAGTGTCGATTTTCACAAACTACAAATATTCCTTAAAAATCGCCTGTATGACTTAAACGCATTCTTTCAACTGTTTACAGGAGATGCACCAGTGCTGGATCCAAGATCCAACACTGAGTAAGAAAAAGTAACGATAACACTACTTACCTGCTAAGTGAATTTCCTCCCATAGGATAACATTGGTGATTCTATGTGAAAAAGTTTCTAAGTGTCAACTTTTAAAATACAATAATATTCGTTAAAAATCACTACTGTAACCAAACGCTTTACTCAACTGTTTACAGGAGATGTCCCAGGACTGAATCTAGGATCCAGTCCTGTGGTTAGAAAAAGTAATCCATAAAGTAACTAATTGCATTTAACTAGAAATTCACATTGAGCTCAATGTTGCATTGTGTTTGAAATTGTGTTGCCCATTGCAACAACTGTAACTACTGTACTTAAAAGTCTATTGCCTATTTGCAAAGTATTTAAACTAAAGTAATTCATTCAGAGAAAGTATATTTTGTAATGTAATGTATAATGTAATTACAATGTAATTTAAAAAATAAAATATGTAAAAATAAATAGTTTAAAAAAATGTAGTAAATCAGTATCCAAAAATAATATATAACAATTAATACATTTAAAAATTGTCATTTACAAAACCTTTGAAATTCACTGAAAAAAAACATAGGTTTCAGACATGTTATAGTTAGGAATTAGCATTTAAAAACCTTTGAAATTCACTGAAAAAACCATAGGTTTTAGGGACAGTTATAGTTAGAAATTAGCATTTAAAAAACCTTTGAAATTCACTGAAAAAACCATAGGTTTCAGACACGTTATAGTTAGAAATTAGCATTTAAAAACCTTTGAAATTCACTGAAAAACCATAGGTTTTAGGGACAGTTATAGTTAGTTGGACATTGCACTCGTACAAAACCCGTGAAATTCCCCCGTTATAGTTAGTTCAGGTAACTATAACTCGCGCCCGCAATGCACTGCTGATGACGTCACATATTACATCACTCATGACATGGTCAGTGACATCACTGATGACATCACTGATGACATCTCAAATGACATCACTGATGACATCACTGATGACATCATCCACGTGATAATCTGATGCACCTCCTCACACCCTAATATAACCTTTGATACACCCACTCTAAATAACAGACTGCCATTCGCAAAACCATAGACACTCCAACACCAATAACTACATACCCACTCACTGATTCTTAGGTCTACACACACATCCACTAACTCACCCGTACAGTCACTCATACTTACAGTCACTCAGTACAGGACAATCATATGCACTCATACTCCTATATAGACACTCACACACCACCACTCATCCATAGAGGTACTCACACACCTAGTCAGTCATGCAAATAATTATTCACACTGCCATTTACTCACCTATACAGTCATACCCACACCAGCTCACTTACTCATACAAATACTAGCACATTTTTACGCTCTTATACAATCACTGATACAAGCACACACTCATCCATACAGCCACTCTCACAATCACACACTCTCACTTATAGCCATTTATATACTCCAACACACATATATACTGCCTTTCACATATGTAGTTACTCACACATGTACCACTGGGACATACATTCACTCACTAACACACTCTTACACACACTTACCCACCCATACAGTCTATCACAGATGCACTCTTGAAACCATCCACCCAGTGAATCACCCACTCACACATCTATGCATAGAGTCGCACACACCCCACCCACACAAACACTCAGGCACCCAAACAGATACTCAGACAACCAATCAATAACTCATATAGACACTCATGTAGCTATTTACAAACCCATGCAGCCACTTACACAGCAACAGACAGACGGATTCAGACATTCACCCAGTTTAGTCACTAACCCATGCATTCAGTAAGATACGTTTAATCACTCACTTATACAGTCAGTCACGTACCTACTAAATCCTCCATACAGACACTTATACACCCACTCATTCCTCAATACAGCTTGGCATATATATAAAACAAAATTAAACTTTACAGAAACACACAGTCACTGGATGATGTCATCAGTGATGTCATTTGAGATGTCATCAGTGATGTCATCAGTGATGTCACTGACCATGTCATGAGTGATGTAATATGTGACGTCATCAGCAGTGCATTGCGGGGCGCGAGTTATAGTTAGCTGAACTAACTATAACGAAGGAATTTCACGGGTTTTATACGAGTGCAATGTCCAACTAACTATAACTGTCCCTAAAACCTATGGTTTTTTCAGTGAATATATATATATATATATAGGAAATTCACTGAAAAAATCAAAGGTTACAGAGACTTTATAGTTAGGCTCAGGATTCAGTTTTACTAAACCAGAGAAATTCAGCAGTTTTAGTTACCTGAGCTAACTATAACCCCCGCCACCGCAATGCACTACTTAAGACATCACATATTACATCACTCATGACATGGTCAGTGACGTCATTGATGACATCTCAAATGACATCACTGATGACATCATGTACAGAATCTCTGATGCACCCACTCACACTCCTATATACCCTTTCATACACTCACTCCAACTTCTGCACTACCATTCTCTTTTTTTTTTATAAAGAATATTTTTATTAGTACTTTTTGAACTGTATAACATTGCAATGTAGATGTGGGAGATTGCACAGTTACCTTCACACAGAGCTATTACATGACCACACTACCATTCTCAAACCCATTGACACGCCCATGCAGTACTTACACACCCACTCACTGATTCATAGGTCTACACACACATCCACTCACTTACCCATACAAACACTCATATACCCACTCACTCACTAATACAACCACTGATATATCCACTCATACACCCATACAGGCACTCACACACTGTCAGTCACCCATAGAGCTGCTCACACACCTACTCACTCACCCACAGAGTCAATCACATAGCCCCTTACTCACCTATACAGTTATACACACAACCACTCACTTATTCATACAGACACTAACACATAGTCACTCACCAATACAGTTACTGACACAAGCACACACTCACCCATACATCCAGTCTCACACTCACTCATCCATACATTCACTCATATATACACCAGCTCTCGCATATACAGCCTTTCACATATACAGTTTCTCACTTATATACCACTGACACATCCATACACACTCAGTCACCCATACAGCCCCTCACACACTCACTCACTAACCCATACTGCCACTGACTCTTGCACTCACTCATCTATACAGGCAATCACACACCCCCTCACCCACCCACACAGACACTCAGACACCCATGCAGGTACTAAGACAACAAATCACTCACCCATACAGCTACTCAGATACCCACTTACAAACCCATACAGCCACTTAGACACCAACTGACACACTGATACAGACATTCACACAACCAGTCACTCACCCATAAATTCACTGAGACACATAAGCACTCACTTATACAGCCAGTTACGCAGCTACTGAACCATCCACACAGGCACTCATAACCCACTGATTCACCAATACACCTTGGTATATATATTTAACACTCATAAACGTTTTAAAAACACTCATAGTCACTGGATGATGTCATGAGTGATGCCATCAGTGATGTCATCAGTGATGTCACTAACCACGTCATGAGTGATGTAATATCTATGTGAGGTCATAAGCAGTGAATTGCAGGGGCACAAGCATAGTTAGCTCAGGTAACTAGAACTGCTGAATTTCTCTGGTCTTGTATGAGTAAACCAGGCCTAACTATAACATCTGTGTAACCTTTGCTTTTTTCAGTGACTTTCTATGTTTTTTCGTTCCATTTCCTAACTATAATGTCCCTGTAACCTTTGTTTTTTTTAGTGAATTTCTAAGGTTTTTAAAATTCTGCTTCCTAACTATAAAGTCCCTGTAACCTTTGGGTTTTTCAGTTAATTTCTAAGGTTTTTTTAAGTAGTAGTTGTGTTTGCAGAGTGGTAGAGAAAGGGGGCGGGGCCTCTGACCCCCTCTCAGGAATCCCGCTGTGTAGGACTTACAGGAGGTACCAGGAGAGCTTCCTGGCCCCTAAGGTCCCTCAGGAGGAAAGTGTACTTCATCTTCCAACCAATAGTGCACCAGGAGCCATGTTTGCACCTCCCTCCACCCCTCTGATCACGGCCTTTCCATATCAGCTTCTGTGTAAATATCAGACTCCCGGAAGCTACTGTCCTTGGATATGGGAGTGAAGGTAGCAGATCTCTCATTGGTGGGAATCCACCTCCCCTGCCTGGTCATTGTCTGCCTACAGTTGACAGGTTGTGTGATCTTGGCCATATGACCGCATTCCAGTGCGTGACCCCCCTTTGTTGATAGCTTGGTTGTATATTGCATCGGAGAGAAGGCTGGACAGTGTTGGAACATGTTAAGCTTCGCTCTGAGAGGCTGTTAGGCCTGGGCACAAGTAATTCCTTGTTAGAAAGATGTCCCTGATAAGACTTGAGCAGAGGCCGTGACGTCATGGTTCGGTGCCCCTGAAAGGCTGCCAGTAGAAGGGTGGAGTGATTCATGTTAAGCCAATGCCTTTTAAAGTCGAAGGGCTGGGGTAGAAACGGTCATCGAATCGGAGAATAGTGCGAGAGCAGAGTCAACCACATGTCGGGTTGTTTCCTTTGAAAGGCCGGTTGGGCTGGAGCAAGGACAGTTTCGTGGCAGATTGCTAGTGTCTGCAAAGGCATTGGCCTGCACACTTTCCCTCTTTCCCCACAGGGTGATGGTCACAGGAGTCTGGTAAAGCAATAGGAAGTGCACCTCCTTCCGCTTATCAAATACAGATGAACGCGCAGCTCTCGCTGAAAGTCAAGGGTGGTGCTTCGCGCAGGCCAGGGAACCTTGCCAAAGATCACACAGCTCTCAGGAGCCGCCCAAGAGCAGCCGCAAACCTGCCGGGTGAGCCGAGCAGGTCTAGGGGCGCGTTACAGGCGCTGAGCAGGCCTCACCCCAAAGTGAAACGAGTTTGAGCTATTGGCATTGTAAATGGCTATGCCTTTTATTTTGGTTTTAGGTTTTAAAACATAAATAAAAGACATTGTCATTTACAAAGGCAATAGCTTAAACTCGTGTAAATGCGAGACCTATTGCATTGCAAATGCTTGTTTAACATATTTTTCTGTGACTCAGTTCAACTGAGTCACAAGATGGCTGCTAACACTTCCTGATTTGAAGATTTGGCTGCCAATCAGATCCCAGCACGAGATCCGGAGAGTTCGCAGATCCGCCGCGTCCCTATATATATAACTGGAAGTTTCTTTACATTTCTCCAAACTGCTGGAACAGATTTACACCAAATCACAAAAAGGTACATCTCTGAACCAACATCTACCTTTCTGCCAAATTTGGTGCAATTCCGTTCAGTAGGTTGGGTTGTAGTCATGTCTAAATGTCCTATGGGAATTAACATGGGGAAAAAACGCTTTTAAGCACCCCCTGGTTCTCTGCCCCTGCTTGACCGATCACCCCGAAACTTTTGAAATATCATCAGAAGTGAGCGTCATAGTAGTTTTGAAAATTTCGTGAAGATTCATTAAACGGTGCCAAAGTTATTGGCAAAACAAAAAATGCTTTTCCTATGGAAACTAGGTCCTAGCTATAACTACCTCATATATATATGGTAGTTATATATATTACCTACTGGCGGTTGGCAGTAGATAGTAATAGTTAGGTAAATGTTTCCATAGGAAAAGTGGTTTTTGACTTGCCTATAACTTTGGCCTCGTTTGAGAAATCTTCACAAAAGTTTCCAAAAAAAAGTGCTTTGGTGATTTAGTTGCACATGAAAAGTTTCAGGGCCTGAAGTGGGGGCTGAGAAAAATGGGGTTAAAAAAAGGGTGCGTTTGCATTGTTACTTCCCATAGGACCTGTCAACAAGTCTAGAGCCAGAACCGCTGGAGGAAATTACACCAAATTTGGTAGAAAGGTAGATTTAGTTACACAGATTGTGATTTTTGTTATTTGGTGTAAAACCGTTAAGTAGTTTTTGAGAAATTTAAGAAGAAAAAGTTAATGATGGCCGTGGATATTTCGCGGTGACGTCACGATTAATCACGAAAAAAGGCGAGCTCATGCGGGGAAATGCAGAGCTCTGATTGGCTGCCACAGGGCAAAATCAAAGAAAGTAGGGGGACGTGCGGCACACCTCCTTGAGCCATAGATGACCCTGCGGACTGCCACCCCCTGAAGCCAGCTCCTGCTATGTTCCGAGGTGCCCATCCTTGGGACAAAGCTGTTTGCTGTGGCTTGGCGGGAGCTTTTCTGCTCCTGCCAAGCCACAGCAAATGCTCCGCCTCTAGCAAGCGGGAGCATACAAAAATGACCCCACTTGCTAGAAGCAGAGCAGAATTGCTTTTAGACAGAGCAGAGGGAGCTGCCTTTCCAGCAGCTCCCTATGTCTAAAAGCAATGCTGGCTTTCGCAGGAGGCGGGGAGCCGGCAGAGACCGCAGGAGCATTCAGGCTCCCACCATGGTCCCCAACAAAAGCCAAATTTGGCCTGGAAGGAGGGCCTCGTGGTCCCCTCCCCATATATTAAAAAAAAAGCTAAAACAAGAAGGCCAGACCCTGGGGGATGGGGTCCCTGGGGCTCAAACCGGCCTGGGAGGGTGGCCACATGCCCCCCCCCCAAATAAACCAAAAATGTATTTTTTTAAAAGCTGGACAGGTAAGTCGCTGGAGGTTTCGCCCCCTTTAACCAACACTCTGCAAATGCGCCTCCTGGCACACAGCTGGTTGGGGGATGAATCCCACTTGGCTGCAGAGCATCCTTGGGGGCCAACTACCCCTTCTGTTACCTCCAGTAAGTCCCACACAGGGGGATTGCTGAGAGGTGATCGGAGGCCCTGCCCCGTGCTCCGCCACTCTGCAAATGCACCTCCCGGTGCACTACTGGTTAGGGAATGAAGTCCCTTTGCATGATGAGGGTCTTGGATGCTGAAATACTCAGCCGTGGCCGCTGCAGGTAAGAGCGGTGGGGTGGTGGGGCCAGGTGGGGGGGATTTCGAGAGACGACCATGAGGGAAAATTAATTATTTATTTAATTTTCCCTCGTGGTTGTCTCTCGAAATCCTCCCCACCCGGCCCCACCGCTCTTACCTGTAGTGGCCGCGGCTGGAGATACTGTTTAGCAGGCCAAGCTGGTCCCTGTATCCGACCCGCTCTCCATCGGGTAGGCCTGAACTTTTGGATTTGCCCCAGCCAAGTGCGACGAGGTAGGCCAGGTTGGCACTATTTGTTTCTAAGCACTACAAAACTTTTTTCTTTGAAAATTAATTTCTTGACTTCTACTTATTGGATGTTTGTTGTTTTGGTCTTGTTTTACTCATAAAAATATTGGTTAGTTTTCTAAACTGGTGTGGAGTCCTTTTGTGGTGTTCTCACTGTGTCACTGTGTGTTGTGTGCACAAATACTTTACACATTGCCTCTTAGTTAAGCCTGACTGCTCAGTGCAGAGCTACCAGAGGGTGAGAACAGGTTAATTTAGAGTGTGTTACTGACTTACCCTGAGTAGGATTGCGGTTCCTGCTTGGACTGTGTGCATAACTCTGCTCAACCAGTAACCTAATTTAAAATAAAAAAAAAAATAAGCAATGGCCCTGACACAGATCATGTTGCGTGGTCCTCCCAGGCAGGGAAATCCAGTGACCCTCATGATAGTGTATCTTCATACCCCACCAACCATCCTTAAAGCCATGGAAATGCTCACAAAATCATACCCTAACGGACAGGGCAGTGTTTAAGGTCAGAGAGTGGAGATAAAGCAGTGGAAAAAGTGAGACCGTAGAAGTGGAGAACAGAGCCATAACCCTTGAGTATTAATATTTGTGTGTAAATGTGGACTTTACTGCAAAATCTGAAGACTGGTTTATGGGCAGAGTGGCTCATACAAAGTCGGACATTCCTAAGCAATTTCAGCATATTTTATGATCATATAGTGTCTTGTTTTATCCAGCGGATAACTCATTCCCACTTTCCCCTTTGCTCTATTTGGGTAGAAATCACATGGTGATCTCTCTTTCCTTGTTCATACTGCTGCTGTGACATTTGACATGGATATTATTCAAGTAACATTTGCGTTTTGTTAGTTTGTATTGCTATGTGTCTTTTGTATTCTGATGTTTTGCCACATGTTTGTTATCCTTGATCACCTTAAAAAATCTGCACGTAAGATATGCCTCCTCTAAATGGCTCAAAGGATTGTGCACTTCTTACATGGGTTGCCCTTGGCAAATCTCTGTGCCTTTTGTATCCTTTTCTGCTTTGTGCATGCTGAAGGCCTGTGACATGATGTGATCTCTAGAGCATTGTGTAGAAATGATGCTGAAACTTCTAGCTGGTGAAGAAAACAGGATTTATTTAACACAGGAAACAGAGATGCCGCACCTACAAAGGGCCTAAGAGATCTGTACATACATTCCCCAGGTTAAACAACAATACTTATACATTCTAGAATAGAATATTAATACCACCAATAGAAACACAGAGCATAAATACATCACAAACTATGTAACTCTGCTGAAAGTGTTTGACAAGCAGTTGCTACACATCTTCTTTTGTAAAACAGAGAACATAAAAACTCTAGGAAACAGAGACACAAACAAAAACGGTATACTATAAACACTGTAAGATATAAACATAATAAGATCCCAACTATATGTAAATACTTCTGGCAAATGTTGCAGTCTATTCGTATAGTTTCCTAGACTCTTCCTGACGCTGGTACTTGTTTGCAATGGTTCATTGTGTTCACCTCTGATCTTATCATTGTGGCTGTATTCGCCACTGATTGTATCACTGTGGCTTTTATGCATTTTCACTTCCCTGTGTTTACCTACATTTGCAACCACATTATCACTCTGATCATCCAGACTTACTTTGGCAATACATACCTACCACGCTCTCCCATCTATCTCTAACCCCCTGTTGATACATATCAAGACCACCTACCCAGCCCCTCCCCAATCCGACATACAACTTGGAATCAGCCTCACGGAGCTACATTGTGAGTGGTTCAGGTGAGCTAGAGGAGGTGCTGAGATGTGTGTTCAGAGGCAAGTCGCTGCTCTGATGTAGCCAGTTAGGGACTGACTTGTGAAAAGAGGCTGCTGCTTCATTTTATTAACTAGCAGTAGTGAGGGAAGCAAATTTCTTTCTGCCTAGAGCACTATTGGAGCAAGAGCAGAATCTGATAACATGTTCCACCTTTGCCCATTTGTTACACGCACAACATTGCCCCTAATTTCAATTATCCTCGGATGCACAATTATACTCTGCAATTAGAAACACATTTCCTCAACAATAATGGATCTTTGAATCAAACCCACTCACCCACCAGGAATTAAAAGTTTTAAGTGCTCAACTCCTCTATTTCACACCAAACAACACTGCATACATTGCTGGTGGTTTTAGTGTCAAAATTGGATGCGATAACATCACATTTTTGATTCAGAGATTTTACCATCCAAAATGGACACAATGGAGACACTACTTTCCTACTTCTCATGAGTTCAAAAGGAACTTTGCCTGTGACCGACTGTGGTTCCATAGGCTAAAAGTAGGTTTCTGATACCATCAATACAATCAACTTTTGATTTGATGGCCCTTTGAATACACTTTAGCAGTATTCTGTTGAATCTTTCATCTTTGCCATTTTCCTGCAGATTATACAATTTCATGATTAGGTGTTTAACACCACACTTTTCTAAGAATCCTTTCAATGTGTGAGATGTAAATGGAACTCTATTATCTTTTGGGTGATCATCTGGCACTCCCTTCCTGGCAAATACGTCATGGAAAAAACTCTTTTTCTATCACCGAATAACGTGTTTCAACAGCTTTCTTTCTTCTGGATGCAAAAGATGGTGACCTTTTCACCCATGTCTAACTGAGATAGTACTGCCCTCATTCCATAAGGGCTGGCAGTCACTGTGATGAGTGTTTCGTATCCCTCCACATACCAGTGATCTTGATAAACTTTGAGTAAAGTTCACATAGCTCAAGAAATGAGTGAAATTGTTCTCTGTCCAGTGGGTGTGGACATTTAACAATTCCCACTACACTATCCGGAATGGGTTTGACCGCCTCGCTGGAGAGAACATGGCCTAAACATACATTTGTCACTTCTTAGTGTGGCCCCGTTTTCCTGTAGGATGTGAAGCACTTTCGCAACAATGCTGTTATGTACTTCTCTGGCTTTTGCAAACACCCAAACAATTGACACATTATCAAACATTTTAGTCATGACCTTCTGGAAGAGTGATATCGGTAATGCCGGTCCAAATGGCGTGCAACAAAATAGAAATGTACCATCAGATATTACAAACGAATTGAGATGTCTAGAGGTCACATCATACTCCACCTGATGGTGTGCTTCATGGGGATCCAACTTTGAAAACCATTTCGACTGGACTACAGTCATTAATCAAGTCTTCAATATGTGTAAGAGGAAAACAATCTACACAAATTGCATTGTTGAGGTATCTGAGATTGATCCATAGACATAAATCGTCAGCTTTATTGCTAAAATGCCTGGTGAAAGCAATCAAGTTGCATCAACAGGTTCAATAATATCATCAACCTGCATTTTCTTAAAAATTAGGGACGGCTCACTTCTAATACTGTGTGTAGCTTGTGTTTAATCGAAGTACTACCCTCCTTGACCTTAATAGTGTGCACCAAAACCCTTAATCCTCCAAACTTTTCTTGAATAACATGATTAAACTGTTGTTTCTAGCAAAGCGATCTTTAACAGAGTCAAACAAAGAAACAGGATGTTTATAACCTGGTCTGATGAACCTGACAAAGTCAACTTGATGCCACCAGCCCAACACATTTATGCCTTTCTGGGCTACCCACACTTTTCCATTAATCTTTTACTTTTAAATCTAATTATTCACCAAAAATATCCTACTAAATCAATTCTGCTACCTTCAAAAGCAGTAGCAATTACGTCAAGGGGTAGCAATGCTTTCTGAGACCAACATTATTTGTCTTTCTCCATCAATATAATTGTGATCCTCGCTCCAGAATCTAGTAGTAAAGGTATGCCAATACCATCAATAGTTATCAATATATGAGGATCACTGCAACGCTTCTTATTTTGTTCACTTCCTATTTCTACATTCTCTTTTGATAAAACTAACTCACCCAGCTTACTACTAATGTCATCCATCTTATTGTTAAACCGTCAATTTTGAAAGATTCTCACAGTTACAGATTCTCCCCTGCAAACCTCATCAAAATTCCCAACTTTGTTATACTTTCAACATTTTTGTGCTAAAGCTGGGCAGTTCTTAAAATTACAACTATGTGACATAGATCCACATCTAAAACATGAAGTTATAAATGAAGGGTGAACAACATTTCTACCTCTATAGGCATTGAAATTCTGGTTAGGTGGTTGTGATCTATTGTGACCATTAATTTTAGCTATGTGATAATTTGTACACCCTGCTTCTAGTTGTTTGGCGCCCTCCTGAGATCATGTAATGTTCTTGGCAATGACCACTACTGCATCTAAAGAAGGATTTTTACAAGTGAGAAGCCTTTGTTGTATTCTGGAGATATGTAACTGGATCAAAGCCAATCGGGTATTAATTAAATCGTGAGATTTTTGAAATCACAATATGCAGCCAACATTTTTAATGCTGCTTAGAGGATACAACATTATCCCTTTCCTTTTAAATGAAAACAAAAGATAACATTACTTGAAGGGGAAAACTATGCACAAGAAAGCAGTAATGTTCGAAACTCAGGGATGCAACGTAAAGCAAAACATCACGAGAGAGTGAACAATAAAAAACAAGAAAGGATGAATAAAATACGACATCATAAAAAACATGAGTATCAATATCCCCCATCCTCCCCCACGAAAATTAATTAAGAAATTTTGTAGCGTAAGCTAGTTGTAAAATCTAGTAGTGTAAACAAATCGTAACATCTTGTAGCGTAAAGAGATTGTAACATTTAGAAGTGTAATGCAAAGGTTAGCACATCCCGCGACTCCAAACTCAACTAGAGGGGAACTAAAATGTATATGGGTCGTCACCCATGGATACACACCGGTGTAGGGAAGTACCTTGGTGCTGCAGAACATGTAAATAGTGCCAAGACCCACAACCCAACCCAGTGTAAGGGTTTACGCCAAAACATGTGTATATGGGAACACACCCATAAACCTACCCCCCTGTAGAGGTCACATACCCCCATGTAGGGGTGACAAACTGTAAATGTAAAAATGGGACAGTAGCCCAAACCCACTGTGATGACCACCCACTGAAACACTAGGACGTCCCTTACGTAAGGGAACCTAAACTGTGGCATCACTAAAACAAATATGCTGTAAATGTAAAATCTCTAACTTAAGCTCTAAACGATGCAAACTACATGGCAAATACTGTGAGTAAATAGGCTCTGTCGTTGAGCAATACATGAAAATCAAACACCGTAGAAGATAGTAAAACCTGTAAAGCCACGCCGGTGAGCGATCTCTCACCCGAGTTGTGCTAGGTCAGAACTTTCCCTGCGTAAGGAAACCAAAAACACAACAACAACAACCAAACTGCTAGACTTGACTATACAACACCAGTGAGCGGGGTCTCACACGAAGTATTTGCAAACAATGAGCTTTTGAAAGGTAGACAAAGACAACAGAGTTGTGCTACTCTGTGCACTCAGGTACAGTGCACGCCACCTGAAACATGTTATTAATGCAAATGGAAAACGTAGAGCCATGGCAATAGCATTAGTAAACACATTACAATATTCGCCCACGTAGCATTATGTATGCACACACAGTTTAGCAAATGGAAGCAGTGAGCCCCAGAGCAATGTTAAACCACATAACCTATAAGTAGTAAATAACAGTCACAGGGCCAGCAGAATCCAAAGAAGCAGGTGAAACCATTTCAACATGTGTACCAGAAAACGGATCTTCACCAAAATGATACAAAGCTGGTGCAGAAAAGCATTGCCCATGGTCCTTGCGACGTGCGTGGTCTTAATAATGCTTAAAATCAAATGTGCAGGAAACAGTTGACTGGCTCCGATGTAACATTACCTCCGACATACTTGAAATGGAGAACCTCACTAAAAGAATCCCACGACGACGATTCCACATATAGTTCACCAACGTCTGCAGAAGAAAATAGTTTGTCGCAACAGGCCCACGTTGTACACCAAAACTCGTGTACAACACACGTGGTTGGCAAAAGCAACCAGGAACGCTAGAGAGAACAGAAGAAGCAGCCGCCAACCACAAGATGGCGGCACGCTGCGTGCATCGCACTGGATGGTTCACGGCGCGCCAGAGCATACGGCGTCCAGAAGCAGGTACGCACTGCGAACAGCCAGGACGTCAGAGAGCTCCATGGTGACACAGCAAGACAAACAGAAGGAGGTAAGGCTGCGCGCGGAGTCCAATAAACGCTGAGTGAGTGCGCGCTGTGGAGAGCTCGAGCCAAGACTTTAAATCCAAACGTTGTGCCCCAACTGCCAATAGACATGGGGATGCAAGCAATAAATAAAAATTAAAAAAAACTCACCCCCAAAAGACCTCAGCAACACAGGAAAGAAACAAGGACACAATTACCAAGGCTCAACAGTATCCCAAAAAGATTGCAGGAAACATGACTGGGTTTTCAAACATCCACCGTGCAATCGACAGAAACATCGTGCGTGGATGATGGTTTAGCGCTGGGGAAGCAGTAGAGTGAAAGTTCTTCTCCCATATTAAGCAAGCGATACTCCGCAGTTGTGGTTCCCTTCACACTTGTATCCCAGGAAACTTAATACAAATCCTGGAGTCACTTCTGTGCACTAACAGTATGGCTCACCTCCAGAAATATTGAGGAACAACATAGACACTGCACAGCCATTACTAGGACGTCCTCGCATAGAAACACTGTTAAATAATCCCTCTGTGCAATCACACGTCTCAGTGCAGAATAAGCTCTTGATCCAGAGAACACGCCAAGACACTGAATGTGCACCAATCTGTCGTCCACCAAAACACAAAAACGATGTGGCTGGAACACCTACATGTGGCAGTAGTATAACTACACCTCCAACTCACAATTCCTTACCAAAGATCAATGAAGCATGTCCAGGCTGGGCTATGGTGGTTGGGGCAGTCCGTTGACATGGACACTGGTGGGGCTGGCGCTGGCTTGCCTCATGCTCCAAACAAGACGCTCTTTACTTTGTTGCGCTTGATTTCTTCTGTCTTAGTTCTCTTGTTTCTTGTAGTCTCTTGGTTTCTGTAGTGTCTTTTTGTTTCTCTTGGTTTCTGTACCATCCTTAAAGACGCTTGAGTAAGTCCGCTCGTCGCCAAAATAATGTTGTGCCCTACACCAGTAGACACAAGTAGCCATGTTGAGTTTCTAAGTCTTCTTTATTAGTTCCAGGTCCAAGTGACAACAATCTTAACTCCAGCCAGCTCTGGTAAAGTACCAGCCCCACCAGGAGCAGCCTGCCTAGCTGCTCAGCCCATCTCCAACTGACACCACTCATCCACTCAGGCACCCAGGCATTCCACGCATCACAGACACACCAACATTCCGTATCCAACTCACACTCTGGCTGAGCAGCTAGGAGCAGCTAGGCTGGATCACATGCAAATACACATTAAGAGGATACAACAGATTCCCCAGGGGTACAGTACAAGACAACAAGCCCCAAAGCGCATCAGGAATAGCTCCACGTACATACTAGGAGACACTGTGGGAGTGGGTCTGTGGCATAGAGACACTAGTACAGCAGTGGCATTGAACCACTATGATTAAGAATATACTTCTAACGACAGTGAATAGTTCATTTACATGCATAAATAAGTGACATTGAATGCATAGTATTGTGCAGTTAGTAGAATAAGGCGCTTTGGGCCATATGTATCAAAGTCCCCTTTTGCGATTCTCAAATAGCGAATTTTAGCGAATCGCTATTTGAGAAACGCAAAACCGTATGTAAACAAATAATCGCAAAAAAATAGCGATTCGCTAAAGTTCGCTAAATAAATAGCGAATACCCAAATAGCGTTCATTTAGCATTGAACTTTCAATTTTGCAAATTTCGCAAAATTGAGAAAATCGCAAAATTGAGAAAATCGCAAAATTGCGAAATTCGCAAACGGCAATTCTGAGACACAGGTGCAGCTTGATGACATCACAACCAGGATGTGTGACTACCCATGCTGCACCTGAGTTCCAGGAGCAGAGTGAGAGAGCAGGAGTAGAGGCTGAGGCATCACTGCAGTGATACACACATTGGAGAGAGTGGAGACATGGCTAGCAAGGACAAGCAGCAGGGGAGACACCCAGAATCAGAAAGCCAAAGTTCACAGAAAGTGAGCAGGAGGCTCTGATACAGGAGATGGTTGTGAGCCATGAGCTCCTGTTCGGCAAGAAGTCCCTGCGTGTGCCAGAGACACGCAAGAGGAGGATATGGGCAGACATCCAGCGCAAAATTAACGCAGTGGCGTCACACATCGCAGCGTCAAAGACCTACAGAAGCGCTGGTATGATATGCGCGCGCGCTCAAAGGAGAAGGTTGCTACCAGGCTGGAGGAGGCCAACAAGACCGGTGGGGGGGACCTCCACTGCCACCGCTTCAACTCCACTCGAAGAAATGGTTGAGGGAACCCTGCTTCCGGAGAGTGCAGTGGGCGTGTCAGACCTGGACAGCTCCGACCACACACAACCAAGACAAGGTAAGAAGCATGCCATCACACCCCTGATACCTCCCTACTACCCCCACACACCCAGGAGAGTCCCAGGGGCACAGCAAAACTACAATTCCAGTGCAGGTACACAAGCACACACAGCAATGCATTATGGGAGATGTAGTTACATGCACCTAACAGTGGAGTAATGACACCCAGCCAGGCTCAGACAGTATGTGTGCATCATGAAAGTCAAAATACAGATGGATAGGACCCATGTAACTCCAAACAGTGATATTTAATGCATGAAGATGCAAGGCAGGACAGTAAATTAATGTGTGCATTTATGTCCACAGCACCAGCAGAAACACAGGGAACAATCAGTGGAGGGGAGGATGAATCCCCCAGCCCAGAGGCAACAGGGCAAGAGGAGGAGGAGGAAGAGGAAGACGAGGGCAGCCCAGTCATCCCACCAATACGCCGCAGGCGGATTGCAGTGCCACCATTGCCACCACTGGAGGAGGAATCCCAGGACACCGATGTGAATGTCCAAACAGTCCAGGGACAGTCAGAGCCACAACCCCGTGCACGTGCACGTGCCGAACCAATTCCACAAATCCCATCCAGGTGCAGGGCACCACGTGCATCCACTAGTGCAGCACTCACAGGAGACGACTCAGTCTTCCAAGGGTTGGAGGGCCACATGTTGGAGGTCCAGCGCCTGCAGGCAAGAAACATAAGGTCAATCCAGAGGCAAATCAGGGTTGGTTTCATGGGCCTGACGGGTGCCCTGGAGGCACTCTGTGCTGAACTAAGGGCGGACCGTGCTGCTAGGCGCAGGGAGAGGCAGCGCCTCCACACCCGCCTAGACCTCTACACCAGGGCGGTAAACCGCCTCTCCTCAGCGACCTCAGTGCTGTCAAGGTGCAGCATCAGTATGCAGCACGAGGTGTCACACTGCAGCCAGGACGTGGCCAGGGGTCTGGTACAGGTGACATGTGCTGTGGATCAGCTGCGGGCAGCTGCCACTGCTGGCCCAGGAGTCCTCACTCCAACAGACGAGGACGCACAATCCAGCAGGAGCAGCATTACACCACCGCCCCCACCGGACAGGCGCCGTAGTGTGCGTCACGGCAGGGCTGCTGAGACAAGCGAAGAGGGCACAGTGCACCCACGGCGAGGGCCTACAGCCCGTCAGCGCCGCAGTTGAGGCGCTCACATATAGGCATGGATATGGGTGCATTAACCCAGTGCACACAGACACTTGGTCAAGAGTCAATTTGCACTGTGGATCACACATGTGCGGTACTTTGACAAAACATTGTGTGCCACACAGGCTGTGTGCCGATAAATATCCTGTCCAAAGGAAATTAAACACAGTCCTGTATTAGATCTTTGGCATTGTGTCATCTTTTCTTACCTAGAAATAGTTCTGTGTGATCTCATCTCGCCTCTGGCGCCCAGCAGCTGCACCAATTACTCCGGCCGGCATGCGTCCAGGAGCTGGCCCCTCCTCATCTGATGATTCTGATTCAGTGAGCTCCACTGGTGTGCCCTTCCTGGTGGCGATGTTGTGCAGCATGGCACACGCTACCACTATCTTGCAACAGGTCTGGGGGCTGTATTGAAGTGCCCCTCCACTCTTATGTAGGCATCGAAACCGGCTCTTGAGTATCCCGAAGGTCCGCTCAATGGTACATCTGGTTGCTATGTGGGCACTGTTGTACCTCTGCTCCCCAGCATTGGCAGGATTAAGGTAAGGAGTGAGTATGTAGTCCCAGACCGCATACGCACTGTCACCTGTGGGGCGAGAAAATTAGGTTGAACACTGTCCTGCCACTGCTATGCATTACTAGTGTGTCCTTCTATCACATGCAATTACCTAGTAGGTATCCCTCACCAAACTCCCCACTTGTGAGTCGGCGGTGTATCCCACTGTGGCGGAAGATGAATGAGTCGTGGGTGCTGCCTGGGTATTTGGCGACGATGTCGGTGATGATGTGCCTGGCATTACACACCACCTGTATGTTCAGGGAATGGTAGGACTTGCGATTCCTGAACACATACTCGTTCTGGGAGGGGGGGGATATGGCGACATGGGTCCCATCTATGCATCCAATGACGTGGGGGAATTGTGCAATTTGGTAGAACTCCTGCTTGGTCTGGGCTAGTGCCTGTGGTGTGCTGGGGAAGTATATGTGGTTATGCAGCCTCTGTACCATGGCATCAAGGAACGCATGGAAGAAGCGCGACAATGCACTCTGTGAGACCCCTCCTGCTGTGGCTATCACCCCCTGGAAGCTCCCTGACGCCAAGAGGTGGAGTGAGCACAGGACCTGTATGTGGGTGGGGATTGTGTGTGTCCTGCATGTGGGGTTTTCAAGGATAGGTTTGAGCTCTGCTATTAATTCCAGGATGCTCTCTTCATCCAGCCTGTAGTTTGTATGGATCTCCTCCTCAGTCCGCTGGAGCAGGGTTATGCGCGCTCTGAAGATCCTTTCCTGGCGTCTCCTTCTCTGTGCAGCAGCTCTCAGTCGCAGCCTCCTGGCTATCACGTACAGCCCTGACATTGTGGCAAACATCAGTTGCATTGTGGGTCTCTTTATATAGGTTGCACCTGGTTACCACCTGCTCAGACTTGGTGGTAATTGCGATTCTCTATTTTGCGAATTACGTGAATTCGCAAATTGAGAATTATTCATGCATTCCATTTAGCGAATTCGCTAAGTCTGGACACAACAATTGCGAATTTCGCTAGGTTTTGATGTATTTAGCGAATACGCAAGATATTCGCAATATGGTATTATTCGCAATTATTGCGAATCGCTATTTATGCGATTCGCACATTGGCTGTCAGGATGTGTCTCATACATAGCGGGGCTCTGTTTTGCGATCGCAAACACCGTTTTTCTGCGATTCGCAGTGTTTGCGATCGCAAAACAGCTTCATACATATGGCCCTATGTCTTTTTAAGACAAAGCGCTTGTTGGTCATTGAATTGTTGCATGCTATTAGTATTATATTGAGTCTCTAAATCCAGTACACCTCTATGACTAGTCCTGTGTGCAAAATCTGTGTAATTTTCATATGCATAATCAGGCACAATTTCAGGAAAAGTGTCTGCAGTGCTTAATTTTTGCCGGTGGTTTCCGGTGCTCGGCACTGTCAACACCGGCGCGTGTGACAGCCTGCCACAAGCTGGTGCTGTCTGGCTGATTTAGAGATGACCACAATAACAGTTAATTAGTAATTCAATATATATTAAAAATTACTATTACCTGACGCTCGAGTCATTCTTATAGCTTAGGGACCTGAAATAGGTCGAATTGTAACACATATAGGAGTGTGATGGTTAGTAGTTGTGTTGTTACTATCATTGGCAGCACTGGCAGGGGCAATGTGTGGTGAAAGCTGTAGCCGCCTCCTGCCAAGAGCCGTGGCACTTATTTTTTATAAATTAAGCACTAATTGTGTGTAATTATGCGAAATGCCAAAAGAGATCTTTTTTAGTGTGAAATGTGGCCTCACATCAGTTTTAGAAGCAAGGACATATTTCGTGGCAAAACAATTGTGTGAAAAACACAAGAGGAGTGATCGACAGTTGCTCGCATTCTGTCTATTCGCGTAATTCCCGCACTCTAGTGGTAAAAGTTTGCCACAAATAGCACGTAGTTTCATGATGTGGTGGAATGGAGTAATCTTGGGATTTCACATAATAAGCGTAACGCAAAATTCCAGAAATTACACAAATTATCTTCATATAATGTACATTTCACCTAGGCCTAACTGAGACTTGGATCTCTCCACATCGCTACCCTGATGATTAAATGATAATGGGTGTACTTGGTATCCAGTTTTAAGTCCAAGAATAGGTCAGCCCTTGGTACAGCAGTGGTAAAAAGTCCCATTTGACACAATTTATGTCCAATATTCCCTGTGTGCTTTGGGACCCCTGAACCAGTTTCCACAAGGAGCCTTACAGCAAAGGATGAAAAGAGCCCACAGTTTCTTGATGGCAATCTCTGCGATTTACTGCACTGGGACAGGCAGAAAATTAAAAAATAAAACTTCAGTGTCTTCGACCAAATTTGCCAACGCAAAACAAAAGGAGAAATGAAAACAAATGTTTTTTTTAAGGCAAAGTAAGGTCAAATACCAAGACAGTCATTGTCTTCGTAGGTGAAAATGTAGGCTAGCAACTCAATGAGCACAAATTTGTGCCTTGGTCAACATAATTCACCAATCAGTCATGTACCGCCATTTGCACAATGTGGACATTTTGTGGATGCAGAAACGTTATCAGTCTCTTTAGAATCCATGCTCCTGTTAGGCAGCACTCATCATTTCCCCTGCGTTAGCACAAAGGGACAGATTTACTATGATTCTGATTCAGGGTTGCAACACTTTTGTGGAGCCTCGATGCAAAATTATTTTGGCATTTACTAAACCATGCAAAGCCCCTTTGTGTAGTTTAGTAAATACAAAATAACACATAGCATTACTTTGGGTTGGGTAGGCGTTACATGGATGGCGGATTGATGTTCTCATTCATCCACCGATGCATTTTGTTGGAAACCCAGAATTAGAAAGGCTTGTAAACCTGGGTGTGTGAAAAACTGGTACACCTACCCGACAGAAGCATAACAAGGAGAAATAGCTTTATTTCTCCTTGTTACTTCCTCTTTTCATGTTTGCTTCATTCTGCAGCACGTATAGGAAGAGGAATATGCCTCTAAGGTATGTTTTTCTGCAGAAACATGTCCCTTCCTGCACAAAAACAATCCTGCCCGTAACTCAGGCACTCTTGCACTATAGTGCAAAAGTGCCTGCATTGGGACTAGGCGGCTCAAAGTGCAGTGCAACAGAGTAAGGAGAGAGCAGAAATGCTCCATGTCTTTGTAAATATTGAGCATTTCCGTTCTCTCAATTTCATAAAATGCAACCCCGCTAAGTACCCTTGCTGCACTGCGTTGCGTGAAATATTAGAAAATGTACACCTATTTCTAGATGCATTCCTCCAACCCACCAGCTTTTGTTATTTTAAAATGTTTTACTTTTTTTAAATTGTTCTACTGCTGCTGTCTACTGCTGCCCTTCCTGGATAATTATCTGATGGTGTCCACCAAATCCTCCATTTTGCGATACCCTCAGCCCTACCTACAACAATTTGTGCTCACTCTGAAATACGCAGTTCTCCATTGTACAATACTTGCATCTCCAGTCTACAACATCCGGGTGTCCACCCTACTATACCCATATATTCACCCTGCAACACCTGCCTCTCCACTCTGCTGCATCAACGTTCCACTCTGCACCTGCCACCTCTCCATTCCGCAGCACCCACTTCTTCACTCTTCACTTCCTATCACTCCACTGTGCAGCACAAGATTACTCACCCTGCAACAACGCTCGCCATTTTTCTTTCACGTACCCCCCTGCTGTGCCACCTTTTCCCAACTTTGAAAAAGTAAATTCTCCAACTCTTCACCAGAGATTGCTTTCTCTTTAACACTGTAACTCGTTTACTTAGACAGAAAAATACACATTTTAATAACTACATCTTAAAAATCCAGTCTCTCCATCCCCTTTGCATTTATGGATGTAATTTTAAAGGTCAATAGAAATAGCAATTCTTACTTTCAGCTTTTCAGCCAAGCAATTTTATGAAAGCAGAAAATTAATAACATGGGACCAACACATTCATCTCTTCACACCTAGGATCAGCAAAGAAATGACAATTTGATTCCCCTCTGTAATGGAAATACATTAATTCTCTGTGGCTAATGCACCAGATGCCTGCCCCCTACAAATCCTCCCCATTTATGCTATTTTAAGCAGTCAGGGCCTTTTTCAGATGCGCAGTTTATAATGTTGCTATTATGTCTCAGATGGGTTCCAGAAAACATCACGCGGCAGCTAATTAATGCACTGGAAAGACAGTTCGGAGAACATCATGTCTATGTCCAGGTTAGTTTCAATTGGTACGTCAGATGTGCATGTGCCATGCAAAAAGACCAGCCATTCATGAGGTGCTCTGTAGGGGCCATTCTCTGAAAAGAATACAGCCCATCTTTCTTCACCCAATCATGCATGGCCAGCAAAATCACTGTAGTATTGTATCCCATTGTGAGAGGCTATACCGTTCGTTAAAGGCCCTCTGTCTGAGTTATTGGCCCTAGCCGTAGGCAAAAGCTTATAACAAGTTTTAAAATAGACTGCGAAAAACAATAGCAGGAACGTAGCAACGTTGTAGCAGAAGTTCTACACCAGTCATTATTGGCTCCTGATCCACTCCATTTTCTTCACTGAAGCTCCCAACATTCCATTGTTCTAATGACGATTCCAGAACACACTTTGTTTGAAGGTGTGGATATGGCAGTAGAAGTCTGCTGGTCCTAGCCCTTTTCATCACCAAGCTCATAATTGTCTCCTAACGAGCTGTTATCACGCCTTAGAAGCTAAAAAAACACCCAGTCTTTCACCTGCAAGTTCAGATATTAACATTCTGCCACCTAAGGCCCATAACAGCTATACCTTGCATAGGTAAAACACCTGGCAAGTTATGCTTTTGTATGCCCTGGTCAGCTCTCGTCTCTCTCAGACGCTGAGAAGAACACCCCAATCAGTTACTACCAATCAGAGTTCTAGTGAAAGTAAGTCCTTATATTAAACACAGCAAAACTAGTAACTATCTGAGATGTGGGCCAGAGACCTGCAATCATTGTACTGGACCTTGTCGGCGCGTGGAACCCTTATAAGATTCCTAACTAAAGCCATACAAATTCAGGGCCGGAGTTTAAACTTTGGAGCGGTGTAGTCCTTGTTGCTCAAACTTTGGTGCTCCCTGGTTGGAACTGTTACTTTAGAATCAAAGCGGACCCACATAACATTTCTGAAATATTCTCATAAGAATGACAGACAATATATCTTTTTGAATGCTTTATGTAAGTGTTTAAGTCAAAATACAGATTATGCCATAAGTAAATTAGCAGCATAGCACATAAACCATAAGTGAAAGAACTCAGTACAGTTCAGTATATAATCCGGCATAGATTCCCCCTCTCACATGGGAGTTGGGGTCTCTGCTCAGTTGTGAGAAAAATGAACACTCTTTAACAGGGCTTTGGACAATGGGGTTAATACATTTGGTGAGAAGACAAGAATCATTACGTTTAAACAAACAGGAAACAGTCTAAAGGAAATATTTCTATAGTCAATCATTTTCCCACCACCAATATATTATGGTTTGATCGTTCTCACCGTCTTGGTTATACAGTTTAAATGATACAATATTAACAGAATTATTACTATTAACAGAACTAGGATGAGCTAGATTTGTCCTTGGTTTAGTGCATTCAGGAAGCTTTTTTTCTGACAACTTGTTCTGCTGATATGTGTGAAACTATTAACATTTATTTTAGAAGTGGAAACAACAATAATATCATGAGACATAGGATGATGTTTAAACAAGATGGAAGACAATGTAAACACAGTTCAGTATTAGCAGTAGCTCCAATATGGAGCATTATTTTATTATCAGAAAATTAGCGCTCACACTTCCCCCTCCGATGATTCCATCCTCACTTCAATTCTTTATTACTGTACATCATACAGTACATCATTTGGATTCTTCGGTTTGGTTTCTTCGAAATCCTTCATGTTATCAGAAAGTTCACTTTGCATCTCCTCCACTTTGACATCAAGGGGCATATTTATAGGAGAGGGGCAAAGCGTGTCGTTAAGCCAAGAAGGCTAATGACACGCTCCGTCACTTTAGAAATACAGGGCTGCACCATATTTACAAGAATATCACTCAGCCCTGCGTTTCCCCCTGCGCTGGCGCTAATTTTAGCTGCCTAGCACCAACGCAGGCACACATACACCATAGTGCAAGGGTGCCTGCATTGAGGGGAATGATTGTTTGTGGAGGAAGGGACACCTTCCTGCACATAAACAATCAATGGCCTTTTGCTGTTTCTATGTGTGATGCACAATGCAGCACACATGGAAACAGCAAAAACGAGGATAAATTAAACATTTGTCCTCGTTGCGCCCTGTTAAGACCAGGTTTTCCCTGGTCTTAATTTTGGCGCTGCCCCATATTAATGCCACCCGTGTAAATATGGGGCAGGGTCAAAATCAATGGGTGTTGCGGTGGAACGCCCACAGCAACACCCATTACCCTTCCCTTTCACGCTAAGTATAGCGTGAAAGGGTGCCTTATTTACAAGGCAGTGTTATGCCATGTTAAGTGGCTTAACACTGCCTTGTAAATAAGGCAAAGCCTCTATCGCCACCACAACGCTTGTAAATATACTCCCAAGTCTCTTTCGTTTTCTTCCTCTTGTTGCTGACATCTTCTTATACCCACAATTCATTGCCTTCGATGATGACATTTCTTTGCAACATTTCAAGAAAATAAGCATACATGCAATGCTGATTAATACGAAAAATTGGTGTTACTAACAACTTCAAAACTCCTCCATCTACGCTACCTGACCAATGACCTATTGTTATTAAAACCATTACCAATTGATCTGAAAAATTATCCAAATCCTTCTCAGGTACCTTTCTCTTCTAGTTCAGTTAATTCATGGGTTATGTTTGTAATATTAATAATATAGCCATTAAGCTGATTAGCTATGCGAGAAATACAAGCACAGCACTTTCCAGCATTAATGACTTTGCAAACTCCACCTTCCTTTGCGAGGAGCAAATCCAGTGCAAGACGGTTTTGCATAATCATAGCCTGCATTGCAAGCATTTCTTTATTAATTATAGTTAAAGCACCTGCAGTGTTAGTGGGAAGCCTGTCAACTAATGTAGAACATTTCCTAATATTTACATCATTCAGAGATACTCTTGCAGATGATATTAGAGGTCCAAAGATAGCAATGAGGATCTGCTTAAAGCTTTGTCTGCTTCATCTAATAAAATTCTCTAACTTATTAGTATGGTAAATTCGAGGAAGAACTAAGGCAGCATAGCAACTTTCTACCCAATTATGTGGTAACTGGAAATAAGCTGATTTACTCCATACATAATATATACCTTTAATGCTAGCTTCTACATTGGAAAGAGTCTGTCCTTTTGCTAAATAACTGTGTTCACACTCACTCCATCCTAATTTCTCTACTGTATCATTTTACTCTGGCTATCGTACCATACATTATGCTCCTTTCCTATTCACTTCAATCCCAAATTTAGGAGGAGTTTCTTTTAAACTCTCTTCACTTTTCCCAATAATATGAACATCATTCATTTTCTTTTCTCCTTTCTCTTCTTCTACTCTTATCTTCTCATTAAATTCATTTATGGAGAATCTTTCATCTGCATTAATTTTACAGGATATATCATGCATGTTATGACCAGTGATGCTTTTGTTAGTTAGAGGAGTAAAGAATTTCATCCTATACTCACGCTGTTCTCTTGATTTTGACCCTTTATAAGTACAAGACATGAGGCGCGCGGCTGCGGCGGAACAAGATGGCCGCTCCGTGAGACGCTCGGCGGCACCGAGCTCTTTTCGGCGCAGGGGGTGACGATTGCAGGATGCGGTGCCGAAATTAAAGCACCATTTCATGTGTCGGAAGCTGTCGGGCATGTCGAGGCAAATTAACAGACCGAAGTAAGGTCTCTACGGCGCTCTTCTTTGGCCCAGTCTGCTTTCCCTCACAGCGCCCGTTTCAAGCGGCCGCCATTTTGTGTCGCCTTTCATCGCGGAGCCTGACAGACGGTGGTGACTGATTGTGTGTCAGTCCATCGCACCTCAGCGGTGACGCTACGGAGAGGAACAGAACGCTGCTGGACACCATATCTTTCCTCACGAGGAGGCTGGCGGATTGGAGCGTCGAGCGCTTGGCTGTGATGCACTACGATGGTGGCTTCTTGAGGTGATGTACAGCCCCTAACTCCATTGCAGTTCTGGTTTTCGGGCACCTGCTTCTTGGGTCGGAGGCTATAGGGCATGATGAGGCCAATGTATTAGGGTCTTTTGGCGATTTTCTCTACTCTGGCTGCCCCTCTCACGGCGCTTGTCTTTATGGCCGCCATTTTGTGAATACATGGCCGTCAACTGGTGAAAGAGATTTTTCTCCCTTCTTCTGTGGCCCATTTCAGCAAAGGCGTGTTGTGAGCTCCCTCCGGGCCTCTCTACATGGTGCTTTCTCTTCTGTTATTGCTTGTGTGGATGTCATCAGAAGAATTTTAATCCCACTTTGGTTGCTTGAATACATCATTTTGCAGCTATGTTCCTTCCAAGACTGGTCTGGTATTTATGTTCAGATATTTCTCCTCAGAGGCTATACCTTTTGCTGCAGCCACTTTGAGTGATTTTGGTTATTTAAAGCAAACAAAGAGCCTTACAGAACATGGTTTATAACAGTCTTATTTAACATCACTCTGCTACATGGCTACCCTATGCATTCTGGTGGGCTCATTTCTCCTAACCAATGGTCTGGTGTGGGGCACCTCTTCATCTTTCCTCCTGGAAAACTGTGGCTACTTAATTTTCATTGAATTTTTTCTGTATGCGCAAAACACTCTACCATGGATACTCCACACTCGAACAAGTCGACTGGTGTCTCCGGGTCTGGTATTGGAAGTCGTAAGGAGCCCGCTGCTTCCACGAACAAGCGCGTCAAGAAGGACCCGTCTTCTCCTTCGAAATCGCCTCTACCTCTGACACTGGAGGACATTATGGAGGAGCTGCGCCATATCAGACCTTTCATGTCAGACACTACTGCTACCCTTCAGAGAATAGAGGAGAAGTGGTCTGGACTTGATTCGAGACTTTCGGATGTGGAACAAAAAATAAGCGATGCTCAGGACGTTGTTGCTAGAGTCGAGTTCCTTAATAAAGAAGTTACTCAATTAAAGAAAACTACAGAGGATTTAGAAAATCGCAATAGGCGCAACAACCTTCGTATTTATGGTATTCCGGAAGGATCTGAAGGCTCAGACATGATCTCCTTTTTGAAGTCCCAAGTTCTGCAGATAGTTGGCCTTCCGAAGTCCATGGACTTCAATATTCAAAGGGCACACAGATTGGGTTCTCAGAGTGCTTCTTCCTCATCTAGACCTAGAGGTATTATCGCCTACTTCCTCCTTTATTCTGATCTCATTGCTATTCTTAATGCTGCCAAGCGACACAAGCAGATGCTCTGGTCCGGTCACAAAGTCTTTTTTTCCCAAGATGTCTCTAAGCCAACTGCAAGTCGACGCAAGGAATTTCTCGACCTCAGACCTTCTTTGAGGTCCATGAATGCCCGATATGGTCTAATACATCCCTGCTTCTTTAAGGTGACTTACAAGGACAGAACTTTCTCTTTTGACGATCCAGCTGACCTTCGGAAGTTCATTCATGCCCACAAGGGAGAAGATATGGAACTAAGCAAACCTTAAAAAAAAAGAGAAAAATTTCTCTGATTACTCTCTTGTTTCTCCCTTGATGCTTCAGATGCAGGAGTATTTATCTGGTGTCATATATGTTTCTCTCCATTAGTTAATCTCCTTGATGTTTGTTGTATACCCTAATGATCTCCTCCGTTGGCTGGTTTATTTCTTATATTTTAGGTCTTCCTTGCGCTGTTCCTGATGCAAGTTTTTCCTTTCCCTCACTCTCTCCGCGTCCTGTCATGTTTGAAATACCACGTAATACAGTTCCCTTAATGTCTGGTAAGTTTCCCTCCACTCTGTTTCATATGTTTGCCAATTTTGTCCTATCTCTTTACTTTTTCCTGGTTGTTCCTATGGTAATCTTTTCATATCTCGGTGCCCTTCCCTCGTTTCGTGTGGTGGTTGTCTGTTTCCGCCCCCTCTCCCACATTATTGTTCTTCTTGTTTTGTTTACCATGACTAAAGCCTGCTGGCTTTTTGTCATCTCCAATGTGCTAACCTTTTCTGGGTTGCTAAGCTCCCTTTTCTCTCTTTCCTCCTTTTTCACTCTTCCTCCTTCTCTCCCTCCTTTTATACTTTGTCTCTTGGTTCTATTTTATTCCATATTTCCATATTGTTATTCCTCTTCTATGGTACTTAATTGCTCGTGTACTCTCTTTCTTATAAGCCCAACTCACATGATTAATGATATTCCACCTCTTCTATGCCTTCTCTTAACTTTAATGCCTTCCGCAAGTATATATCTTCTTTTTTTCTGTGTCCTTAACTTTCTTTCACCCATATGTCTGTCACTTTCTAGTTTTTGTTGATGACGGGGTTCCGTGTAATTTCATGGAATGTTAAAGGTATTCGAAACCCTATCAAAAAACAGCGTGTGTTATCTCATCTCGCAAGATTGAAATGTCATATTGCATTGTTACAAGAAACGCACCTCAAACTACAAGATATATCTTCACTGCGTAAACAGTGGGTAGGAGTAATTTCCTGCTCCCCTGCTGTGAACAATAAGAATGGTGTGATCATTCTGTTTCACAAATCTTTAAATGTTCAGTTACAAAATGAAATTCATGATGCTAATGGTAGATGGTTGCTTTCAAATGTTAAAGTTAATAATATTCAATTTTCCTTTTGCAATGTTTATGGCCCAAATGGCATTGACTTAACTTTTTGGAAGGAATTTTCCACTCTATTATCCTCCCAGGTTGCAGACAATTTGATTGTGGGGGGCGACTGTAATCAACTTATGGATCCCTTCCTTGATCGACGATCCCAAACTAAATACATCCCTAATAAGATGCAGAAAACCTTCCACAAAACCATCACCTCGAGAGGTTTGGTCGACTCATGGAGAATTTCTCATCCTGACACATTAGAATTTTCTTTCTTTTCCCCTGTACATAAATCTCACTCTCGTATAGATTACATTTTCCTTACTACACACGCTCTTCAATTTATGAGTAATTCAGAAATTGGCTCCATTCTTATTTCAGATCACGCCCCCATCATTCTAGACATGGACTATCCCACTCCTTCCTCTACATCCCGTCGCTGGCGTTTTAACAATTCTCTACTCCTGGATCCCCAATTTGTTGAACAATTCACACATTTCATTCAGGAATTTTACCAGAATAATCTCTCCTCTGATTCTGAAGTTCACTATATTTGGGACGCTTTCAAAGCTACTGCTAGAGGCTTTATTATTGAATTTGTTTCTCGGAAGAAAAAAAGGCCCTTACGGAGTCCTCTCTTGTTTTAAAACAAATAAAAGCTCTTGAACATCAATATTTCACCTCTAATTGCCCTGATGTTTTGTCCTCTCTTATTAAAGCTAAACTGCAATACAACAAACATTCTTGGGATTCCGCCTGCAATAATCTTCTTAAATTTAATGCAAAAATGTATGGTGGACGGAATAAAGCAGGCAAATCATTGGCTAATTATCTTAAAATCAAAAAGCAGAAATCTAAAATCGTCGCTATCACAGATAGTGCCGGAACACGTCATATTACAGATGCGGAGATTCTTGAGTGTTTTACTCAATATTATGTTACTTTATACACTCCAGAATCCGTCCCTTCGCCTGAACAAATTGACTTCTTCTTTCAAACGATCCCTAAATCCCTTGATAACTCCATAGATTTCTCGTCCCTAGACACACCTATCTTGGAAAGTGAAATTTCTAGTGCCATGAATCTACTACCCAAGGACAAAACGCCTGGCCCGGATGGTTTCCACCGTTAGATTTTTCTACACTTCAAACAGTTTCTAGTCCCCCAATTACTCTCATTGATTAACCACTTCCTCACTACTGGAGAGTCGACAGGATCATTTACTCAAGCTATGTTGTGTCTGATTCCTAAAAAGGATAAAGATCCCTCCCTTTGTAAGAACTACAGGCCCATTTCCCTCATCAACACAGACTGTAAAATATTTGCTAAATTACTAGCCATTCGTCTTAATAAGGTAATCCCTGATCTCATTAACGTTCATCAATCTGGGTTTGTTAAAGGCAGATCTATCACGGACAACTCCAGAACCTTCCTCAATATTATTCACCTTGCCTCCAAGATGGACTCTCCAGTCGCTGCCATCACATTAGATGCGGAGAAAGCATTTGATAGGGTCAACTGGAACTTTATTTTTGGTGCGTTGAGATGGCATGGCTTTAGCCCCTCTATTATTAAGTATATCCAATTGTTATACTCTGCTCCCTCTACTTCTATATGGATTAATGGTTGTCAGTCTAAATATTTTCCACTTCTAAGGGGCACTAGACAAGGATGTCCCCTTTCCCCACTTCTATTTATCCTTGCATTGGAACCCTTTTGGAGAAAATTAGACGATCTTCACAGTACACTGGCTTTCAATTTAAAAATATTGATATTACATTTACCGCCTATGCGGATGACATTTTATTATATATTTCCAATCCGTCTACCTCTTTGCCTGCTCTTTTTTCTTTATTACAGGAATATTCAATAGTGTCCGGGTATAGATTGAACATTGAAAAGTCTGAAGTTTTGCCCTTAAACAAGTTCTGCTTTTCTCATATGTTCCATGGATCTGGTTTTGAGTGGAATCCCAAGAGCATCAAATGCTTGGGTATTTTATATGCTAACAACATCAAAGAGACTATTAAAATTAACCTTGAGGAAATACTCAAAAAACTTTCCAACCTTATTGAAAGCTGGTCTCCTCTTTTCATATCCTGGTGGGGTAGATTGGCTTCAATTAAAATGATGCTCCTACCCATTATAAATTTCTATCTCTCAATGCTCCCGGTTTCTCTTCCGCTCTCCTTTTTAGCAAGATCAATCGTCCTTAACCAAATTTCTTTGGAACAATCGTAAAGCCAGAATTTCACTTTCTCGCCTTCAACAACCCAAGGCCTGTGGCGGAGTTAACTTCCCTAACCTCAGATGCTATCACTCCTCATTTACCTTGAAGCAAATCTGGACTTTTTTAAAGGATTCGCCTCTCACTCCTATAACGGCTTGGAGCTCATTAGAACAAGCTCAAATCAAGCCTTTTACACTCTGTACGGCTTTTCGCTTATCTCAACCTCCGAAGCGCTTTTCCACTCCTATTTTTTCCCACTCTAAAGCCCTTGCATCTTCTCTGTTTCGAAGTCACTTACCCCTCGAGGATCAAATTTCTCATACTCCTATTTGGTATAATAAATTTTTGAAGATCAATAACAGAGCGTTATTCTGGAAGGAATGGATTGATAAAGGTATTATCACTTTAGATCAGTTGTTGAAGGACGGATCCCCTAGGGACTTCACTGATATTTGCACATCTTTTGACACCACTTTCACGCATGCCTCTCAGTATCCCCTACTGAAGGCTTCACTGACTCACTTCCTCTCTCAGATTACTTCCCCTGGGATACCTGAACAAGTTTCCTCTTCCCCACCTGATTTTCTGGTCCCGTCCAAAGCAGCGACTATATACAAACTTTTATCCCGCTCTATGGATGTTAGAACAAAATCTAAACTGGAACTTTTATGGGAGAAAGAATTGGCCCAGGATTTTTCCTTTCAAACTTGGGACTCTATTTGGTCAAAAATACACACATCTTCTCGCTCGGCCAGCACTACACAAACTCTATTTTTCTTCTATAACAGACTTCTTCACTCCCTCTGATATGTACAAATTTAATCTGTTAGACTCCAAGAAATGTTGGTCCTGCCCGTGTGAGAATAGTGATTTTATCCATATGTTTTTCCAATGTCCTTTAGTTAAATCCTTTTGGTCCCGTATCTGGTTAAAGCTCAATGAAATTCTATCTACAAATTTTTCTTTTGATATTGTTCATGTGTTTTTGGGCAGTTTTTCGCCCCTATGGGAAGTGCAAAGCAATGTTGGTAAATTTATAGACTTGTACTTAGCTATTTCTTTTCAGATCATTACCACCAACTGGAAAGATACCTCACAAATTTCTTATCAGGCCTGGTGGAACTTGCTATGTCATCACCACAGGTTAGACCGTGCTTATGCAAATTCAGTACCTCTGTTAATCAAAAAAGACTTGTTGTGGTCACCATTAACCTCTTTTCTCTCTAGAATTAACTCCTGATTGTTTTCAGTTTTAAAGTACCACAGTTGTTATTATCACCTTATACAGAGTTAGTTGTTTTTTAGATTTTTCTCTAATTAATGTTTTTACTCTGCATTTTCCTACATCTTACTTTGCCCCCTTCTCTCTTTCTTCTCCTTCTTCCCCCCTCTTTCTTTCTCAAAATGCGAAAAATGCATTTTTCTTTTAGGTATATATATTCCCTTTCGAGGGTTAAGGATTTTATTTTGTCATGCGTACTTCTAATGTTAATTTTTCCTTCTCTGTACCCACAACATGACCTTGTATTGATGTTTTACTTTGTTGTATTATCTAAATAAAAGCATTCTAAACTTAAAAAAAAAAATAAGTACAAGACATATGTTTAGTAGCCCACAGATATAGATGTTCTCCAGTTACGATAGGTACATTTTCTAAAGAATTATCAAAGTCACAATAAAACAGTTTAGTTGAGTTTTGTTGATAATATAGATTAACAAAAACAGAACAGGAAAAAGAATAAGACAAAGGAAGGTGAAAAGAAGCTGCTCTTTGAGCTGCAGAAGCAGGCAGATGAGAACAAATAAAGCATTTTTTACTTGCATAACGTTTATGTATTCAGATAGAATTTGATAATACACATTATAGCTATACACATTCTCATGCTGTGGGAGGTGTGAAATCTTTTTTTCATGAGATGAAGGGATAGTCACAGAAGCAACAGTAAGATTACGTGGATTTGGAAGGTCAGCTCCCCCAGCAAATAAACATCCAGCAGCCATCCAAACATAGCAACTAAAATGGCAACTGGCATACTTGTGACTATAGTTTTGCAGTGTGACTGTACCATGGTCAACTTAAATCATTTCAAGGACACTTCTAAAATAAACAACAATTAGTCTAATGGTTAACCTATTGTCTGTACCCTATCTCATAAACTATTAGGATCTTTTGCTCTGCATAAGCTGGATGCCTTAAGGGGCTATTGTCCTTTAACCATTACCCCGACTCTCTAATCATCCTTTAAATGTTTGTCAGATGTCAATTTTCAAACTCTTTACAGCTTTTAGTTTTTCTTTTGTTGTATTTCAAGGAAGTTCATCTGACCCTGTCAAACAATCATCTGAATCAAATTTTATGTTTGCATAGTATTTCCAGACTGGACCAGCATACTTTTGCTTTGCCTTTCACTTTCTCTTTGGTTGCTTTATCTCCGTTGATTCCAAGTCAAAGTCATGAATGTCTGTTTGTTCTTGTTCCTCTATCTCACTATCTTCCCTAATCATCTCTGGTCTAGTCTTATATCTCAGCAGTCTCTTTCTAAAAGTTGTTGTCTTTGGGAACTTTTCTCTTGAAGTGCTTGAGATTCTTGATTCAGATGTAACTTGTTATCTTTCCGCAGTAGAGTCTTTGTGTTCAGTTTCAGACTCTGTCTCTCTGGCAGGTTGTTGTGGAAGATTACTTTCAGCTTTCCATGAGTGTTCGTAACCAGAATCACCAGGTAGGGTCCTCGCCACCTCACTTCCAAGCAGGACTTCTGGACGTGTTTCTTGATGTGTATCCAATCGCCAGGGTTCAAATTATGCCCTGTAGAGACTCGTACTGCTGGAGTAGCAAGGTCAATTTCATGTGAGATAGAACGCACCACATCAGACAATCCTTTGCAGTACTTAAGAACCATGTCATCTGTGATATTCAATAGGATTGCTGCTGGTAGAGAGGGTATACACATAGCTCTCCCCATCAATGTTTCATGCAGAGATAATCCAGTTCTTTTGCATAGGGTACTTTGGATACTCATGAGCACTAGAGGAAGAGCATTAGGCCATTTAAGTGATGTAACAGCACAAGCTTTTGCTAACTTAGCTTTAATAGTCCCATTCAGTATTTCTACCACTCCAGAAACTTCCGGTCTGTACATATCAACTGCATTATCTCATTTTCAAAGTGTGTTCTTTGATCAGATTAAAGATGAACTAGCAGCCCAAATGCAGTACTAACTCCTGCAGCAATAGTTTGGCAACTGTTTGACTGTCACATCTTCGGGTGGGATAAGTCTCAACCCAACTCGAAAATAAACAAACAATCACAAGGCTATACCTCAGCTGATTACATTGAGGCATCTCCAGAAATCTATTTGGAGGTGAATAAATGTACCATCAGATTTTCCAATGTGACCCATTGTTACTGCTACTCTCTTTTTGCTTATGACAGATCAAAGAGCTCACACAATATTCTTCTGCCATCATTCTGAATCAAGGATTATACCAATAGGAATAGAAGGTAAATACCATTCTATCCCCTCCTACATGAGTAGGACCATGCATATGTCTCACCATAGTTGGCAAAAGAGAATCTGGTAGTAAAGGCTTTCCTTCATTGGATACCCACATTTCAGAAGCATCTTTTATACATCCTATGCTTTCCCTTTTGACCTTTTCTATTTCAGTGACAGCGTGATGTAGTTCTCTCAAACCATTAAAAGTGTGTAAAGTATTCCTGAACATGTTTGTCACTGTTTCTCCCTCTATATTACATGGTTCATCTAAGTGAAAGGTACTGGCCCCAAGAACTCAATATCAGGCAACTTCATCCTCATAGCGATAGTGACTTGTGACAAAGTCATTTCCGCTCTTGTGTGCAGCACAATTCACGACAGCAATCTCCTTTGGCAATTATAGAGCATTCAGGAAATTTAAAACATGCTGTCCATTTTTGACATGACTGTCAGCAGAAGTTAAAAATCTTCTTTGTGACCGTAACTGACCAAAATCATACACAACTCCAAATCTATACTGGCTGTCAGTGTAAATAGTGACTCATGAACCTTCTGAGGTACAGTAGACTCTGGTAAGGGCAATCAATTCAGCCACTTGTGCAGAAGTTACTTGGCACCAATAGGATGATTCCTCAGCTCCACTTAAAGTACATTTAGCATATGCAGCTTTTAGGATACCATATCGATTGCTTAGACATGAACCATCAACAAAAAAAGTATGGGCAGAATTTGTAAGAGGAACATCCAATATACCTGGTCTTGGTTTTGTGCATTACTTGGTTACATTGATAGTCATGATCAAAGTCGTTCTCATCCTCTCCCTGCAGAGTAGGCCAAAAAAGAAGCTGGATTTAGTTTGTTACATCTCCGGAGGAAAACATGCTGCGCTGCTAGAATAATTCTCTCATTGCGGGTTAGGCGGCTATTTGTCATGTGCTGCATTCTAGAGTGAATCATGAGAATCTTGATCAAATGAGGTACCATAACAATCAAAGGATAACCCTTCACAATCCCTTTTGTCTGCTGAATGCTAAGGCTCACCGCTGCAACCGCTTTGAGACAACCATGTAAAGCTGCGGCAACCAGATCAAGAGTTGCTGAATAATAGCAAATGGTACATTTGTACAGAGTTTGCACAGACAATGCACACCCATCTCTTTCATGACAAAAGAGCACAAAGTCTTTTGTATAGTCTGGCACTCCAAGAGCGGGTGGACTGCAAAGTTAATTTTTAAGCTCTTGGATGGCTAGCATGAATTCATCATTCTTTGATATCAGGTCATTGATATCAGCATGCGTCAGCCTAATCAAAGGATTTGCAACCAAAGAAAAATTTGGTATCCATTGTCGGCAGTAACCAACCATTCGCAAAAACTCTCACTTCTTGTGAGTAGTTGGGAATTTCATTTTAAGGACTGTCTCTATTTCTTCATGAGACACTCGTCTCATACCTTTTAATATTTGGTGACCTAGGTGATTGACTTCTTCCTGACAGTGCTGTAACTTCTCAGGTGAAACCTTATGTCCATTCTCAGCTAAATGATTACGTAATGCAATAGTATCTAGTTTGCAAGCTTCTTTTGTCATTGAGGTGATAAGTAGATCATCAATATATTGGATTAGGGTCACACTACATGGTAACTGCAAAGTCTCTAAATTCTGTATAAGAATTTGATTAAAATAGGAAGGACTCTCTGTATACCTTGTTGGGTGCGGCACCACACAAGGGCTTTCTCTTGGAACCGAAACACTAAGCGATACTGGCTCTCTTCATGAAATGGAACAGAGAAAAATGCTTGGCAAAGATCAATGACCATAAACCATTCTGCATCTGAAGAAATTTGGAATAAAATTACAGCAGGGTTTGGTACCAGAGGATAGCATGGAACTACAATCTGATTAATCTTTCGGAGGTCTTGTACTCATTTCTTGTTCGATTTTTGTAAGGCCAATATAGGTGATTTGCACAGACTTCCAAATACTTCCTTCAAGATTCCTTGCTCTATCATATTCTCAATAACAGGAGTCATTCCTTCAATCTGGAGTCATTGTACAAGGGGGCAAATCTGAGGAAATACAGCATTAGGTTTAAGAGTAATCTGTACGGGCTTGGCACCTTTAATCGATCCGATTTCCTTTCCAGTGAAATCCCAAACGTCTACCTTAACTGTCTTCTTCAAATCGATAGGCAAATCTTCAGTAGTGAGGACTGGGTAGAGTCTGACAACAGACTCTGGTGAATATAGTTTAAACTCATTATCAGCTGCTTGGGTCTCAATTCCTACACCATCCTGCGTACAACAAATGATACAGTTCAACTTACAAAGACGATCTCTGTCTAAAAGGTTTACAGGACTTGAATCATAAATTACAAATTCCTGGTGTACTTTTATATCTCCTATTTTTACTGGCACTGGAGCAGTGATTTGATTAATACATTGCTTATTTTAGATACCTACAACTTGTACTTCTTTGCCAGAGAGAGGTAGATTAGGGACCTCAACAGTTCTGACTGTCAAACAAGTAGCTCCTGTGTCTATTAAGGAAGCTACGGGATGTCCATTTACCTCTCCTTCAACATATGGTCCACTGTGATCCACTTCTAGGACTGCGCCAAGTATGCAGTCCTCCTCCTCCTCCCTCAGGCACCGACATTGGTCTTGATTTAGGGCAGTTTCAAACATCATAGGAACTGGGCCTTCTTACACTGTCAAGGGGTTTTGGGGAACTCTGTAATTTTTCTATTGGTGAGGAATACTTCCCTGCATCTATACTGGATTGCAACTGTTTAGTAACACTAGTAACGGCCATATGGGGTTTAGGGACTGGTAACATTTCTTCTGGACTGATCAAAGTTTCCCTTTGGGAATCTATTGCAAATCAGTCTGGATTGCATCAAACCTCCCTCTTTCAATGTCCCACCTTGTGGCATATGTGACATGGAGTAACTTTCTTCAAGGCACTTAAATTAGTCCCTGTGGCATTTCCCCTAACTTTCCTCTTCCAGGTATATTTCCACCATAAGTTGAGTAAACTCCTTGCATTTCCATTGCATAACTTGGATCTAACTCAGGAACCTGAATTGGAGACTTGAATCCCTTCATGCCTACATTTTGAGCTAATTGGATCTTGGTGATCATAAACCTTTCTTTCAATCCTTTTTGTTTTGCTTCTAGATTCTCACTGCAATACTTAGCATACTGTAAAATCTGATCTGCTGATTTTCTCTGACAAACAATAACACCTGTGGATATTTTCTGCCCTGTTGAGGGGACTCCATGCTCCACTATTCACTGCGCCTGAAGTCAGCAGTGCACACACAGTGTGGAAGGGGCCAAGGCCTACCAATCGCAAACAAAGCGCTCCTGGCAATCCTGCTGCACAGGATATTTTCTGCACTGACAAGGGGGTTCTCAGCCCCCACATACAGCACCCTGTTGAGGGAACTCCATGCCCCACTGATCACTGCAGCTGGAGGCCCCAGCACACACGCCGCGAGGAAGGGGCCGGGGCCTTCCAATTGTGCTACAAAGTGCTCCTGGCAATCCCCCTGTGAAGGATATTTTCTGCAGTGCCATGGGGAGGTTATCAGCCCCCAAGGACAGCACCCTGTTAAGGTGACTCCATACCCCACTGCTCACCGTGCCTGGAGGTGCCATCGCACATGCGGAGAAGAAGGGGGTGGGGCCTCCAATTGTGCTGCAAAACACTCCTGGCAATCACCCTGCACGGAACGCACCTGGGCAAAGGCCGGGTCAATGGCAGGCCCATCTGCGCAAGGAAGAGACAGGGCAGGGCCACCCCCCTGGCTCTGTGGGTAGACACTGCCTGGTGTTTCCTGAAGGATCATCATCATGTCTAGGTACACTTTCATCTCATTCTTTGTCCATACTTATCCACTGGAGCTCTGTTGGGGTGCATTATTTTGTTTGCCCATCACCTCAGCCTGCTTTTGAGCTGCCACCATTGAGGGGGAATGCAAGCTTCCGCTTTTAAAAAGTTAAACCGCGGCGAGGGGCAGGGCCCTATTAAGTTCTCCCAAGTGTGCAACACATTTGTGAATGTGTTCTTTATTTTCTTAAGGAAACATCCACTTGGTTGATAGTTGCTAGTTTTGTTTTTATGTCTGCTAATATCCTTTTTGCCCAAAGTTGGCGAACTAAAATGTTGGTTTTTCACTGACACCTTGTATTGCCATCCACCATGGTGAAAAGAAAAGCATCTGATGCTTTGCCTACCCCCACTCACCCAATGAAGTGCACCTCGATAGATCAGATGCTGGAGAAGGCAGTGGGGGTTATAAGCATGGAAATAGCCCTCACTTAAAGGAGATTGTCCCTAAGTTCTTGCAACAACACAGTGACATGGAGGAATCATCCCTCGATCTCTTGTCTATCCCTCCTGCTACTTGCTCTAATGTTGATTCTTTGCAGCTAGGAAAGGCTGCTACTTTCCATACTGGAGGGCATAAGGTGCCTGCTAAGGGCATAAAACCCAAGAGGGGGAGGGTGTGGCTTATCAGAGGCAGCCACTCAGACAGACTTTCAGGCAGATAACTCATCAATGATGGCTCGAGGGAACTCTGCGGTACGGTACGTTTGTACCCCTACCAGACTCTGGCCAGAAAGAGCTATCTATTGATGATTGCATCACCAATTTCAAGGTTCTGATACAGATTGAGCTCACCCTAATTTTAGCACACTTGGGAGCTATTGAAACCAAGCTTATGTCCTTTAGGCACAACAATCTCTGACCCAGCATAATCCCCCAAAAGCTTACTATGCCTAATTCTTTCGCTCCAACTCAACAACAAAATTCCTCTAATGAGCAATTTGTTTTCCATGCAGGTGTGCCTTCTTCACTTTAAGGCATTACTCACCCAGTTTATTCATCGCCTCTGCCTACTCAAACCACAGCGATCATTTCTATGGCAGGGGCTCTGCGGACAAAGTAGTTAATCCTGATTTACTCCCTAATCAGACCATTATAAACCTTCTTCCAGATGTTGTGGTTTTGACTTGTGTACCCCCCTTACGGAAACAATGTGAGGAGTCATATATGGGGGGGTGGGGGTAATAAAGTACTGGATTGGTTAGCACAGTAAAGGGATTTTCCCTTTGCTCTCTCTGATGAAATCCCGTTTACCTGAAGGATTGGCTGGATTGGTCTGGGCTTCATTACTTGTCAAGGGGACTGTGTCATCATTAATTTTAGATCCCTGCCTATGGCACGGACTATACTGGGCTGAGACCCAAGTAGACCTATCCACGTGAGCTCCATAGTCCATGTCCCTCTTGGGTTTTTCTATAAACCACTCCTTGTACGTGTGCACCCTCGAAATTTTGTCTCTGGCAATAATTTGGGGCAGGGACGAGGATCCCTCGGGTTGAGATCAGTCTCTTTACCGCCTAGTTCTTCTGTTACCCCCTCTGTTCCCCTTAATGGCTGTTTTAATGTTCCTGTAGAGAACTGGTTTGATATTTTAGCAGAAGTTGATTGACTGCAACAGCCTCAATCCAGAAGCCCGATTACTGATGTACCTGGGGGGGGGCAATAATCATGGAGAAGGGGCTTGGCATAGGAGCCATTGTGAGTTGGAATGTGGCCGGGTTAAAAGATAAGATCCTAAATCCAGATTGACTGGCATTTATTGATAAATTTGATTTTGTTGTTATGCAGGGAACCTGGGTTACCGAATTTATGTGGTGGATTTTCCTGTTACTCTTGCCCTGCTATACCATCTTGTCATGGAAAATCAAGGGGTGGGCTCTCAATATGGGTTTAACTAAATCTTAGGGTAGAAGTTTCAGTTATTGACACAGTTAGCCCTGCATACCAAGCCCTGCTTTTCAAGGATAGCCTGGGTTCTTTCTATTTTTATTTGGTACATTTTGACAATAATGATTTTACCAATTCTGTTCGCTCTCTAGTTGAGCAGTTGTTCAGGGATCACCACCTAAAGTATCGAAGGAAGTAAGAAACCTCGGAATGACCATGGACTCCAAGCTATCGATGAATGCCCAAGTGGACAAACTAGCAAGATCAAGCTTTGTCACTATAAAAACGGTGCGACAAATTTTTCACATATGGGATTTTCACACAAGGTTCAAGCTACCATCTCCCTTGTTCTGTCCAAACTCGATTACGCCAATATCCTCTACCACGGATCACCTTTAACAATCATGAAAAGACTACAACGGATTCAGAACTCGGCTGCCAGAATACTCATGCATATCAAACCGCGATACCACATCTAACCTGCCCGGAAAGCCCTGCATTGGTTACCGGTTGCCAGAAGATCCACGTTCAAGCTGCTTTGTATCACCCACAAAGCAATACATGGAATGGGACCGCTCTTCATCAGGAATAAAATCACCAAACACATTCAACAAAGGAACCTCCGCTTTAAAGTGGCACCTTGCCTCAAAATCTCAAGATACAAGAAAAAAACCATGGGTGGCACATCCTTCTCTGTTCAATCAGCAAAACTATGGAACTATTTACCCCCCAACATAAGATCCACGGACAACCACCTTATCTTCAGAAAACTACTCAAGAATTGGCTCTTCCCCACATAAGCACCATACGCAAACAGAAATTTACTGCATATCCCTCTGTATATAAGCATTTATTTTTACTATAGATATGTACCTATCTTTGTGTATTGCTTTGTATAAACATGTAGAATAATTATGTTGTTAAAATATAAATACAAATACATTTTTAAAGTACAATCACACTTGAAAAATCAGTTTTTATCTAATGCATCTTTTTACTTCCTTTATGCATCTATATACCTTCCATGTACTTGGATCTATTTATTTATTACTTTCTCCTAAAAAAGCAGATCTAATGCACTACCCTATTTCTCATCCTATACCTTTATCAATATATTTAATCTAAATATACCTACCTCCTTTATGCATCTATATACTTTCCATGTACTTATTGATCTATATATTTATCACTTTCTTCCAATTCAGCATATCCAATGCACTATCCTATTTCTCACCCTATACTTCTCTCAATATATATTCTACCCAAACTTTCTGACTCATCTCAAACTTCTTTCTACTACTCTTTCCAATGCACTACCCTATTTCTCACCCTATACCTCTATCAATATATCCTCTACATCCACTCTCTCATTTATCCCAAACCACATACCACTACTACGATCCCCAAAATAACCCTTTCTAGACTCTCCCATACTCTACCCCTCCTTGCATCATCTGACACCTCTTTTACTATACCGATCCCCCAAAACAAGCCTTTCTAAACTCTTCCCTCTGACTCTTCCCCTCCACATCCCCTTTTTACTCATCCCAAAGCCTCTTCCTACTGCTATGACCTCCCAAAAAAAAAAAAGTCTAAATCCTTCACTCTTCTATCACTCCACTATACTTTTCAATCAAAATAACAGACTAACATGTTTACTCCTCAAATTTCATATTTCACTATACTAATTCACCACGAATCTTTTATGGGTTCCAGAGTAGTGTGCTACTCGCCAAAAAAGCACTTCAACACCTCATCAGAGGTAGCAAGCACTATATAAATGCAAACCTTTTTCCCTCTTCTATCCCTCCGCTACCCTTCTCTATCCAAATAACTGAAAAACATATCCACCACTCAAATTACTTTCATATTTCACTATACTAATTTTCAACACTAATCCTTTGTGGGTTCTGGAGTAGCGTGCTACTCGCCAATAAAGCGCTTCAACACCCCATCAGGGGTAACAAGCGCTATATCAATGCAAACCTTTTTTCTCTTTTTTTATCCCTCCCCAACCCTTCTCAATCCAAATAACTGACTAACATATCCACCACTCAAATTACTTTCATATTTCACTATACTAATTCAACACTAATCCTTATGGGTTCCAGAGTAGCGTGCTACTCGCCAAAAAAACGCTTCAAAACCCCATCAGGGGTAGCAAGCGCTATATAAATGCAAACCTCTTTTTCCCTCTTCTATCCCGCCGCTACCCTTCTCTATCGAAATAACTGAATAACATATCCACTACTCAAATTACTTTAATATTTCACTATATTAATTTTCAACACTAATCCTTTATGGGTTCCGGAGTAGCATGCTACTCGCCAAAAAAAGCGCTTCAACACCCCATCAGGGGTATCAAGTGCTATATAAATGCAAACCTTTTTTCCCTCTTCTATCCCTCCGCTATCCTTCTCACTCCAAATAACTGACTAATGTCCACCACTCAAATTACTTTCATATTTCACTATACTAATTCACCACTAATCCTTTATGGGTTTCCGGAGTAGCGTGCTACTCACCCAAAAAAAACCCACCTCATCAGGGGTAACAAGTGCTATATAAATACTAACCTTTTTTCCCTCTTTTATCCTTCTGCTATCCTTCTGAATCCAAATAATTGACTAACCTACCCACCACTTAAATCACCTTCATATTTCACTATACTAATTCAACACTAATCCTTTATGGGTTCCAGAGTAGCGTGCTACTCGGCGAAAAAGCGCTTCGACGCCCCGTCAGGGGTAGTAAGCGCTATATAAATGCTATTACAATACAATACAATTACAAGCTTAAAACCTAATGGGACTGGCACCACACTACAACCTCGATTTTTGCAATGTGGTGAATTTAATGGCAAACTTGGGGATTTGCCCGAAGAATTGGGTTTCACAGGTTCAGTAGGGAAAGCAGCATCACTGGACATTAGAGGGTGGGAATTGAAGAACTTTGTAGTCTCATATGATTTTGTAGATGTAATTATCTTCTTTCAGGGCAAAGGGCCATGTAATCCACCTATCGGGGAGGGGTCTGTTAATGACTTTATATTTTCTCCCAGGCACTCCCTGCAGTGGTGCTCTAACAGTTCAATCATTGAAACCCAATGGGAGATGATAATGCATTATCAAAAGAAGGGGTTTTCCCCTTGGCTAAGGACAAACTGCCAACAGTATACACTGAAATTAATCAGCACTCAAGAGATGGGCTTAGATTAGTTTGGCACCTAAAAGATCCTAGCTATGAGCTTGGCCTCCTGTTTAATATTCATCTGTTGGTATTTATGGGTTGTTTACCAGAGAATTCTGAGGAAGATTTATCTACCTGTTACCAACTTTTATGCTCCTGCAGTAAGACCGTCTTGCTGAAACCACATCTTTCAGCCCCAGACCACCCACGCTTGTGAGATGCAAATCGTTCAGTGGTTAACCGCCGTTTGAGGAAAGCTTTATCGGGGTGCCAAAGAGATGTCAAAGAGGTCCAGAAAGCTAGGAGAAATTATAAACAATCTGTTAAGGACCAGAAGAATTCCTTGAATAAAGGAGACTAGGAAAAGCTGGAATTAGCAGCTGCCCAGAATAACAGTAAAGTATTCAGGGATATACTCAACAGGTTTCACCAGTGGGATGCTCCTCCTGCCCAACTTCTACTCTGTAACATTTCTGGCTTGGAGTGGATTTGGCATTTTACCTCTATTTACCAGCTGCCCTTAAACAAGATTACTTGCACATTTGGATAATTCTCTCCAGATTTCCCTTCATGAAGTGGTTGAACGTATCAGACATAGCTCAAGCGGTAAAGCCCCTGGGCCTGATGGGATCCCCATGGACTTACTTGTGCCCACTGCTCACTAATTTGTTCAATAATTCCCTGTGCAGTAGGGTCCCAAATTCCTGGGCCCTTTCAATAATTGTCCTAATTTTCAATAAAGAGGACTGAGGGTCCCCCAAATTGTACTGGCCGAGATCCCTTATTGACAGCTCAATGAAGATCCTAGGGAGGGTAATTCTAAATTGTCTGCCAATTTGGCTAGTGGCAATAACATCTTGTCCACATGACAATATGACTCTCGCCTAAGGCTAGGTACAGTGGAGCAGTGCCTGAACATGCACTTGATCATGAGTAAATATACGATTTCCAGACACTGCCCGCTGTACCTAGCCTTTCTGGATTTATCTTCCACATTTGATTGCGTAAATAGGGCTAAGCTATGGATGATCTTGATAGATTTGGGTGTGGATGTTCCCCTGGTAAACTTTTTACAATCCTTACATGAAAATCTAGAGGCCAGAGTGCGATATGGCAGAGCAGCAGAAACCTCCGATATTTTCCCTCTAGCTTGCGGGGTGCGTCGGGGTGCGTTTTGGCATACCTGCTTTACATTATCTACATTAATTAATTAGGTACCCACCTGTCTACCTCTACCAGTGGTATACCAAAAATTGCTAACTTATTTGTGCCAACATAATTATACTCCGACAATGCTGTTTTAATGGCTAGGATGCCCCGTGCCCTGCGCATTCTGGTAGTCTTTTGTTTCATTTATGGGTACTATGGACATGTTAACTAACTACAGGAAATCACACATAATGGCCTGTGGGCCAGTCAGGAGAAATCTGTCATTTCTAAAGCTGCAAGACCAATCCCTGAGTTCTGTGAAGAATTTCAGTTACCTGTCTGTCACTTTTGATTCTTCCAATTCTTGGCAAACCCAGGTTTATCAGCACTTATGAAACTAAGCAGGGCAGCCGGGTCCCTATTCAATCTTGTTAGAAGGGAAGGTAGGGGCCTTACCTCTCCTTACATCAAGATTTATAATTTGCGGTGTGTTCCTACAGCTACATATGGAGCGGGTTTTCGAGGTGCCATAATGCTTTCCCCATCCAAGTGGAAGAAAATAGGATTTGTAGGCAGCTTTTGAACCTTCCACCCACTAGCTCCCATTTCATCCTGTACTCTGAACTTATTTTGTAATATGCCACAGATAGAGTTAAAGTGGCCCCTCTCCTGCTTTGGGTGAGCATGTGGTCTAATACTGAAGTTAGTTTAAATTTAGAAATTATTTTAGATTGCCTCTATTTAGACAAGGGTCTTTCGATTCCCTGGTTAAAATACGTCAGTAAGTCTTTCACTGATATTGGTTTCCCCAAAATGTTTACCGCCCCAGCCACCATAAGTAAACTCAATAAGAGCCTGATAAAGTCCCATCATGAAGAGTTCAGTCTCTCCCAAAGAACAGAGGAGATTTTTAGTAAGCACTCTGTTCTTAACTGTATTCAACTAGCAACAGGAGAGCTGGTATTTTATCTAACTCTGGAGCTCTCTCTTTGAGAGAAGTCTCTTCTCTATAGATTTAGGGCAGATACTGTGTCATGTCTTTTGTGTTTTTTTGATGGGGCAAAGGCTTGGGACAGTAGTGGGAAACAACATTTACCCCGCATGCGAAACAACGCATGCCATTACAACACGGTCATTACAATGACCGCATTGTTACATTGCATGCCATTACAACGCAAGCCGTTACAACCACTTGCTGTAGGGGGCAGAAGGTGTTGGATTTTAAATCCAACACCTTCCCATCTGTTGCACAGACTGGAGTTTAAATAGTAAATGATACTATTCCAACATCCAGCGCCTCCCTACAGCAAGTCGTTGAAATGACTTGCATTGTAATGCTATGCGATGTAACAACGCGGTCATTGTAATGACCGCGTTGTAATAGCATGCGTTCTAAATGCATGCCTTATAACGTAGCCTATTCGGCAGTAGTATGCCAGCATGTCCTTGTGAAGGGTCAGCTGAGCAATCCTTGTTGCATTTTATGTTTTTTTGCAAATGTTATTGTTAAATTTTTTCAACACTGTCTTAAGCATTTTCTGAAACCACTAGCCTTCAAGAAATTTAGGGATGCCTTAACTAATCTCCAGATGTTAGGCAGTCCTGATATCTGTATCAGTGTTTGCTGTTTCAACAAAATGTCCGCAAGAAGTAGGAAATCGATGGAGGGGTAATGGCAGTGGAGGCAGCTTATCGCTAAGTTAACACACTTTATCGTAGCAGCTCACATTGCAATGAAGCTATGTTTTAAATCAATCTTGTACCAATGTTTTAAAGTTTTATAATGCATTTTATTGTATTTTTGTGAAGAATTGTATTTTGCTATTTTATGATTTTTAGCTAAAGGTGGAATAAAGATATTTTGGCTTGACTTGAAATAACACCTTCCGAAATTCGATCACTAATTTCTGGTCTCAACATATACACAAAAGATGGATGCAAGAAATCCTCCCATATTTTCACCCATAGGATAATTCATTCCACTATGTTCTCTATACACCTGCTTTAATCTCTCAAAGTATGCATTCACTGGTTCCTTTGGTTCTTGTGAAGTTCAAAATATTCTTGGTCAATTAAGTTCTTTTTGTGGGACTTTAGTCTTTAAATGTCTCATTACTTCCCAATATTTGACCCTAACTATAGGTGATGGGGCAGTAGTCCCTTACACCCGCAGGGGTTCTTGGGTGGGCTACTCAACAGGTCTCTTACCTTCTGCCCATGAGTCTTTTGGGAGTGCTACTTCAATTAAAACTTCCAAATCTTCCCACAAAACCCTTTATATGGTCACAATCTGCTCCATCTGAGTATACCATTAATCAGGGATCTCTCTAGGTTTTGTAAGAGTATTAGTAAAATGGAAAAGGTCTGCATGAGACCATGGAACATGTACATATGCTCCATCCTGATGTCTTGTGGTGGAAACTATTTTATCTTTTTACCCATAGCAGTTCCTTCTCCATCTTTCCCTTTTAGTTTCATCTTAACCTTCTCTGTCTTTGATCACAAGTCTCTGAGTTTCTCTGATCACTCCATTCTTTAATATTCTCAATTAACTCCTTTACTTGCATTCTCAATCCTCTAACTTCCAACATTTGCAGCAGTTTTTTGGTTGCATCCATTCTAGTGTTTCATCACAGCTTCTTTTGTTGCATTATATCAATGCCACATTCATCAGTCACTTTTTCCATCTTAGCACAAACCTCCCTCACCAGTTCCTATTGATACTCACATTGTTGTTCTTCCGTCAGCCAAATTTTGTCTCTCTGGAACAAGGATCGGGTTGGAGGGGTCAATTTAAATTTAGGGGCAAACCTTCTAGACCATGAAGGTACTGTACTGTTCTACAGCCAATTAATATTGAGACATAGGTCAGTTCCAATAAGGCCATGCTCAGCTGCTAAAATCTATTGCTGCATGGAACCTTTACAAGACTTTCACTAAGCTATAGAAATTCAACACCAGAGTTTCAATCTTTCGAGTGATGTAGTCCATATACCTCGAACTTTGGTGCTCCCCGATTGGAACTGTCACTTTCGAATCAAATCGGGGCTACATAAAACTTCTGAAACATTCTCATAAGAATGGCAGACAGTAAATCTTTTTGAATGCTTTTTGTAGGCATTTAAGTCAACATACAGAATGTGCCAATATTTAGGCCCAGATCTCTGTACTGGGGTGAATGTATGACATTGTTCTGCATTCTGTCCATCAATTGTTCTTTTTGCATTTGTCACCCCGAGTGGGACGGGTATGCCCTGACGTGGTTCCCGTGCTCTCCATGCCACTGGAGTCAAGCTATCCTGGCTGATGAGGGGTGAAACCCCGAAACCGGTCCTAGGATGCTTGTTTCTAGTCCAGGGAGGACCTGGCCTGGCAGTTCGGGCTGGACTGTTCCCTTGAGGCACAGGGTCAAGACTGATTTGCATATGGCTGGGTTCAAACTGGAATAGCATGGTGAGCAAAAAAACGATGGATTTAGGCCCAGATCTCTGTACTGGGGTGAATGTATGACATTGTTCTGCATTCTGTCCATCAATTGTTCTTTTTGCATTTGTCACCCCGAGTGGGACGGGTATGCCCAGACATGGGTCCCATGCTCTTCATGCCACTGGAGTCAAGCTATCCTGGCTGATGAGGGGTGAAACCCCGAAACCGGTCCTAGGATGCTTGTTTCCAGTCCAGGGAAGACCTGGCCTGGCAGTTCGGGCTGGACTGTTCCCATGAGGCACAAGGGTCAAGACTGATTTGCATATGGCTGGGTTCAAACTGGAATGGCATGGTGAGCAAAAATACGATGGATTTAGGCCCAGATCTCTGTACTGGGGTGAATTTATGACATTGTTCTGCATTCTGTCCATCAATTGTTCTTTTTGTAAGTAAATTAGCAGCATAGCATATAACTCATAAGTAAAAGAACTCAGTACAGTTCAGTATAAAATCTGTCATAGATACACCTTCTAACATGGGAGTAGGGGTCTTTGCTCTGTTGTGAGAGAAATGCACACTCTTATATAGGGCTTTGGACAAAGGGCTTCATACATTCGGTAGGAATACATGATTCATTAAGTTTAAACAAATAGGAAACAGTCTAAAGGAAACATTTCTACATAGAATACATTCAGTGATTTTCCCACCACCAATACATTATAGTTCGATCGTTCCCACAGTCTTGGTTGTACAGTTTAACTGATACAATATTAACAGAAATGGTACTATTAACAGAACTAGGATGAGCAAGATTTGTCCTTGGGTTAGTACAATCAGAAAGCTTTTATTTTGAAAACTTGTTCTGCTGACTTGTATGCAGTGCGATACAAAAGGGGATGATGGACGGAACGTTTGAGCCAATCAAACACTCAACCCCAGTCAACTGATCTGGGTTTAATCCATCATCATTCTTTAGCTCACTCCACCACCCCAGTTCAGACATGGCCATATGCAAATCAGTCTGACCCTGTGCCTCATGGGAACAGTCCAGCCCGAACTGCCAAGCCATGTCTTCCCTGGACCGGAAACAAGCATCCTAGGACCGGTTTCTGGCATTCCAGCCGTCATCAGCCAGGCTTGCTTGAATCCAGTGGCAAAGTGAGCAAGGGACCCACGTCTGGGCATACCCCCGCCAACTTAGGGCGAACAAAGCGATACAAAAGGGGATGATGGACGGAACGTTTGAGCCAATCAAACACTCAACCCCAGTCAACTGATCTGGGTTTAATCCATCATCATTCTTTAGCTCACTCCACCACCCCAGTTCAGACATGGCCATATGCAAATCAGTCTGACCCTGTGCCTCATGGGAACAGTCCAGCCCGAACTGCCAAGCCATGTCTTCCCTGGACCGGAAACAAGCATCCTAGGACCGGTTTCTGGCATTCCAGCCGTCATCAGCCAGGCTTGCTTGAATCCAGTGGCAAAGTGAGCAAGGGACCCACGTCTGGGCATACCCCCGCCAACTTAGGGCGAACAAAGCGATACAAAAGGGGATGATGGACGGAACGTTTGAGCCAATCAAACACTCAACCCCAGTCAACTGATCTGGGTTTAATCCATCATCATTCTTTAGCTCACTCCACCACCCCAGTTCAGACATGGCCATATGCAAATCAGTCTGACCCTGTGCCTCATGGGAACAGTCCAGCCCGAACTGCCAAGCCATGTCTTCCCTGGACCGGAAACAAGCATCCTAGGACCGGTTTCTGGCATTCCAGCCGTCATCAGCCAGGCTTGCTTGAATCCAGTGGCAAAGTGAGCAAGGGACCCACGTCTGGGCATACCCCCGCCAACTTAGGGCGAACAAAGCGATACAAAGGGGATGATGGACGGAACGTTTGAGCCAATCAAACACTCAACCCCAGTCAACTGATCTGGGTTTAATCCATCATCATTCTTTAGCTCACTCCACCACCCCAATTCAGACATGGCCATATGCAAATCAGTCTGACCCTGTGCCTCATGGGAACAGTCCAGCCCGAACTGCCAAGCCATGTCTTCCCTGGACCGGAAACAAGCATCCTAGGACCGGTTTCTGGCATTCCAGCCGTCATCAGCCAGGCTTGCTTGAATCCAGTGGCAAAGTGAGCAAGGGACCCACGTCTGGGCATACCCCCGCCAACTTAGGGCGAACAAAGCGATACAAAAGGGGATGATGGACGGAACGTTTGAGCCAATCAAACACTCAACCGATCTGGGTTTAATCCATCATCATTCTTTAGCTCACTCCACCACCCCAGTTCAGACATGGCCATATGCAAATCAGTCTGACCCTGTGCCTCATGGGAACAGTCCAGCCCGAACTGCCAAGCCATGTCTTCCCTGGACCGGAAACAAGCATCCTAGGACCGGTTTCTGGCATTCCAGCCGTCATCAGCCAGGCTTGCTTGAATCCAGTGGCAAAGTGAGCAAGGGACCCACGTCTGGGCATACCCCCGCCAACTTAGGGCGAACAAAGCGATACAAAAGGGGATGATGGATGGAACGTTTGAGCCAATCAAACACTCAACCCCAGTCAACTGATCTGGGTTTAATCCATCATCATTCTTTAGCTCACTCCACCACCCCAGTTCAGACATGGCCATATGCAAATCAGTCTGACCCTGTGCCTCATGGGAACAGTCCAGCCCGAACTGCCAAGCCATGTCTTCCCTGGACCGGAAACAAGCATCCTAGGACCGGTTTCTGGCATTCCAGCCGTCATCAGCCAGGCTTGCTTGAATCCAGTGGCAAAGTGAGCAAGGGACCCACGTCTGGGCATACCCCCGCCAACTTAGGGCGAACAAAGCGATACAAAAGGGGATGATGGACGGAGCGTTTGAGCCAATCAAACACTCAACCCCAGTCAACTGATCTGGGTTTAATCCATCATCATTCTTTAGCTCACTCCACCACCCCAGTTCAGACATGGCCATATGCAAATCAGTCTGACCCTGTGCCTCATGGGAACAGTCCAGCCCGAACTGCCAAGCCATGTCTTCCCTGGACCGGAAACAAGCATCCTAGGACCGGTTTCTGGCATTCCAGCCGTCATCAGCCAGGCTTGCTTGAATCCAGTGGCAAAGTGAGCAAGGGACCCACGTCTGGGCATACCCCCGCCAACTTAGGGCGAACAAAGCGATACAAAAGGGGATGATGGACGGAGCGTTTGAGCCAATCAAACACTCAACCCCAGTCAACTGATCTGGGTTTAATCCATCATCATTCTTTAGCTCACTCCACCACCCCAGTTCAGACATGGCCATATGCAAATCAGTCTGACCCTGTGCCTCATGGGAACAGTCCAGCCCGAACTGCCAAGCCATGTCTTCCCTGGACCAGAAACAAGCATCCTAGGACCGGTTTCTGGCATTCCAGCCGTCATCAGCCAGGCTTGCTTGAATCCAGTGGCAAAGTGAGCAAGGGACCCACGTCTGGGCATACCCCCGCCAACTTAGGGCGAACAAAGCGATACAAAAGGGGATGATGGACGGAGCGTTTGAGCCAATCAAACACTCAACCCCAGTCAACTGATCTGGGTTTAATCCATCATCATTCTTTAGCTCACTCCACCACCCCAATTCAGACATGGCCATATGCAAATCAGTCTGACCCTGTGCCTCATGGGAACAGTCCAGCCCGAACTGCCAAGCCATGTCTTCCCTGGACCGGAAACAAGCATCCTAGGACCGGTTTCTGGCATTCCAGCCGTCATCAGCCAGGCTTGCTTGAATCCAGTGGCAAAGTGAGCAAGGGACCCACGTCTGGGCATACCCCCGCCAACTTAGGGCGAACAAAGCGATACAAAGGGGATGATGGACGGAACGTTTGAGCCAATCAAACACTCAACCGATCTGGGTTTAATCCATCGTCATTCTTTAGCTCACTCCACCACCCCAGTTCAGACATGGCCATATGCAAATCAGTCTGACCCTGTGCCTCATGGGAACAGTCCAGCCCGAACTGCCAAGCCATGTCTTCCCTGGACCGGAAACAAGCATCCTAGGACCGGTTTCTGGCATTCCAGCCGTCATCAGCCAGGCTTGCTTGAATCCAGTGGCAAAGTGAGCAAGGGACCCACGTCTGGGCATACCCCCGCCAACTTAGGGCGAACAAAGCGATACAAAAGGGGATGATGGACGGAACGTTTGAGCCAATCAAACACTCAACCCCAGTCAACTGATCTGGGTTTAATCCATCATCATTCTTTAGCTCACTCCACCACCCCAGTTCAGACATGGCCATATGCAAATCAGTCTGACCCTGTGCCTCATGGGAACAGTCCAGCCCGAACTGTCAAGCCATGTCTTCCCTGGACCGGAAACAAGCATCCTAGGACCGGTTTCTGGCATTCCAGCCGTCATCAGCCAGGCTTGCTTGAATCCAGTGGCAAAGTGAGCAAGGGACCCACGTCTGGGCATACCCCCGCCAACTTAGGGCGAACAAAGCGATACAAAAGGGGATGATGGACGGAACGTTTGAGCCAATCAAACACTCAACCCCAGTCAACTGATCTGGGTTTAATCCATCATCATTCTTTAGCTCACTCCACCACCCCAGTTCAGACATGGCCATATGCAAATCAGTCTGACCCTGTGCCTCATGGGAACAGTCCAGCCCGAACTGCCAAGCCATGTCTTCCCTGGACCGGAAACAAGCATCCTAGGACCGGTTTCTGGCATTCCAGCCGTCATCAGCCAGGCTTGCTTGAATCCAGTGGCAAAGTGAGCAAGGGACCCACGTCTGGGCATACCCCCGCCAACTTAGAGGCGAACAAAGCGATACAAAGGGGATGATGGACAGAACGTTTGAGCCAATCAAACACTCAACCCCAGTCAACTGATCTGGGTTTAATCCATCATCATTCTTTAGCTCACTCCACCACCCCAGTTCAGACATGGCCATATGCAAATCAGTCTGACCTTGTTCTGCATTCTGTCCATCAATTGTTCTTTTTGTAAGTAAATTAGCAGCATAGCATATAACTCATAAGTAAAAGAACTCAGTACAGTTCAGTATAAAATCTGTCATAGATTCACCTTCTAACATGGGAGTAGGGGTCTTTGCTCTGTTGTGAGAGAAATGCACACTCTTATATAGGGCTTTGGAGCAAAAAAACGATGGATTTAGGCCCAGATCACTGTACTGGGGTGAATGTACGACATTGTTCTGCATTCTGTCCATCAATTGTTATTTTTGCAAGCGATAAGTTGGCTGGCGAAGAGTTAAAACATGCTTCCTTCATTAGGTGTTGGCCATGGATTGCAATTTTCATGATGTTAGGTCGAGAGCCACAACCATAACAGGCTTCTGCAGCCCTTGCGGCACAGAGGGCCCACGACTTACAGGGGGTCCACCGTCCAGCTGAAGGCTTAGGAATATCTGTGAGGCATGGAATGGCACGGCCTCCTCACCATATTCTGCAAAGGAGCCACATGATTTTGCATTACTCCACTGGCATGCTGACCTCCCCACAGTCCGCCACCACTCTAAACCGTGTAGCGGGCATGCCCGCGTGGGAGTACGGCCTACCCGAGTCCGAACAGATTGCACTCAGACACAGAATGCCAGTGAGGGCAAAGACCCTGAGCAGTCTTCAGCCCGTTTATTTATCTCACCGGGCGAACCCGCCCTGAGGAGTGTTACACGTGCAACATTGTTCAGGAGAGCCCCGATGGCTCTTTACATCCCTCCTTTTCTTTAGCGACTACCAACAGCATTCACATCATGATCGAGGTGGACCGCATACAAAGTCTCTGAGCCGTTGGCTAGGTGCAGGGTTCGGCCAGAGACCATACTTCTGGCTCCGGAAGCTGGAGTTATACCCTGCTTCAGCTGGGGTGCAGGTTAAAGACATGCTCGGGACGCTCTGGCATGTGGAACCGGTGTCTGGGGTTGCTCCGCCGGTACCCAGCAACGTCTTGACTTCCTCCGGGTGTCACAGGAGGTGATGTACAATCGCCCAATGAGTCCATTTCCCTCTCCGGGTCGGTGGCCCCATCTTGATTGGGGCTGGACCAGGGCACCTTCTTGAACCAAGATGTGTTTCTGTTCACAGTTCCCGTGCCTCTTTGAGCGGAGACGATGGTCCCTCGGATGTCGACAAATCTCCACACCTCGGGCTCATAGGGTGCCCAGAATTTTCACCCGGGGTGCCTGTCTTTCACCACCTCATAGTCGCCCACACGCAGGGAAGGTGCCTCGGCACCTCGGACGAGGCTGGCCTTCCGATTGGTGGTCTCCCTCTGGGCTTGCACAGCTGCACTATCCCTTCGGCAGGGTGCCAAGCAGGGTCTGTCTGGGATGCTGTCTCGTGGGGCACGCCTGAAAAGAAGATGTGATGGAGCGCAATGGGTGGTGCTGTGAGGGGTTTGGCGATATGTGTCCAGGAATTGTTGAAGTGAACCCTCTGCATCCTCTTCTCTCTCCGCTACAATTCGCAGCACCCGGTGGAGAGTCCTCATAAAGCGTTCAACCTCGCCATTTGCCTGGGGCCATTGCGAAGTGATTTTTCTGTGTCGAATGGCCTTCCGCGCCAGATACTACTGTAATTCTCTGCCCTGGAACGGGGGCTCATTGTCCGATTTGATCTCATCTGGGAGGCCCAGTAGCGCAAAGGTCTTGTCAAGGTCAGCTTGGACCTGCGGAAATGCGGTGGACGAGATCACTTCAACGATGGGGAACTTGGAGTGGGAGTCCATCAGAACCAGAGTGCTGCTGCCATCGGGGAAGCTCCAGAAGTCGATACTCACTTTGGACCACAGTGTTTCACATGGCTCCTCTGTGATGACTGGTGCCGGAGCCAGGTCACCTCCAGTGATCGTGCAGGAGTGACATTCCCGAACCTTCTCCTCGACGAGGACATCCATGCCGGAGAACCACACCTTACTGCGGAGGCAAGCCTTGGTTTTCGCCATTCCTTGGTGTCTGACATGTGCCAACTCAATGAACTGATTTTGTAGCTTGTTTGGGACTACGATGGCGTGTCCGCGCAGCACGATTCCGTGTTCGCCCTCACTCAGTTCGCTGTGAACTCTCCATAGTTGCTGCCACGCGTGGTGATCTTTTGTGTTCAGGGAGTGCGCCCCATCTAAAAAGCGTTGCCATCCTCTGGCGAGCAGGGCTTCCTTGACTCTCGTCAGGTTTTCATCCAGTGCCGTTGGCACTCCTATTTCTTCCAGCGTCAACACCTAGGGGCATGCCTCTTGGGTCACCATCTTGATGAGCGATTCGGTGTGCTCTTCATCCATCTGTGACTGTCGCATATCTGTCTCAGAAGGATGGCGCGAGAGGTAGGCAGCCGGATTGTTGGTGCCAGGGTGAAATAAAACCTCGAACCGGTATGCTTGAAGTTGGACCGCCCACTGTTCGATCTGGTGGGGGCAGTCTTCATGTCCCGGCAAACAGGGGGATCAGCCGCTTGTGGTCTGTCACCACCCGGACCTCGTGCTCATAGAGGTACAGATAAAAATGCTGGCATGCCCATTTGATGGCAAGGGCTTCCCTCTCGATCTGGGCGTACCTCATCTCAGTGTCTGATAGTGCCCGGCTGCCGTACATGATGGTGGCCCACTCTTTTCCTTCACTCTCCTGGAGGAGAACCGCTCCTAGGCCGACTGGACTTGCATCAACGACCAGCTCGGTGCGCCTCCCAAGGCGAAAATACGCATTGACTGTTTTGTCCATCAGGGCAGTCTTGATGCCCTGGAACGCTGCATTCACTTTCGGGGTCCACTCCCAGGCTGCCCCGCTGCGTGTGAGGGCTCGTAGTGGTTCTGACAGGGAGGCCAGGTTAGGTATGAACCGGCCACAGTACGTGGCTATCCCCAAGAAACTGCAGACCTCTCTAGGGGTGGTGGGTGTTTGGGCCTTTCGTATGGCGGCCGCTTTCCTTGGATCCACCTGGAGCCCTTCCCTCGAGAAGATGTACCTGAAGAAGTCGACTGACTCCTGATAGAATGAGCACTTTGCCTTGTGGAGGTCAGGCCACTGGTTGCCAGGCATTGGAGGGTGTCCCTCAGGTGCGTGTGATGTTCTTCTAGAGTGTTTGAGAGCACCAGAATGTCATCACAGAGATTGATGACACCCTGCAGCCCGACAGTGTCACCCTGATGTCATTCTGGAACACTTCAGCTGCCGATGACACCCCAAAGCTTAATTGCTTGTACCTCCTGAGGCCCACGTCGGTGGAGAATGTAATGATGTATCTGCTCTCGGGGGCGAGCTCCAACTGCTGGTATCCATCATTTAGGTCTTGCTTGGAGAACCACTTCGCCCCGTTGAGGTCACCCACGATGTCATCCATGGTGGGCATTAGGTGTCGTTCCCTCTTCACAGCCTGATTGGGGAGGCGCATGTCAACACACAGCCGGATGGCCTGAGCTGTTTGGGCTTTGGAGCGATGACTAGAGGTGACACCCACGGGGTCGGGCCGGATACTCTCTTGATGACGCCCAGCTCCTCGAGTTTCCTCAACTCTTCCTCCACCTGCAGATGTATGTGGAATGGCACTCTTCTGTGCCTCAGTGCTGTTGGTCTGATCGAGGAGTTGATGTGCAGTTTGAACTGTTTGCCTTTGAGTTTTCCCAGGCCCTCGAATAGCTGTGGGAATTCTTGTAGGATGGCGTCGGCATGGGAGTCGTGCACTTGATTGGCAAAGAAGACCAGGCCCAGGTCTTCTGCCGTGTGGCCACTGAGAAGAGTGCCTTTCTTCCCTTCTGTTACATGGAACCTTGCCCATGTTGTGTGCTTGTCGCTGGCCACTTCTGCTTCTATCATTCCTCTCAGGGGGAGCGGGTGAGTCCCTCCGTAGGTGTATATCCTTGCATTTGTGGGAGAGAGAGGGTGGCATGGTGTGAGGCGTTCATATTGCGCAGAGTCCATGATGTTCACCGATGCCCTGGTGTCGATGAGTGCTTGCACTGTAGAGCCGGTCAGTTGGTCGGAGCACATGGGAGGTGGTCGCCATCATTGATCTGCGTGGCCTGCGAAGGATATTATGAACATGTCGTTGTCGTCTCCCTCCGTGTCGAAATCGTGCCCAGGTGTTGTGTCATCCCCTTGGGTGAAGTGGTCATCCATTGATAGTTGCCTGATATTCGGTGTGAAACCACGTGGCCTTGCGAAGGTTGGCCGAGATTTTCCGTTCCTGCATACCCTGGCAAATTGATTCTGTTTTCCGCACCGGGAGCAGACCTTTCCTTTTGCGTAGCAGGGACCCGTTGCTGGATGTTCAGCCCCACAGTTTCCACAGGGCCTTCCTGTTGTGTCTTCGTGGTGGAGACGACCGGGTTCGGTCGTCTTTGAATGACCTCGACTTTTTCTTCTTTGACTTGAACGGGGCGGGGAATGTAGGACGTGGCGGCATTCCTGTTGATAGAAGCCTCCATTTCGTCAGCTCGGGAGTTTGACAGTTCGTGGGACCTGGCCAGTATGAGGATGTCGTCCAGTGACATCCCAGGTTGGCGAAGAATCAGCGGCCTTAATAACACCGACCGACACCCTTGAATGGTCTGGGCCCTTATTTCCTCCTTCTGATGTGGGGATGTGCATGTGCTCGCCAGCCATCTCAGGCGGGCATAGAACATGTCAACCAATTCTGTCTCGAATTGTTTGGCCTGTCGCAGCTTGAAGCGCTCGAAATCTGGGTTAATTTAGGGGTCGATGTGCCGGTCCAGGGCTGCCGCCGCAGCATTAAAGTCATTCTCATCTTCTGTGTTTGGGAGGGTTTCGAAGAGGTCATACAGTTCTCTGCCCCCATAGTGCATGAGCAACGATCTCTTGACTGCCCCATCCGTCTCTCTCGTGCCCCTAAAGTAGTGGTTGAGGCGTCCTATTCAAGACTTCCAGCGGGGGCCGCTGTTGTTGGGTCAGCGAGCTCGCTGAACGGTGGAAGCAGGGTCACTGGGGCATGGCTGTGGTGTTGAGGTGGCTCAGCTGCACCTGCCTGTGGGCCATCTGCGCCTACTTGAGGTGCTGTGCTCATGGTAGCAGTTGTTTCTGGTGGGGTCTTGCTGTCTTCCCTTTTTGTGATGGCGACACTAGGTATCCCTCCTTCCACCAGGCTTTTGGTGTGAGTGCCCCTGTTATTTTCTCACAAACAGGGGGGAATTATGTTGGTGGGGGGGCGCCGGGTTGATGGGGAGCCCTCCAGTGTCCAAACCCCTTGTGGCTGTTAGGTACACAGCTGGCAGACTTACTGCCCCCGTTCTGTCAGGGGTTTGTTGGCCACCTTGGTAAAGTTATTATTTGCACTTTTGATTTCTCTCCTCTTTTTTTTTTTGACACATGCCCGCAGGGGGGCCTTGTGAGGTTCAGCGCGCTCACCTTTACAAGGACGTCAATGTCCTTGGCTGCACATTGCAGGCCTGTCACGGCCTGATGCGCACTTGAGTTCTGGGGCGGGCCGCTGCCTGCTGGGAAGAAACCGGTGGAGCAGGAAATGAGGCGCCAGGCCGCCGGATATCGAGAGAGCCTCCGGCAGTCACAGCTGGGCCCGGACGACGACGAGGTCACCGCGGGAGGCGGGGATCCACTTCCGCCGAGGAAAATCAGGGGAGTAGCGGCTGCGAGGCGTCTCGCCGCGCGATGTCACAGGTGGGCTGGGAGCTCGACAGGCGATGCAGGCAAAGGCAGGTGAGCCAGCGAGGCGCAGGTCCAGTACCGGCCTCGTCGCCAGTGTGGAAGGCGTGCCCGCGTGTGAGTACGGCCTACCCAGGTCCCCGAACAGATTGCACGCACACACAGAATGCCAGTGTGGGTAAAGACCCAGAGCGGTCTTCAGCCCGTTTATTTATCTCCTCGGGGCGAGCCCACCCTGAGGAGTGTTACACTTGCAACATTGTTCAGGAGAGCCCGGATGGATCTCTACAGACCATATTGAAAGACGGTAAAATGTTCACTGCTGCTCTGACAAATTTCACGCTCTCCTTCCGGTATCGACAAACACAGCAGTTCTATTTTTTGACAAACGGTAAGAATAAATGCATTGAAAGTCCATGTTTTAATATAGTGAACCTTTAAATGCTGAGAATCGGAATACTACTTTTTGTTATAATGTGATTTCCTTATGTGATTGTTAGACCCAGGGTTCAAATCCCCTACCTCTGCCACCCAGATGCTAGAACCGGGGTTCAAATCCCCTGGTTGGCTGAGGTAGGTACCCGCGTTCCAACGTCAGGGAAACGAAGGTCACCTTCTGAGATAGCCCCGCTCACCCCCTTGGTAGCTTGGCACGAGAAGCCAGGCTTATCTTCAAGGCAAATGTGTAAAGTATTTGCAATCATGCTCACAGTAACCCAATGATGACACCACAAATAGACTCCACACGAGTTTTATAAAACGATTATACATTTTATATAAAAAGATATACGATCAGACCACACGATATAAATCCAACAAATGCTTATTTGTAATATTCCTCCTGGCCGGTTGTTAGGCCAGCCAGCCCTATCAGTTCTGGCGATATTAATGAGCACTTCTAAACATCCTACTCTAATCCTAACACCCTGTTATGCAGATCGTAATGCTAGAATCAGGTATTGCTGCAATGTAAAAATAATGCAATGTGTACGCAACAATCAGGCACTTTGCGATGTAAACATAATGCAATGCGTAGCACAACCACCAGGTACGTCGTTATACAGATGTAAGGCAATGCGTAATACACTAATCAGGTAGTCCGTTATGCAGGAATAATGCAATGCGTCATACGCCAATCAGGTAGTTCCTTATGCAGAAACAAGGCAATGCGTAATACGCCAATCAGGTTGTTCGTTATGCAGAAACAGTGCAATGCGTCATACACTAATCAGGTAGTTCATTATGCAGAAATGATGCAATGTGTAGTACGACAGTCAGGTACTCCGTTATGCAGTAATGGAATAATGCGTAATACACTCCGGCACCGATCACTGTGCCGTAGGCGGTCTCTCCGCCTCTCCTTCTGACTTGCAGTCAGACTCTCAACAGTTGCCCCCAACACAGGTACGATGTAACCAAAAAGTGCAGCTCCGCACTCCGGTTCCTGTACTGCCACTCCCTTGGCAATACGGGCCGCGATACGAGCCGAAGCAGAGGCTCACGCTGCCGGAACGAGAGAGAGGCCGAGAGCGTCTCCCTCCGAGCCCGCACCCCACCCCAGGAGTCGACACACGTTACCTGGGGGGCGCGAACTCACTCTCCTCTCCTCGTCCAGCGGCTGGGCCTCCAATGCAATCTTTGTCAATTGGCAACGGCGGGCTCGGGCCGGCGGCTCAGCTCCTCCGGGGCTGCCGGTCCGGGTTGCTACAGTTACGAAGATCTCAGGCTGCCACAGGGCACACACACACAGCGTCGCTGAGTCTTCCTTGAACTTCGAGTGCACGATCACTGGGCACTCCACACGAAGGTCTCAGGCTGCACGAAGATCACGTGCGCAGCGCCGCTGAGACTCACTTTAACTCTGGTGCACACGATAACAAGGCAAATCCTTACGAAGGTCTCACGGTGCCCAACGCACCCGCACACAGCGTCGATGAGACTCACTTGGATTCCGGTGCACACGATACGGGACAATTCGCACAAAAGGTTCAGGCTGCACGAAGCACACAAACACAGCGTCGCTGATCCTTGCTTGGACTCCAGGTGCCCACGATCACAGGGCACGCCTTTCGAGGGTCTCAGGCTGCAACAAGCACGCACACACAGCGCCACTGAGACTCTCATGGAAACTTTTGTGTTCCTGTGTTTCCGCAACAGGGAGCCAGCTCACCTCGGGCCCTAGGGGATAAGTTACTTCAGGACACAGCACACAGCAAAGTCCTTCAAGCAGGGGGACACAGCACACAGCAAAGTCCCTTTAGCCTTTCCTTGGTTAAAACAGCAAACTGCAGGCCAGCCCCAGAACACACAGCAGGGGTCGGTCCTATCCTTCAGTCTATTCAGTTGTTTCTTCCTTGGCAAAGGTCCTCTTGACCACAAAGTAGCTCCAGTCTTGTTCACACTTGATCAAGCCATTCTCCAAAGTTCAGGGGTTTCAGGTCTCATAGTTATACCCCTCAATGGCTTTGAAGTCTTTGTATTCAGGGGGCACTGACCCCTGTTCAAACCAGTTCTGGGTGCCTCCCTGCCAGTGACACCTTTATCCTTTGATTAGTGGGAGTCTGGATTCTCAATCACTCAGCAGGAGATGGGACAATTGTTTTATAGCAGCAACCCAGGCCTCTTCACCTCTAGGGGCTACTCCTCCCCCTACACTCCAGATGCAGGTCAGCCTGTTGCTGTCTCACCTCCTCCCCTGGGTCAAGACATTCCCCAGATCCTATCGCTTTCAAATCCAGACAGTCAATCCACAACCAGGCAGAGACACACAGAAAGGTTAGAGCACAAAAACTCAGCCACTTCTAAAAGAGTGGCTTCTGAACACACAATGCAAAAACCATCTTCATAAAAAGATGTGTTATTACATTGTGAGTTCAGGCATACTAAACTTCACCTTTCCATCTTAAGCCTTTGGGAAGAGAGGCTGGAAAACATATTACACAGCCTCCCCATTCTATCCTGTGGGCAAGATGCCCTTTCAACAGTGAAAAACGAAATGGAGATTATTTCACTGTCAGGACATGGTACACACCTTAGTACATGTCCTACCTTTCACATGCACTGCACCCTGCACAGGGGGTACCCTAGACCTACCATAGGGGTGTCTGACATGCATAGAAAGGGAAGGGTAAGGTCTGGCAAGTGAGTGCACTTGTCAGACAACATGGCAGTTTAACAAACTGCGCGCCGGGCCTGCAATGGCAGGCCTGAGTTCCCTTTTTAAAGCTACTTGTGTGGGTGGCACAAACAGTGCTGCAGGCCCACTAGTAGCATTTGCATTACCAGCCCTGGCACACATAGTGAACTTTACTAGGGACTTTACTAGTAAGGCAAACATACCAATCATGGACAACCAATTACCATTACACTTTACACAGGGAACACTTGCACTTTGACACTGTTCAGCAGTGGCAAAGTGTCCAAAGCATCTAAGTTGGCAACAAAATGTCAGAAAAAAGGTCTAGGGGGAAAGCAAAAAGTTTAGGGAACTTTAGCCAAAAAAGGCCAAGTCCCACACAACCCCCTCCCAGTCAAAAGCCAGGGTAGACCAATCAACTACCTTGATGGACTTCCCTGCTTAGGGCGATAGAACACGGACGCAGGCCCACTACCACAGGGACACCCTCCGGTTCTATGCTTCCTGACCCCAGGCGATTCTCTTGGTCACTACTCCCTGGGCCAACTATGCCGCTCCATGGGTACTTCCAGACAGTTGGGGCCTCTCTAAGGGGCGCTGGCCCCTTGCCAGCCCCCACCTAGAGCGGTATCCCTGGAAGACCCATCAGTCAGGAGACTGTTCCCAGTTATCCTGTCCTCCAGGTTAGATGTGGGTGCACCCTGGTCACTCCTAGGGGACCCTGCCCTCCCGGCTGGACACTGTCCCACGGGTTTTCCCACTGAGGGATGCCTCCCTCTCTTAACCTTCCATTTAGATTTCTGTGCCTGCCATTTAGGAATGGCACCCACAAACTTCAGGACTGGGGGAGCTCTGATGACAGATGCCCTACGCCCTCCTGACGCTAGGTGTTCTCCCTCGCACAGCTGGCAAGTAGGCGCTAGGCCTCACACCTGGTGCTCCTGTAAGGAACCCTCCAGTCTCTGGGGTGGGGTGGTGAACCCCTGGGGACGCTGCTCACACTCCCTCCCTCTCCTTTGAGACAGGGCACTAGCCTGCATGCCCTTTCCACTACTCTGGGACCTAACGGTTCTACTTTGCCTCTCTTCCCTCTCTAGGGCCTCTTCGTGCCCTTGGACCCATGACCAGGGGTCCGGCTCTTGTGCCAGCTCCCGGGAATCAAAGAGCTTGCACCCTAACACGGGTTGGTGCAATCCTGGAAAACAATTACTGAGCCTAGGCTCCCTAGGAGTAAGGTTGAGCAACCCCTTCAAATCATTTGCCGTGCTCACCAACACCCAGTCATCCAGTGCACGCTTGTACTCATCCACACTTGGCACTGGCTGTACGCTGCCACCATTCAAACTGGACTCTGTCTGTTTAAACTTAATGTCCAGTTCCCCCAAGCTTAACTCATGAGCTAAGAGAATCTTTTTCTCTTCCAAGGCGAGAGCACTCCTGCTCTCCTCTGCCTGAGTTTTAAGTTTTGAAACCTCCAACTCATGCTCTCTGACCCTTTGGTTTTCCTCCAACTCCTCTGGTGAAAAACTCCTCCCTGAATGGTTACTACCAGTCCCTAAGGCTGGTCCGTCCACTGGCAAATCCTGTGGACCAAATCCATTCCCTGGGTCATCCTCATCCACCTCAACATCACCCGCCTCCTGAGTCCCTTTGGCTTCCCACCAGGCCCTCAAGGCCATTTGCAGCTCCTCCTTCTTGGCGCTACCTTTCATGGGACATCCCAAAGCTCTGCAGAATTGCCTCAATTGATCAACTTTGTAGGTAAGCAATGCCTCAATGTTGAACTCTAATTCTGCAGCCTCACCGGCTACTTGACTCCTCTGAGACATGATGTGTGGCTTAAAGGTCGCTCAAAAATAAAACCAACTAGAACCAACAAATCAAGAACACAATATGTGGTTGCGTCGTGGTCTGCACTAACTTGTGATGTACACCAATTACTGCGAGTGAATTTGCAAAAACACATTCAGATCCCACACCACTGACCACCAAATGTTAGACCCGGGGTTCAAATCCCCTACCTCTGCCACCCAGATGCTAGAACCAGGGTTCAAATCCCCTGGTTGGCTGAGGTAGGTACCTGCGTTCCAACATCAGGGAAAGGAAGGTCACCTTCTGAGAAAGCCCTGCTCACCCCCTCGGTAGCTTGGCACGAGCAGCCAGGCTTATCTTCAAGGCAAATGTGTAAAGTATTTGCAATCACGCTCACAGTAACCCAATGATGACACCACAAATAGACTTCACACGAGTTTTATAAAACAAGTATAAATTTGATATAAAAAGATATACGATCAGACCGCACGATATAAATCCAACATATGCGTATTTGTAATATTCCTCCTGGTGGGTTGTTAGGCCAGCTAGCCCTTATCAGTTCTGGCGATATTAATGAGCACTTCTAAACATCCTACTCTAATCCTAACACCCTGTTATGCAGATCGTAATGCTAGAATGAGGCACTGCTGCAATGTAAAAATAATGCAATGCGTACGCAACAATCAGGCACTTTGCGATGTAAACATAATGCAATGCGTAGCACAACCACCAGGTACGTCGTTATACAGATGTAAGGCAATGCGTAATACACTAATCAGGTAGTCCGTTATGCAGGAATAATGCAATGCATCATACGCTAATCAGGTAGTTCATTATGCAGAAACAAGGCAATGCGTCATACGACAATCAGGTAATTCGTTATGCAGAAACAGTGCAATGCGTCATACACTAATCAGGTAGTTCGTTATGCAGAAACAGTGCAATGCGTAATACTCTAATCAGGTACTTCGTTATGCAGAAATGATGCAATGTGTAGTACGATTAGATTAGATTAGATTAAAATACTTGTAAAGCGCATGGCTGCCTCGGCAATGAGGCGTCCCAGCGCTGAGCAAGACAGAGAGAGGCATAGATGAGATTAGGGTTGAGGAAAAAGCCATGTCTTCACATGCCGTCTGAAGGTCTGATGATCGGAGATGTTACGAATATAGAGAGGAAGAGAGTTCCAGAGGGCAGGGGCCAATCGCCTGAAAGAGCGACCACCAGATCTAGTCCTTCGTACGCGTGGAATGCATGCGAGGGCAAGATTAGCCGATCTCAATGCTCGAGGAGGGTGATAGAGAGTACACAGGTCACTCAGAGTGTCCGGACCAATACCGGTCAGAATCTTGTGCACAGTGCAGAGCGCCTTAAAATGCACACGATGTGCAAAGGGCAGCCAATGCAGACGGAGAAGGAGGTTGGAACATGGCTGTACTTAGGAAGAGCAAAAATAGCGCATGCTGCAGCGTTCTGAACCCGTTGCAGTCGAGTCAGCACTCGACTGTCAGGTACTCCGTTATGCAGTAATGGAATAATGCGTAATACACTCCGGCACCGATCACTGTGCCGTAGGCGGTCTCTCCGCCTCTCCTTCTGACTTGCAGTCAGACTCTCAACAGTTGCCCCCAACACAGGTACGATGTAACCAAAAAGTGCAGCTCCGCACTCCGGCCCCTGTACTGCCACTCCCTTGGCAATACGGGCCGCGATACGAGCCGAAGTAGAGGCTCGCGCTGCCGGAACGAGAGAGAGGCCGAGAGCGTCTGCCTCCGAGCCCGCACCCCGCCCCAGGAGTCGACACACGTTACCTGGGGGGCGCAAACTCACTCTCCTCTCCTCGTCCAGCGGCTGGGCCTCCAATGCAATCTTTGTCAATTGGCAACGGCGGGCTCGGGCCGGCGGCTCAGCTCCTCCGGGGCGGCTGGTCCGGGCCGCTACAGTTACGAAGATCTCAGGCTGCCACAGGGCACACGCACACAGCGTCGCTGAGTCTTCCTTGAACTTCGAGTGCACGATCACTGGGCACTCCACACGAAGGTCTCAGGCTGCACGAAGATCACGCGCGCAGCGCCGCTGAGACTCACTTTAACTCTGGTGCACACAATAACAAGGAAAATCCTCACAAAGGTCTCACGGTGCCCAACGCACCCGCACACAGCGTTGATGCGACTCACTTGGATTCCGGTACACACGATAACAAAGCAAATCCTCACGAAGGTCTCACAGTGCCCAACGCACACGCACACAGCGTCGGTGAGACTCACTTGGATTCCGGTGCACACGATAACAAGGCAAAAACTCACGAAGGTCTCACGGTGCCCAACGCACCCGCACACAGCGTCGATGAGACTCACTTGGATTCCGGTGCACACGATACTGGACAATCTGCACAAAAGGTTCAGGCTGCACGAAGCACACACACACAGCATCGCTGATCCTTGCTTGGACTCCAGGTGCCCACGATCACAGGGCACGCCTTACGAGGGTCTCAGGCTGCAACAAGCACGCACACACAGCGCCGCTGAGACTCTCATGGAAACTTTTGTGTTCCTGTGTTTCTGCAACAGGGAGCCAGCTCACCTCGGGCCCTTGGGGATAAGTTACTTCAGGACACAACACACAGCAAAGTCCTTCAAGCAGGGGGACACAGCACACAGCAAAGTCCCTTTAGCCTTTCCTTGGTTAAAACTCCAAACTGCAGGCCAGCCCCAGAACACACAGCAGGGGTCAGTCCTATCCTTCAGTCTATTCAGTTGTTTCTTCCTTGGCAAAGGTCCTCTTGACCACAAAGTAGCTCCAGTCTTGTTCACACTTGATCAAGCCATTCTCCAAAGTTCAGGGGTTTCAGCTCTCATAGGTATGCCCCTCAATGGCTTTGAAGTCTTTGTATTCAGGGGGCACTGACCCCTGTTCAAACCAGTTCTGGGTGCCTCCCTGCCAGTGACAACTTTATCCTTTGATTAGTGGGGGTCTCTCAATCACTCAGCAGGAGATGGGACAATTGTTTTATAGCAGCAACCCAGGCCTCTTCACCTCTAGGGGCTTCTCCTCCCCATACACTCCAGATGCAGGTCAGCCTGTTGCTGTCTCACCTCCTCCCCTGGGTCAAGACATTCCCCAGATCCTATCGCTTTCAAATCCAGACAGTCAATCCACAACCAGGCAGAGACACACAGAAATGTTAGAGCACAAAAACTCAGCCACTTCTAAAAGAGTGGCTTCTGAACACACAATGCAAAAACCATCTTCATAAAAAGATGTATTACATTGTGAGTTCAGGCATACTAAACTTCACCTTTCCATCTTAAGCCTTTGGGAAGATAGGCTGGAAAACATATTACACACCCTCCCCATTCTGTCCTATGGGCAAGATGGCCTTTCAACAGTGAAAAACGAAATGGAGATTATTTCACTGTCAGGACATGGTACACACCTTAGTACATGTCCTACCTTTCACATGCACTGCACCCTGCCCAGGGGGTACCCTAGACCTACCATAGGGGTGTCTGACATGCATAGAAAGGGAAGGGTAAGGTCTGGCAAGCGAGTGCACTTGTCAAACAACATGGCAGTTTAACAAACTGCGTGCAGGCCCTGCAATGGCAGGCCTGAGTTCACTTTTTAAAGCTACTTGTGTGGGTGGCACAAATAGTGCTGCAGGCCCACTAGTAGCATTACCAGCCCTGGCACACATAGTGAACTTTACTAGGGACTTTACTAGTAAGGCAAACATACCAATCATGGACAACCAATTACCATTACACTTTGCACAGGGAGCCCTTGCACTTTGACACTGTTCAGCAGTGGCAAAGTGTCCAAAGCATCTAAGTTGGCAACACAATGTAAAAAAAAAGGTCTAGGGGGAAAGCAAAAAGTTTAGGGAACTTTAGCCAAAAAGGGCCAAGACCTACACAAACCCCTCCCAGCCAAAAGCCAGGGTAGACCAATCAACTACCTTGATGGACTTCCCTGCTTAGGGCGATAGAACACGGACGCAGGCCCACTACCGCAGGGACACCCTCCGGTTCTATGCTTTCCTGACCCCAGGCGATTCTCTTGGTCACTACTCCCTGGGCCAACTATGCCGCTCCATGGGTACTTCCAGACAGTTGGGGCCTCTCTAGGGGTGCTGGCCCCTTGCCAGCCCCCACCTAGAGCGGTATCCCTGGAAGACCCATCAGTCAGGAGACTGTTCCCAGTTATCCTGTCCTCCAGGTTAGATGTGGGTGCACCCTGGTCACTCCTAGGGGACCCAGCCCTCCCGGCTGGACACTGTACCATGGTTTTTCCCACTGAGGGACACCTCCCTCTCTTAACCTTCCATTTAGATTTCTGTGCCTGCCATTTAGGAATAACATAGCAAAACCAAAGGGGATGATGGACAGAGTGTTGAACATTGCAAGCACTCACCCCCAGTCAACTGATCTGGGTTTAATCCATCATCATTCTTTAGCTCACTCTGCCACCCCAGTTCAGACATGGCCATATGCAAATCAGTCTGACCCTGTGCCTCATGGGAACAGTCCAGCCTGAACTGCCAAGCCATGTCTTCCCTGGACCGGAAACAAGCATCCTGGGACCGATTTCTGGCTTACAGCCGTCATCAGCCAGGCTATCTTGAATCCAGTGGCAAAGTGAGCAAGGGACCCACGTCTGGGCATACCCTGCCAACTTAGGGCGAACATAGCAAAACCAAAGGGGATGATGGACGGAGTATTGAACATTGCAAGCACTCACCCCCAGTCAACTGATTTGGGTTTAATCAATCATCATTCTTTAGCTCACTCTGCCACCCCAGTTCAGACATGGCCATATGGAAATCAGTCTGACCCTGTGCCTCATGGGAACAGTCCAGCCCGAACTGCCAAGCCATGTCTTCCCTGGACCGGAAACAAGCATCCTGGGAAAGGTTTCTGTCTTACAGCCGTCATCAGCCAGGCTATCTTGAATCCAGTGGCGAAGTGAGCAAGGGACCCACGTCTGGGAATACCCTGCCAACTTAGGGCGAACATAGCAAAACCAAAGAGGATGATGGACGGAGTGTTGAACATTGCAAGCACTCACCCCCAGTCCATCAATTGTTGTTTTTGCATTTGTCACCCCGAGTGGGACGGGTATGCCCAGACATGGGTCCCGTGCTCTCCATGCCACTGGAGTCAAGCTATCCTGGCTGATGAGGGCTGAAAGCCCGAAACCGGTCCTAGGATGCTTGATTCCAGTCCAGGGAGGACCTGGCCTGGCAGTTCGGGCTGGACTGTTCCCATTGGGCGCAGGGTCAAGACTGATTTGCATATGGCTGGGTCCAAACTGGAATGGCATGGTGAGCAAAAAAACAATGGATTTAGGCCCAGATCTCTGTACTGGGGTGAATGTACGACATTGTTCTGCATTCTGTCCATCAATTGTTGTTTTTGCATTTGTCACCCCGAGTGGGACGGGTATGCCCAGACGTGGGTCCCGTGCTCTCCATGCCACTGGAGTCAAACTATCCTGGCTGATGAGGGCTGAAATCCCGAAACCGGTCCTAGGATGCTTGATTCCAGTCCAGGGAGGACCTGGCCTGGCAATTCGGGCTGGACTGTTCCCATTGGGCGCAGGGTCAAGACTGATTTGCATATGGCTGGGTCCAAACTGGAATGGCATGGTGAGCAAAAAAACAATGGATTTAGGCCCAGATCTCTGTACTGGGGTGAATGTATGACATTGTTCTGCATTCTGTCCATCAATTGTTGTTTTTGCATTTGTCACCCCGAGTGGGACGGGTATGCCCAGACGTGGGTCCCGTGCTCTCCATGCCACTGGAGTCAAGCTATCCTGGCTGATGAGGGCTGAAAGCCCGAAACCGGTCCTAGGATGCTTGATTCCAGTCCAGGGAGCACCTGGCCTGGCAGTTCGGGCTGGACTGTTCCCATTGGGCGCAGGGTCAAGACTGATTTGCATATGGCTGGGTCCAAACTGGAATGGCATGGTGAGCAAAAAACAATGGATTTAGGCCCAGATCTCTATACTGGGGTGAATGTACGACATTGTTCTGCATTCTGTCCATCAATTGTTGTTTTTGCATTTGTCACCCCGAGTGGGACGGGTATGCCCAGACGTGGGTCCCGTGCTCTCCATGCCACTGGAGTCAAGCTATCCTGGCTGATGAGGGCTGAAAGCCCGAAACCGGTCCTAGGATGCTTGATTCCAGTCCAGGGAGGACCTGGCCTGGCAGTTCGGGCTGGACTGTTCCCATTGGGCGCAGGGTCAAGACTGATTTGCATATGGCTGGGTCCAAACTGGAATGGCATGGTGAGCAAAAAAACGATGGATTTAGGCCCAGATCTCTGTACTGGGGTGAATGTACGACATTGTTCTGCATTCTGTCCATCAATTGTTGTTTTTGCATTTGTCACCCTGAGTGGGACGGGTATGCCCAGACGTAGGTCCCGTGCTCTCCATGCCACTGGAGTCAAGCTATCCTGGCTGATGAGGGTTGAAAGCCCGAAACCGGTCCTAGGATGCTTGATTCCAGTCCAGGGAGGACCTGGCCTGGCAGTTCGGGCTGGACTGTTCCCATTGGGCGCAGGGTCAAGACTTATTTGTATATGGCTGGGTCCAAACTGGAATGGCATAGTGAGCAAAAAAACGATGGATTTAGGCCCAGATCTCTGTACTGGGGTGAATGTACGACATTGTTCTGCATTATGTCCATCAATTGTTGTTTTTGCATTTGTCATCCCGAGTGGGACGGGTATGCCCAGACGTGGGTCCCGTGCTCTCCATGCCACTGGAGTCAAGCTATCCTGGCTGATGAGGGCTGAAAGCCCGAAACCGGTCCTAGGATGCTTGATTCCAGTCCAGGGAGGACCTGGCCTGGCAGTTCGGGCTGGACTGTTCCCATTGGGCGCAGGGTCAAGACTGATTTGCATATGGCTGGGTCCAAACTGGAATGGCATGGTGAGCAAAAACGATGGATTTAGGCCCAGATCTCTGTACTGGGGTGAATGTACGACATTGTTCTGCATTCTGTCCATCAATTGTTGTTTTTGCATTTGTCACCCTGAGTGGGACGGGTATGCCCAGACGTGGGTCCCGTGCTCTCCATGCCACTGGAGTCAAGGTATCCTGGCTGATGAGGGCTGAAAGCCCGAAACCGGTCCTAGGATGCTTGATTCCAGTCCAGGGAGGACCTGGCCTGGCAGTTCGGGCTGGACTGTTCCCATTGGGCGCAGGGTCAAGACTGATTTGCATATGGCTGGGTCCAAACTGGAATGGCATGGTGAGCAAAAAAACGATGGATTTAGGCTCAGATCTCTGTACAGGGGTGAATGTACGACATTGTTCTGCATTCTGTCCATCAATTGTTGTTTTTGCATTTGTCACCCCGAGTGGGACGGGTATGCCCAGACGTGGGTCCCGTGCTCTCCATGCCACTGGAGTCAAGCTATCCTGGCTGATGAGGGCTGAAAGCCTGAAACCGGTCCTAGGATGCTTGATTCCAGTCCAGGGAGGACCTGGCCTGGCAGTTCGGGCTGGACTGTTCCCATTGGGCGCAGGGTCAAGACTGATTTGCATATGGCTGGGTCCAAACTGGAAAGCATGGTGAGCAAAAAAACGATGGATTTAGGCCCAGATCTCTGTACTGGGGTGAATGTACGTCATTGTTCTGCATTATGTCCATCAATTGTTGTTTTTGCATTTGTCACCCCTAGTGGGACGGGTATGCCCAGACGTGGGTCCCGTGCTCTCCATGCCACTGGAGTCAAGCTATCCTGGCTGATGAGGGCTGAAAGCCCGAAACCGGTCCAAGGATGCTTGATTCCAGTCCAGGGAAGACCTGGCCTGGCAGTTCGGGCTGGACTGTTCCAATTGGGCGCAGGGTCAAGACTGATTTGCATATGGCTGGGTCCAAACTAGAATGGCATGGTGAGCAAAAAAACGATTGATTTAGGCCCAGATCTCTGTACTGGGGTGAATGTACGACATTGTTCTCCATTCTGTCCATCAATTGTTGTTTTTGCATTTGTCACCCCGAGTGGGACGGGTATGCCCAGACGTGGGTCCCGTGCTCTCCATGCCACTGGAGTCAAGCTATCCTGGCTGATGAGGGCTGAAAGCCCGAAACCGGTCCTAGGATGCTTGATTTCAGTCCAGGGAGGACCTGGCCTGGCAGTTCGGGCTGGACTGTTCCCATTGGGCCCAGGGTCAAGACTGATTTGCATATGGCTGGGTCCAAACTGGAATGGCATGGTGAGCAAAAAAACGATGGATTTAGGCCAAGATCTCTGTACTGGGGTGAATGTACGACATTGTTCTGCATTCTGTCCATCAATTGTTGTTTTTGCATTTGTCACCCCCGAGTGGGACGGGTATGCCCAGACATGGGTCCCGTGCTCTCCATGCCACTGGAGTCAAGCTATCCTGGCTGATGAGGGCTGAAAGCCCGAAACCGGTCCTAGGATGCTTGATTCCAGTCCAGGGGACCTGGCCTGGCAGTTCGGGCTGGACTGTTCCCATTAAGCGCAGGGTCAAGACTGATTTGCATATGGCTGGGTCGAAACTGGAATGGCATGGTGAGCAAAAAAACGATGGATTTAGGCCCAGATCTCTGTACTGGGGTGAATGTACGACATTGTTCTGCATTCTGTCCATCAATTGTTGTTTTTGCATTTGTCACCCCGAGTGGGACGGGTATGCCCAGACGTGGGTCCCGTGCTCTCCATGCCACTGGAGTCAAGCTATCCTGGCTGATGAGGGCTGAAAGCCCGAAACCGGTCCTAGGATGCTTGATTCCAGTCCAGGGAGGACCTGGCCTGGCAGTTCGGACTGGACTGTTCCCATTGGGCGCAGGGTCAAGAGTGATTTGCATATGGCTGGGTCCAAACTGGAATGGCACGGTGAGCAAAAAAACGATGGATTTAGGCCCAGATCTCTGTACTGGGGTGAATGTACGACATTGTTCTGCATTCTGTCCATCATTTGTTGTTTTTACATTTGTCACCCCGAGTGGGACGGGTATGCCCAGACGTGGGTCCCGTGCTCTCCATGCCACTGGAGTCAAGCTATCCTGGCTGATGAGGGCTGAAAGCCCGAAACCGGTCCTAGGATGCTTGATCCCAGTCCAGGGAGGACCTGGCCTGGCAGTTCGGGCTGGACTGTTCCCATTGGGCGCAGGTTCAAGACTGATTTGCATATGGCTGGGTCCAATCTGGAATGGCATGGTGAGCAAAAAACGATGGATTTAGGCCCAGATCTCTGTACTGGGGTGAATGTACGACATTGTTCTGCATTCTGTCCATCAATTGTTGTTTTTGCATTTGTCACCCCGAGTGGGACGGGTATGCCCAGACGTGGGTCCCGTGCTCTCCATGCCACTGGAGTCAAGCTATCCTGGCTGATGAGGGCTGAAAGCCCGAAACTGGTCCTAGGATGCTTGATTCCAGTCCAGGGAGGACCTGTCCTGGCAGTTCGGGCTGGACTGTTCCCATTGTGCGCAGGGTCAAGACTGATTTGCATATGGCTGGGTCCAAACTGGAATGGCATGGTGAGCAAAAAAATGATGGATTTAGGCCCAGATTTCTGTACTGGGGTGAATGTACGACATTGTTCTGCATTCTGTCCATCAATTGTTGTTTTTGAATTTGTCACCCCGAGTGGGACGGGTATGCCCAGACGTGGATCCCGTGCTCTCCATGCCACTGGAGTCAAGCTATTCTGGCTGATGAGGGCTGAAAGCCCGAAACCGGTCCTAGGATGCTTGATTCCAGTCCAGGGAGGACCTGGCCTGGCAGTTCGGGCTGGACTGTTCCCATTGGGCCAGGGTCAAGACTGATTTGCATATGGCTGGGTCCAAACTGGAATGGCATGGTGAGCAAAAAAACGATGGATTTAGGCCCAGATCTCTGTACTGGTGTGAATGTACGACATTGTTCTTCATTCTGTCCCTCAATTGTTGTTTTTGCATTTGTCACCCCGAGTGGGACGGGTATGCCCAGACGTGGGTCCCGTGCTCTCCATGCCACTGGAGTCAAGCTATCCTGGCTGATGAGGGCTGAAAGCCTGAAACCGGTCCTAGGATGCTTGATTCCAGTCCAGGTAGGACCTGGCCTGGCAGTTCGGGTTGGACTGTTCCCATTGGGCGCAGGGTCAAGACTGATTTGCATATGGCTGGGTCCAAACTGGAATGGCATGGTGAGCAAAAAAACGATGGATTTAGGCCTAGATCTCTGTACTGGGGTGAATGTACGACATTGTTCTGCATTATGTCCATCAATTGTTGTTTTTGCTTTTGTCACCCCGAGTGGGACGGGTATGCCCAGACGTGGGTCCCGTGCTCTCCATGCCACTGGAGTCAAGCTATCCTGGCTGATGAGGGCTGAAAGCCCGAAACCGGTCCAAGGATGCTTGATTCCAGTCCAGGGAAGACCCGGCCTGGCAGTTCGGGCTGGACTGTTCCCATTGGGCGCAGGGTCAAGACTGATTTGCATATGGCTGGGTCCAAACTGGAATGGCATGGTGAGCAAAAAAACGATGGATTTAGGCCCAGATCTCTGTACTGGGGTGAATGTACGACATTGTTCTGCATTCTGTCCATCAATTGTTTTTTTTGCATTTGTCACCCCGAGTGGGACGGGTATGCCCAGACATGGGTCCCGTGCTCTCCATGCCACTGGAGTCAAGCTATCCTGTCTGATGAGGGCTGAAAGCCCGAAACCGGTCCTAGGATGCTTGACTTCAGTCCAGGGAGGACCTGGCCTGGCAGTTCGGGCTGGACTGCTCCCATTGGGCGCAGGGTCAAGACTGATTTGCATATGGCTGGGTCCAAACTGGAATGGCATGGTGAGCAAAAAAAACATGGATTTAGGCCCAGATCTCTATACTGGGGTGAATGTACGACATTGTTCAGCATTCTGTCCATCAATTGTTGTTTTTGCATTTGTCACCCCGAGTGGGACGGGTATGCCCAGACGTGGGTCCCGTGCTCTCCATGCCACTGGAGTCAAGCTATCCTGGCTGATGAGGGCTGAAAGCCCGAAACCGGTCCTAGGATGCTTGATTCCAGTCCAGGGAGGACCTGGCCTGGCAGTTCGGGCTGGACTGTTCCCATTGGGCGCAGGGTCAAGACTGATTTGCATATGGCTGGGTCCAAACTGGAAAGCATGGTGAGCAAAAAAACGATGGATTTAGGCCCAGATCTCTGTACTGGGGTGAATGTACGACATTGTTCTGCACTATGTCCATCAATTGTTGTTTTTGCATTTGTCACCCCGAGTGGGACGGGTATGCCCAGACGTGGGTCCCGTGCTCTCCATGCCACTGGAGTCAAGCTATCCTGGCTGATGAGGGCTGAAAGCCCGAAACCGGTCCAAGGATGCTTGATTCCAGTCCAGGGAAGACCTGGCCTGGCAGTTCGTGCTTAACTGCTCCGATTGGGCGCAGGGTCAAGACTGATTTGCATATGGCTGGGTCCAAACTGGAATGGCATGGTGAGCAAAAAAACGATGGATTTAGGCCCAGATCTCAGTACTGGGGTGAATGTACGACATTGTTCTGCATTCTGTCCATCAATTGTTGTTTTTGCATTTGTCACCCCGAGTGGGACGGGTATGCCCAGACGTGGGTCCCGTGCTCTCCATGCCACTGGAGTCAAGCTATCCTGGCTGATGAGGGCTGAAAGCCCGAAACCGGTCCTAGGATGCTTGATTTCAGTCCAGGGAGGACCTGGCCTGGCAGTTCGGGCTGGACTGTTCCCATTGGGCCCAGGGTCAAGACTGATTTGCATATGGCTGGGTCCAAACTGGAATGGCATGGTGAGCAAAAAAACGATGGATTTAGGCCCAGATCTCTGTACTGGGGTGAATGTATGACATTGTTCTGCATTCTGTCCATCAATTGTTGTTTTTGCATTTGTCACCCCGAGTGGGACGGGTATGCCCAGACATGGGTCCCGTGCTCTCCATGCCACTGGAGTCAAGCTATCCTGGCTGATGAGGGCTGAAAGCCCGAAACCGGTCCTAGGATGCTTGATTCCAGTCCAGGGGACCTGGCCTGGCAGTTCGGGCTGGACTGTTCCCATTAAGCGCAGGGTCAAGACTGATTTGCATATGGCTGGGTCGAAACTGGAATGGCATGGTGAGCAAAAAAACGATGGATTTAGGTCCAGATCTCTGTACTGGGGTGAATGTACGACATTGTTCTGTATTGTGTCCATCAATTGTTGTTTTTGCATTTGTCACCCCGAGTGGGACGGGTATGCCCAGACGTGGGTCCCGTGCTCTCCATGCCACTGGAGTCAAGCTATCCTGGCTGATGAGGGCTGAAAGCCCGAAACCGGTCCTAGGATGCTTGATTCCAGTCCAGGGAAGACCTGGCCTGGCAGTTCGGGCTGGACTGTTCCCATTGGACGCAGGGTCAAGACTGATTTGCATATGGCTGGGTCCAAACTGGAATGGCATGGTGAGCAAAAAAATGATGGATTTAGGCCCAGATCTCTGTACTGGGGTGAATGTACGACATTGTTCTGCATTCTGTCCATCAATTGTTGTTTTTGCATTTGTCACCCAGAGTGGGACGGGTATGCCCAGACGTGGGTCCCGTGCTCTCCATGCCACTGGAGTCAAGCTATCCTGGCTGATGAGGGCTGAAAGCCCGAAACCGGTCCTAGGATGCTTGATTCCAGTCCAGGGAGGACCTGGCCTGGCAGTTCGGGCTGGACTGTTCCCATTGGGCGCAGGGTCAAGACTGATTTGCATATGGCTGGGTCCAAACTGGAATGGCATGGTGAGCAAAAACGATGGATTTAGGCCCAGATCTCTGTACTGGGGTGAATGTACCACATTGTTCTGCATTCTGTCCATCAATTGTTGTTTTTGCATTTGTCACCCCGAGTGGGACGGGTATGCCCAGACGAGGGTCCCGTGCTCTCCATGCCACTGGAGTCAAGCTATCCTGGCTGATGAGGGCTGAAAGCCCGAAACCGGTCCTAGGATGCTTGATTCCAGTCCAGGGAGGACCTGGCCTGGCAGTTCGGGCTGGACTGTTCCCATTGGGCGCAGGGTCAAGACTGATTTGCATATGGCTGGGTCCAAACTGGAATGGCATGGTGAGCAAAAAAACGATGGATTTAGGCCCAGATCTCTGTACTGGGGTGAATGTACGACATTGTTCTGCATTCTGTCCATCAATTGTTGTTTTTGCATTTGTCACCCCGAGTGGGACGGGTATGCCCAGACATGGGTCCCGTGCTCTCCATGCCACTGGAGTCAAGCTATCCTGGCTGATGAGGGCTGAAAGCCTGAAACCGGTCCTAGGATGCTTGATTCCAGTCCAGGGAGGACCTGGCCTGGCAGTTCGGGCTGGACTGTTCCCATTGGGCGCAGGGTCAAGACTGATTTGCATATGGCTGGGTCCAAACTGGAATGGCATGGTGAGCAAAAAAACGATGGATTTAGGCCCAGATCTCTGTACTGGGGTGAATGTACGACATTGTTCTGCATTATGTCCATCAATTGTTGTTTTTGCTTTTGTCACCCCGAGTGGTACGGGTATGCCCAGACGTGGGTCCCGTGCTCTCCATGCCACTGGAGCCAAGTTATCCTGGCTGATGAGGGCTGTAAGCCCGAAACCGGTCCAAGGACGCTTGATTCCAGTCCAAGGAAGACCTGGCCTGGCAGTTCGGGCTGGACTGTTCCCATTGGACGCAGGGTCAAGACTGATTTGCATATGGCTGGGTCCAAACTGGAATGGCATGGTGAGCAAAAAAACGATGGATTTAGGCCCAGATCTCTGTACTGGGGTGAATGTACGACATTGTTCTGCATTCTGTCCATCAATTGTTGTTTTTGCATTTGTCACCCCGAGTGGGACGGGTATGCCTAGACGTGGGTCCCGTGCTCTCCATGCCACTGAAGTCAAGCTATCCTGGCTGATGAGGGCTGAAAGCCCGAAACCGGTCCTAGGATGCTTGATTTCAGTCCAGGGAGGAGCTGGCCTGGCAGTTTGGGCTGGACTGTTCCCATTGGGCGCAGGGTCAAGACTGATTTGCATATGGCTGGGTCCAAACTGGAATGGCATGGTGAGCAAAAAAACGATGGATTTTGGCCCAGATCTCTATACTGGGGTGAATGTACGACATTGTTCAGCATTCTGTCCATCAATTGTTGTTTTTGCATTTGTCACCCCGAGTGGGACGAGTATGCCCAGACGTGGGTCCCGTGCTCTCCATGCCACTGGAGTCAAGCTATCCTGGCTGATGAGGGCTGAAAGCCCGAAACCGGTCCTAGGATGCTTGATTCCAGTTGAGGGAGGACCTGGCCTGGCAGTTCGGGCTGGACTGTTCCCATTGGGCGCAGTGTCAAGACTGATTTGCATATGGCTGGGTCCAAACTGGAATGGCATGGTGAGCAAAAAAACGATGGATTTAGGCCCAGATCTCTGTACTGGGGTGAATGTACGACAATGTTCTGCATTCTGTCCATCAATTGTTGTTTTTGCATTTGTCACCCCGAGTGGGACGGGTATGCCCAGACGTGGGTCCCGTGCTCTCCATGCCACTGGAGTCAAGCTATCCTGGCTGATGAGGGCTGAAAGCCCGAAACCGGTCCTAGGATGCTTGATTCCAGTCCAGGGAGGACCTGGCCTGGTAGTTCGGGCTGGACTGTTCCCATTGGGCGCAGGGTCAAGACTGATTTGCATATGGCTGGGTCCAAACTGGAATGGCATGGTGAGCAAAAAAACGATGGATTTATGCCCAGATCCCTGTACTGGGGTGAATGTACCACATTGTTCTGCAGTCTGTCCATCAATTGTTGTTTTTGCATTTGTCACCCCCGAGTGGGACGGGTATGCCCAGACATGGGTCCTGTGCTCTCCATGCCACTGGAGTCAAGCTATCCTGGCTGATGAGGGCTGAAAGCCCGAAACCGGTCCTAGGATGCTTGATTCCAGTCCAGGGAGGACCTGGCCTGGCAGTTTGGGCTGGACTGTTCCCATTAAGCGCAGGGTCAAGACTGATTTGCATATGGTTGGGTCGAAACTGGAATGGCATGGTGAGCAAAAAAACGATGGATTTAGGCCCAGATCTCTGTACTGGGGTGAATGTACGACATTGTTCTGCATTCTGTCCATCAATTGTTGTTTTTGCATTTGTCACCCCGAGTGGGACGGGTATGCCCAGACGTGGGTCCCGTGCTCTCCATGCCACTGGAGTCAAGCTATCCTGGCTGATGAGGGCTGAAAGCCCGAAACCGGTCCTAGGATGCTTGATTCCAGTCCAGGGAGGACCTGGCCTGGCAGTTCGGGCTGGACTGTTCCCATTGGGCGCAGGGTCAAGACTGATTTGCATATGGCTGGGTCCAAACTGGAATGGCATGGCGAGCAAAAAACCGATGGATTTAGGCCCAGATCTCTGTACTGGGGTGAATGTACGACATTGTTCTGCATTCTGTCCATCAATTGTTGTTTTTGCATTTGTCACCCAGAGTGGGACGGGTATGCCCAGACGTGGGTCCCGTGCTCTCCATGCCACTGGAGTCAAGCTATCCTGGCTGATGAGGGCTGAAAGCCCGAAACCGGTCCTAGGATGCTTGATTCCAGTCCAGGCAGGACCTGTCCTGGCAGTTCGGGCTGGACTGTTCCCATTGGGCGCAGAGTCAAGACTGATTTGCATATGGCTGGGTCCAAATTGGAATGGCATGGTGAGCAAAAAAACGATGGATTTAGGCCCAGATCTCTGTACTGGGGTGAATGTACGACATTGTTCTGCATTCTGTACATCAATTGTTGTTTTTGCATTTGTCACCCCGAGTGGGACGGGTATGCCCAGACGTGGGTACCGTGCTCTCCATGCCCCTGGAGTCAAGCTATCCTGGTTGATGAGGGCTGAAAGCCCGAAACCGGTCCTAGGATGCTTGATTCCAGTCCAGGGAAGACCTGCCTGGCAGTTCGGGCTGGACTGTTCCCATTGGGCGCAGGGTCAAGACTGATTTGCATATGGCTGGGTCCAAACTGGAATGGCATGGTGAGCAAAAAAATGATGGATTTAGGCCCAGATCTCTGTACTGGGGTGAATGTACGACATTGTTCTGCATTCTGTCCATCAATTGTTGTTTTTGCATTTGTCACCCCGAGTGGGACGGGTATACCCAGACGTGGGTCCCGTGCTCTCCATGCCACTGGAGTCAAGCTATCCTGGCTGATGAGGGCTGAAAGCCCGAAACCGGTCCTAGGATTCTTGATTCCAGTCCAGGGAGGAACTGGCCTGGCAGTTCGGGCTGGACTGTTCCCATTGGGTGCAGGGTCAAGACTGATTTGCATATGGCTGGGCCCAAACTGGAATGGCATGGTGATCAAAAAAACGATGGATTTAGGCCCAGATCTCTGTACTGGGGTGAATGTACGACATTGTTCTGCATTCTGTCCATCAATTGTTGTTTTTGCATTTGTCACCCCGAGTGGGACGGGTATGCCCAGACGTGGGTCCCGTGCTCTCCATGCCACTGGAGTCAAGCTATCCTGGCTGATGAGGGCTGAAAGCCCAAAACCGGTCCTAGGATGCTTGATTCCAGTCCAGGAGGACCTGGCCTGGCAGTTCGGGCTGGACTGTTCCCATTGGGCGCAGGGTCAAGACTGATTTGCATATGGCTGGGTCCAAACTGGAATGGCATGGTGAGCAAAAAACGATGGATTTAGGCCCAGATCTCTGTACTGGGGTGAATGTACGACATTGTTCTGCATTCTGTCCATCAATTGTTGTTTTTGCATTTGTCACCCGAGTGGGACGGGTATGCCCAGACGTGGGTCCCGTGCGCTCCATGCCACTGGAGTCAAGCTATCCTGGCTGATGAGGGCTGAAAGCCCGAAACCGGTCCTAGGATGCTTGATTCCAGTCCAGGGAGGACCTGGCCTGGCAGTTCGGGCTGGACTGTTCCCATTGGGTGCAGGGTCAAGACTGATTTGCATATGGCTGGGTCCAAACTGGAATGGCATGGTGAGCAAAAAAATGATGGATTTATGCCCAGATCCCTGTACTGGGGTGAATGTACGACATTGTTCTGCATTCTGTCCATCAATTGTTGTTTTTGCATTTGTCACCCCCGAGTGGGACGGGTATGCCCAGACATGGGTCCCGTGCTCTCCATGCCACTGGAGTCAAGCTATCCTGGCTGATGAGGGCTGAAAGCCCGAAACCGGTCCTAGGATGCTTGATTCCAGTCCAGGGAGGACCTGGCCTGGCAGTTCGGGCTGGACTGTTCCCATTAAGCGCAGGGTCAAGACTGATTTGCATATGGCTGGGACGAAACTGGAATGGCATGGTGAGCTAAAAAACGATGGATTTAGGCCCAGATCTCTGTACTGGGGTGAATGTACGACATTGTTCTGCATTCTGTCCATCAATTGTTGTTTTTGCATTTGTCACCCCGAGTGGGACGGGTATGCCCAGACGTGGGTCCCGTGCTCTCCATGCCACTGGAGTCAAGCTATCCTGGCTGATGAGGGCTGAAAGCCCAAAACCGGTCCTAGGATGCTTGATTCCAGTCCAGGGAGGACCTGGCCTGGCAGTTCGGGCTGGACTGTTCCCATTGGGCGCAGGGTCAAGACTGATTTGCATATGGCAGGGTCCAAACTGGAATGGCATGGTGAGCAAAAAAACGATGGATTTAGGCCCAGATCTCTGTACTGGGGTGAATGTACGACATTGTTCTGCATTCTGTCCATCAATTGTTGTTTTTGCATTTGTCACCCCGAGTGGGACGGGTATGCCCAGACGTGGGTCCCGTGCGCTCCATGCCACTGGAGTCAAGCTATCCTGGCTGATGAGGGCTGAAAGCCCGAAACCGGTCCTAGGATGCTTGATTCCAGTCCAGGGAGGACCTGGCCTGGCAGTTCGGGCTGGACTGTTCCCATTGGGTGCAGGGTCAAGACTGATTTGCATATGGCTGGGTCCAAACTGGAATGGCATGGTGAGCAAAAAAATGATGGATTTATGCCCAGATCCCTGTACTGGGGTGAATGTACGACATTGTTCTGCATTCTGTCCATCAATTGTTGTTTTTGCATTTGTCACCCCGAGTGGGACGGGGTATGCCCAGACATGGGTCCCGTGCTCTCCATGCCACTGGAGTCAAGCTATCCTGGCTGATGAGGGCTGAAAGCCCGAAACCGGTCCTAGGATGCTTGATTCCAGTCCAGGGAGGACCTGGCCTGGCAGTTCGGGCTGGACTGTTCCCATTAAGCGCAGGGTCAAGACTGATTTGCATATGGCTGGGACGAAACTGGAATGGCATGGTGAGCTAAAAACGATGGATTTAGGCCCAGATCTCTGTACTGGGGTGAATGTACGACATTGTTCTGCATTCTGTCCATCAATTGTTGTTTTTGCATTTGTCACCCCGAGTGGGACGGGTATGCCCAGACGTGGGTCCCGTGCTCTCCATGCCACTGGAGTCAAGCTATCCTGGCTGATGAGGGCTGAAAGCCCGAAACCGGTCCTAGGATGCTTGATTCCAGTCCAGGGAGGACCTGGCCTGGCAGTTCGGGCTGGACTGTTCCCATTGGGCGCAGGTTCAAGACTGATTTGCATATGGCTGGGTCCAAACTGGAATGGCATGGCGAGCAAAAAACCGATGGATTTAGGCCCAGATCTATGTACTGGGGTGAATGTACGACATTGTTCTGCATTCTGTCCATCAATTGTTGTTTTTGCATTTGTCACCCAGAGTGGGACGGGTATGCCCAGACGTGGGTCCCGTGCTCTCCATGCCACTGGAGTCAAGCTATCCTGGCTGATGAGGGCTGAAAGCCCGAAACCGGTCCTAGGATGCTTGATTCCAGTCCAGGGAGGACCTGTCCTGGCAGTTCGGGCTGGACTGTTCCCATTGGGCGCAGGGTCAAGACTGATTTGCATATGGCTGGGTCCAAATTGGAATGGCATGGTGAGCAAAAAACGATGGATTTAGGCCCAGATCTCTGTACTGGGGTGAATGTACGACATTGTTCTGCATTCTGTACATCAATTGTTGCTTTTGCATTTGTCACCCCGAGTGGGACGGGTATGCCCAGACGTGGGTACCGTGCTCTCCATGCCACTGGAGTCAAGCTATCCTGGTTGATGAGGGCTGAAAGCCCGAAACCGGTCCTAGGATGCTTGATTCCAGTCCAGGGAAGACCTGGCCTGGCAGTTCGGGCTGGACTGTTCCCATTGGGCGCAGGGTCAAGACTGATTTGCATATGGCTGGGTCCAAACTGGAATGGCATGGTGAGCAAAAAATGATGGATTTAGGCCCAGATCTCTGTACTGGGGTGAATGTACCACATTGTTCTGCATTCTGTCCATCAATTGTTGTTTTTGCATTTGTCACCCCGAGTGGGACGGGTATGCCCAGACGTGGGTCCCGTGCTCTCCATGCCACTGGAGTCAAGCTATCCTGGCTGATGAGGGCTGAAAGCCCGAAACCGGTCCTAGGATGCTTGATTCCAGTCCAGGGAGGACCTGGCCTGGCAGTTCGGGCTGGACTGTTCCCATTGGGCGCAGGGTCAAGACTGATTTGCATATGACTGGGTCCAAACTGGAATGGCATGGTGAGCAAAAAACGATGGATTTAGGCCCAGATCTCTGTACTGGGGTGAATGTACGACATTGTTCTGCATTCTGTCCATCTATTGTTGTTTTTGCATTTGTCACCCCGAGTGGGACGGGTATGCCCAGACGAGGGTCCCGTGCTCTCCATGCCACTGGAGTCAAGCTATCCTGGCTGATGAGGGCTGAAAGCCCGAAACCGGTCCTAGGATGCTTGATTCCAGTCCAGGAGGACCTGGCCTGGCAGTTCGGGCTGGACTGTTCCCATTGGGTGCAGGGTCAAGACTGATTTGCATATGGCTGGGTCCAAACTGGAATGGCATGGTGAGCAAAAACGATGGATTTAGGCCCAGATCTCTGTACTGGGGTGAATGTACGACATTGTTCTGCATTCTGTCCATCAATTGTTGTTTTTGCATTTGTCACCCCGAGTGGGATGGGTATGCCCAGACGTGGGTCCCGTGCTCTCCATGCCACTGGAGTCAAGCTATCCTGGCTGATGAGGGCTGAAAGCCCAAAACCGGTCCTAGGATGCTTGATTCCAGTCCAGGGAGGACCTGGCCTGGCAGTTCGGGCTGGACTGTTCCCATTGGGCGCAGGGTCAAGACTGATTTGCATATGGCTGGGTCCAAACTGGAATGGCATGGTGAGCAAAAAAACGATGGATTTAGGCCCAGATCTCTGTACTGGGGTGAATGTACGACATTGTTCTGCATTCTGTCCATCAATTGTTGTTTTTGCATTTGTCACCCCGAGTGGGACGGGTATGCCCAGACGTGGGTCCCGTGCGCTCCATGCCACTGGAGTCAAGCTATCCTGGCTGATGAGGGCTGAAAGCCCGAAACCGGTCCAGGATGCTTGATTCCAGTCCAGGGAGGACCTGGCTTGGCAGTTCGGGCTGGACTGTTCCCATTGGGCGCATGGTCAAGACTGATTTGTATATGGCTGGGTCCAAACTGGAATGGCATGGTGAGCAAAAAAACGATGGATTTAGGCCCAGATCTCTGTACTGGGGTGAATGTACGACATTGTTCTGCATTCTGTCCATCAATTGTTGTTTTTGCATTTGTCACCCCGAGTGGGACGGGTATGCCCAGACGTGGGTCCCGTGCTCTCCATGCCACTGGAGTCAAGCTATCCTGGCTGATGAGGGCTGAAAGCCCGAAACCAGTCCTAGGATGCTTGATTCCAGTCCAGGGAGGACCTGGCCTGGCAGTTCGGGCTGGACTGTTCCCATTGGGCGCAGTGCCAAGACTGATTTGCCTATGGCTTGGTCATAACTGGAATGGCATGGTGAGCAAAAAACCGATGGATTTAGGCCCTGATCTCTGTACTGGGGTGAATGTACGACATTGTTCTGCATTCTGTCCATCAATTGTTGTTTTTGCATTTGTCACCCCGAGTGGGACGGGTATGCCCAGACGTGTGTCCCGTGCTCTCCATGCCAATGGAGTCAAGCTATCCTGGCTGATGAGGGCTTAAAGCCTGAAACCGGTCCTAGGATGCTTGATTCCAGTCCAGGGATGTCCTGGCCTGGCAGTTCGGGCTGGACTGTTCCCATTGGGCACAGGGTGAAGACTGATTTGCATATGGCTGGGTCCAAACTGGAATGGCATGGTGAGCAAAAAAACGATGGATTTAGGCCCAGATCTCTGTACTGGGGTGAATGTACGACATTGTTCTGCATTCTGTCCATCAATTGTTGTTTTTGCATTTGCCATTCAGGAATGGCACCCACAAACTTCAGGACTGGCGGAGCTCTGATGACAGACGCCCTACGCCCTCCTGACGCTAGGTGTTCTCCCTCGCACAGCTGGCAAGTAGGCGCTAGGCCTCCCACCTGGTGCTCCTGTAAGGAACCCTCCAGTCTCTGGGGTGGGGTGGTGAACCCCTGGGGACGCTGCTCACACTCCCTCCCTCTCCTTTGAGACAGGGCGCTAGCCCGCATGCCCCCCCACTACTCTGGGACCTAATGGTTCTACTTTGCCTCTCTTCCCTCTCTAGGGCCTCTTCAGGCCCTTTGACCCATGACCAGGGGTCCGGCTCTTGTGCCAGCTCCCGGCAATCAAAGAGCTCGCACCCTAACACAGGTTGGTACAATCCTGGAAAACAATTACTGAGCCTAGGCTCCCGAGGGGTAAGGTTGAGCAACCTCTTCAAATCATTTGCCATGCTCACCAACACCCAGTCATCCAGTGCACGCTTGTACTCATCCACACTTGGCACTGGCTGTACGCTGCCACCATTCAAACTGGACTCTGCCTGTTTAACCTTAATGTCCAGTTCCCCCATGCTTAACTCATGAGCTAAGAGAATCTTTTTCTCTTCCAAGGCGAGAGCACACCTGCTCTCCTCTGCCTGAGTTTTAAATTTTAAAACCTCCAACTCATGCTCTCTGACCCTTTGGTTTTCCTCCAACTCCTCTGGTGAAAAACTCCTCCCTTTGGCTTCCCACCAGGCCCTCAAGGCCATTTGTAGCTCCTCCTTCTTGGCGCTACCTTTCATGGGACATCCCAAAGCTCTGCAGAATTGCCTCAATTGATCAACTTTGTAGGTAAGCAATGCCTCAATGTTGAACTCTAATTCTGCAGCCTCACCGGCTACTTGACTCCTCTGAGACATGATGTGTGGCTTAAAGGTCGCTCAAAAATAAAACCAACTAGAACCAACAAATCAAGAACACAATATGTGGTTGCGTCGTGGTCTGCGCTAACTTGTGATGTACACCAATTACTGCGAGTGAATTTGCAAATACACATTCAGATGATCCCACACCGCTGACCATCAAATGTTAGACCCGGGGTTCAAATCCCCTACCTCTGCCACCCAGATGCTAGAACCAGGGTTCAAATCCCCTGGTTGGCTGAGGTAGGTACCTGTGTTCCAACGTCAGGGAAAGGAAGGTCACCTTCTGAGATAGCCCCGCTCGCCCCCTCGGTAGCTTGGCACGAGCAGCCAGGCTTATCTTCAAGGCAAATGTGTAAAGTATTTGCAATCACGCTCACAGTAACCCAATGATGACACCACAAATAGACTCCACATGAGTTTTATAAAACGAGTATACATTTTATATAAAAAGATATACGATCAGACCACACAATATAAATCCAACATATGCGTATTTGTAATATTCCTCCTGGCCGGTTGTTAGGCCAGCCAGCCCTTATCAGTTCTGGCGATATTAATGAGCACTTCTAAACATCCTACTCTAATCCTAACACCCTGTTATGCAGATCGTAATGCTAGAATCAGGTACTGCTGCAATGTAAAAATAATGCAATGCGTACGCAACAATCAGGTACGTTGTTATACAGATGTAAGGCATTGCATAATACACTAATCAAGTAGTCCGTTATGCAGGAATAATGCAATGCGTCATACGCTAATCAGGTAGTTCATTATGCAGAAACAAGGCAATGCGTCATACGACAATCAGGTAATTTGTTATGCAGAAACAGTGCAATGCGTTATACACTAATCAGGTAGTTCGTTATGTAGAAACAGTGCAATGCGAAATACTCTAATCAGGTACTTCGTTATGCAGAAATGATGCAATGTGTAGTACGACAGTCAGGTACTCCGTTATGCAGTAATGGAATAATGCGTAATACACTCCGGCACCGATCACTGTGCCGTAGGCGGTCTCTCCGCCTCTCCTTCTGACTTGCAGTCAGACTCTCAACAGTTGCCCCCAACACAGGTACGATGTAACCAAAAAGTGCAGCTCCGCACTCCGGCCCCTGTACTGCCACTCCCTTGGCAATACGGGCCGCGATACGAGCCGAAGCAGTGGCTCGCGCTGCCGGAACGAGAGAGAGGCAGAGAGCGTCTGCCTCCGAGCCCGCACCCCGCCCCAGGAGTCGACACACGTTACCTGGGGGGCGCGAACTCACTCTCCTCTCCTCGTCCAGCGGCTGGGCCTCCATTGCAATCTTTGTCAATTGGCAATGGCAGGCTCGAGCCGGCGGCTCAGCTCCTCCGGGGCTGCCGGTCCGGGCCGCTACAGTTACGAAGATCTCAGGCTGCCACAGGGCACACGCACACAGCGTTGCTGAGTCTTCCTTGAACTTCGAGTGCACGATCACGGGGCACTCCACACGAAGGTCTCAGGGTGCACGAAGATCATGTGCGCAGCGCCGCTGAGACTCACTTTAACTCTGGTGCATACGATAACAAGGCAAATCCTCACAAAGGTCTCACGGTGCCCAACGCACCCGCACACAGCGTCGATGAGACTCACTTGGATTCCGGTACACACGATAACAAAGCAAATCCTCACGAAGGTCTCACAGTGCCCAACGCACACGCACACAGCTTCGGTGAGACTCACTTGAATTCCGGTGCACACGATAACAAGGCAAATCCTCACGAAGGTCTCACGGTGCCCAACGCACCCGCACACAGCGTCGATGAGACTCACTTGGATTCCGGTGCACACGATACTGGACAATCTGCACAAAAGTTTCAGGCTGCACGAAGCACACACACACAGCATCGCTGATCCTTGCTTGGACTCCAGGTGCCCACGATCACAGGGCACGCCTTACTAGGTTCTCAGGCTGCAACAAGCACGCACACACAGCGCCCCTGAGACTCTCATGGAAACTTTTGCGTTCCTGTGTTTCTGCAACAGGGAGCCAGCTCACCGCGGGCCCTTGGGGATAAGTTACTTCAGGACACAACACACAGCAAAGTCCTTCAAGCAGGGGGACACAGCACACAGCAAAGTCCCTTTAGCCTTTCCTTGGTTAAAACAGCAAACTGCAGGCCAGCCCCAGAACACACAGCAGGGGTCAGTCCTATCCTTCAGTCTATTCAGTTGTTTCTTCCTTGGCAAAGGTCCTCTTGACCACGAAGTAGCTCCAGTCTTGTTCACACTTGATCAAGCCATTCTCCAAAGTTCAGGGACTTCAGCTCTCATAGTTATACCCCTCAATGGCTTTGAAGTATTTGTATTCAGGGGGCACTGACCCCTGTTCAAACCAGTTCTGGGTGCCTCCCTGCCAGTGACACCTTTATCCTTTGATTAGTGGGAGTCTGGATTCTCAATCACTCAGCAGGAGATGGGACAATTGTTTTATAGCAGCAACCCAGGCCTCTTCACCTCTAGGGGCTACTCCTCCCCCTACACTCCAGATGCAGGTCAGCCTGTTGCTGCATCACCTCCTCCCCTGGGTCAAGACATTCCCCAGATCCTATCGCTTTCAAATCCAGACATTCAATCCACAACCAGGCAGAGACACACAGAAATGTTAGAGCACAAAAACTCAGCCACTTCTAAAAGCGTGGCTTCTGAACACACAATGCAAAAACCATCTTCATAAAAGATGTGTTATTACATTGTGAATTTAGGCATACTAAACTTCACCTTTCCATCTTAAGCCTTTGGGAAGATAGGCTGGAAAACATATTACACAGCCTCCCCATTCTGTCCTATGGGCAAGATGGCCTTTCAACAGTGAAAAACGAAATGGAGATTATTTCACTGTCAGGACATGGTACACACCTTAGTACATGTCCTACCTTTCACATGCACTGCACCCTGCCCAGGAGGTACCCTAGACCTACCATAGGGGTGTCTGACATGCATAGAAAGGGAAGGGTAAGGTCTGACAAGTGAGGGTATTTGTCAGACAACATGGCAGTTTAACAAACTGCGCGCAGGCCCTGCAATGGCAGGCCTGAGTTCCCTTTTTAAAGCTACTTGTGTGGGTGGCACAAATAGTGCTGCAGGCCCACTAGTAGCATTTGCATTACCAGCCCTGGCACACATAGTGCACTTTACTAGGGACTTTACTAGTAAGGCAAACATACCAATCATGGACAACCAATTACCATTACACTTTACACAGGGAGCACTTGCACTTTGACACTGTTCAGCAGTGACAAAGTGTCCAAAGAGTCTAAGTTGGCAACACAATGTCAGAAAAAAGGTCTAGGGGAAAGCAAAAAAGTTTAGGGAACTTTAGCCAAAAAGGGCCAAGTCCTACAGTGATATAATGATAATAGATTCATTAGTTCTTCCAATCATTTCCGTACAAGGGAATTTCTGACCAGATTGCTTCGACCATTGAGACCCCTCAAAACCTGACACCCCATGCACATCATGGCACATTCTCTCTTGGGACTGAGCAAGGCTGAGTTCTGATTACTTGAAGTGGACTGTTACCACTGGGAGAATGATTTGTCATTGGACGTACACTGAATTGTACATATGCTTGATCAAGATGTTAATGCAAAGAAATTACCCCCTGTTTATTACTTCCGTCTATCAGGGCCGACAGCCATCTTCTCATATTATTTGCTCCTTCAGAGAGAATTGCAAAACAACAGTATGGGCTCATGTTGCAAATCCGCATGTGCACACAGGTGTTTTTAAAATTCAAAATTAAAATTAAAACACGACGCCGAAAGCACAGATGTTTTTCTTAGAATGAATGGCTGCGTTTTCGTTTTCAGGATGCTATATTTTTCTACCACTTTCTCAACTCGCTGTCCTAGATCTACTACCCCCTCTTTGCCCAAAGTAAGAACGATTGGCTTTGCCAATGCTTGTTTATTTTGCTGTCTACATTTATTACCCCAATTAGAGAACTTTTATTGTTGCCTACGGCCAATAAAGTTTGTGATTCATTCTACGAGCAGACGTTGCATAAGTGAATGAAAGGGCTTTGTTTATCGACAATAAAGAATGGGATTTCACTTTAAATTCTATTTTCACTAACCTTGGACTACTCCTGTGCCTTCCATTTCTTTCAGTTTTATGGATTTGGTTCTGTACGCAAAGGCAAGGGTGGCTGAGTACATAATGAAAAAAATAAGGGGCATATTAACAAGGCCCGGCGATAAATATCGCAAAGCGCGCTTAGCGCTTGCATATTTATCACCGGCTATCTCTGTAATTTATCGCCCGGTTAGCGCGTTATCAACAACACGCATCGCCGAGGCGATAAAATTCCAGAGATAGCGTGGATATCACCGTTTTCCATGGTGGAAAACGGCGATATCCTAGATGATAGGGCCTGTGGTCTTAGCCACAGAATCCACCCCCCATGTTAAGTATGCCTTAGTCAGGAATTTAACAGACGCTAACCCTCCTTGATAATATCGCGAAGCTGCCTTCGCGATATTATCCCTGTTTGGTTTCACAGCCACGCCTACTTTGCATCTCATTAGCGATGCAAAGTTAGGCGTGCTGGGAACGGGCGCTAAGTCAGCAAAACACGCGATAGCGTGTCTTTGCTGATAAGGCGATGAAATTATCGCCGCTTTTCGCCCCCTTGTTAATATGCCCCATAGTGTTAAAACATGAATCTTTAAGATTACACTAAATCTAAATGATAGATAGAAAATTCATGTTTAAAAAAAGATTAATGATAGGTACTTCACAACAACTGCATGCAACCAAGAAAGAATTTATGCTGTACTACACCAACACCTAACATTATAAGAAATGCTGTGGCAAATGCACAGTTTTTTGTGTGTGCTTTTTAAAAATAGACCCAAATCCAAGCAGGTCATACCTTCACAATATAAATGTAGAACTATTGTGCACATGCTGTCATTTGGGTGCACCTAAGAGGGAGATTTGGAGAATAAATTGGAGAAACTTAAAATTAAGGGGCATATTAGCAAGACCGGCGATAAAATTATCGCCGTTTTAGCGGCAGGAAACTGCAGGTAAAACGGCGATAATGGGCTTGCTAATATGCGTTATAGAATTCCAATAGAAACCCAGGTTAGATGTCCTGCACATCTAACATGGGCTTCTATTGGAATTCTATAACGCATATTATCAAGCCCATTATCGCCGTTTTAGCGGCAGTTTCCTGCTGCTAAAACGGCGATAATTTTATCGCCGGTCTTGCTAATATGCCCCTTAATTTCCCCATTAACTTGCATTGTCAGTTTTAAAAGGTAGAATGCCAACTACGTTTATTTTTTGCCTACAAATTCATCAATCTCCTGACTAAACTGGAAGCCTTTTCATGATTGAGCCATATCAAATCGAGCACTGGAAAAGACAATAGAAACAGAAGAGATGTGATCAGATCATGAAAATCACAGAGGGGTGTATTGAGGAGTTGAAATTGCACACAAAATATCCCAATTGGAACACATAGGTGATTTACAGATACATTCACTGAAATAGCCCTCTTCTGAAAAATTATGTTGTTGGAAAATCAAGTAGAAACCTGAAAAGAGCAGCTGTGCAGCTTTCTAGGCGGTCAGTCGGTGGCAAGTGAAACTAAAAGAGCCTAAGTTTGAGCTGAGTCCAGATGCTAAGAAATACATTTTAAGCAATGTTTGATATTTTATGTTTTAACAGCTTGCAGTCATTCTGAGTCCCCCAAAAAAATTACAGACCTCGGGTCCTCAAAGACTAGGGATCAGGGGAAAAGGGACCTGGCTGCGCCTTTGCATAGGTCCTGCTTCAGGCATCCCATATTGTCCTTACATTCCCCTCAGCTGCCCTTTAGAGACATTCAGTTAGCCTGTAGGTGCCTCCAAGTAATACCTTAAGACCCTCGGTATGTCCTAGTACCTTAGCTGGCTTTCAGACACTCCTGCCACCAATCAGAGACTCTCAGCACACCTTAAGACAGTGGGCACAACAGGCGTGTGTCTCCACTTTCTGCGCTCCCGGGCACTATGGTATTACAGTAGGGGCTGCAGAAGTTGAACGGCCCCTTCTGTGATATTGATAGTGCAGGAGCACGTGTAGCACCAGCACTATCTTTGGAAGGTGTTCCCTCATTTGCCTGAGAGTGTGGCCCCAGGCAAATGAGGGAATTACTTTGCCTCTGCGCCGAGCCCTGAACTTAGGAGATGTACTGAAAGTGCACCACAAATGGGCATGACCTGGCAAGATGGCTGACCGTGCGTATTAGACCCGAGCTCCCGGCCCGCCTGCAATAATCTGCAGCATCCTTCTCCCATCTGATGCCTAAAACCTCAGCTATGCCCCACATTGGTGATGTGAGTCTTGTAAGTGTGGAGGAGCTGAGGGAAATTTTGCCTAGACGAAGGGACATAAGGATCACCGCAGGCACTGCCACTCGCAGGTTTAGGGGGGACTCCATAGACAGTCACATGCAGTGAGGTATGCAAAAAGCTTTGTCTGCAGCTCCCCACTACTAATGATCAGAATGGAGGGTGAAGGGTCTCTCCCGGCCCGGGCCACGATAGGCCTGCCGCGCCCAACAACACAACCGAGAGGACCCTCACGCTGAGGCGGCCAGGCAATTAATGCCATTCCGGGCGGCGACATGTGGGGAGACAGTCGTGCATCCCACAGAGGCTGAGGCAACAAATGTCGGGTGCCCGGCTCCCTAGGAGCAGCAGATGGGAGCCGGAACATCTTTTGCAGGGTACTTGCAGGGTCCCCGCCAGCTGATTTGTCACTCCAGTACACCTCACGACCCGCTGAGCTGCTGTCAAGTCGCTCCAGTCTGGAGCATGGAGAAGGCACTGATCCAGCGCAACCCCTAAATTCTGAAACCAGGGACCAAAGGAAATCTCATCACACATAAATTGCTTTACCAAACAACGGGGCCCATCACACATTACCCATAAAATGATCCCTGAAGACAGGCGCTGGATTTGGGGGGTTTATTTTGTCAGTTTTATTAAGTTCAACACTATACTTCACATTAATAATATTTGTACATAATTCTATCTATTCGTAAATCAACTTTCTTCTTCCTCCTTTGGTCGATGGACCATTAGTTGAAGAGTTGATGGTGACTATGATTAACTAAACAGTTTAATATTTAACTAAATAATCACAAAGTCATTTATTCAGTTAATAATTTTATATTATTCAATGCTCTTCTATTTATTATCAGTGCATACACAAGATTGCATATTAGAGAACAAATTATCAAGCAATGTAATCAAAATGAATCATCTGTATCGACATCAAAGCGTACATCAGGAATGGGGAAGAGAAGGTAGAGCATAAACTTGCAGAATTATACTTTGCAAATTAAAGCAAACAAGGAGGGAAATACCCACCAAAGAATCAGGAAACCCACTTCCTTGGCCGAGGTTGTGGCAAAGGGTCTTCCGAGATAGGCTCAGAGAACAAAGTTAAAAGGACAGCTGCAGCTAAACTTGCCATACACTAATTACTCTATTAATCTCCCATTTAATCTACCTCCTCGGTCGCAATCTCCTCCCAAGCACTCCCGTGACGTTCTCGTACCTAAAGTTCTCTTTCCCTGTGCAGGGCTGCTCTTCTGACTCGGATCTCCTCTGTCTCTCTCTCTCTTTTTCTCCGTCTCTCTCTCTTTCCTCCTCTCTCCTGTTCTCGTCTTGTGTGTCTGAGAGAGTGTGTGGTCACACCCCTATTGGGATATCAATTATACTTTTCTCCTCATTACGCTATCTTACAATGTTGCAGTATCAGTAAAAACTCAGACTATGATTGGTTGTCGTAAATCATACCAGGGTCGCCTCATCCAGTTCTCCCCACTAATCCATCCTATACCGGTTCTAACAAAGGAAGGATTTAAGACCATTGCATACATGTAAGTCTAACATTCATAATTATACTTTTTGCTACTTTGTTATTCATGTCATCTGCTTTCACATTCATATTGCACGTAGTGATGGCTGTTCCCACAGTCGAAGTCGCATCTTGGCACATAAACAATAAGACACAGGTCAACACGGCCTTCACACGGATTGCATCATCGGGTACACTCTGTAGTCTGCGAGCAGGCAATCTTTCTTCGCACATGCGCACTCCACACCGACTAGGCCAGACACATGCTGGTTTCAACAAGAGGCCATTTTCATGCAGGCCCAAATCCCGTACTAATATAAACAAACACAAAAGAACATTAATTCATGAAAATAAACCCATTATGTTTACCTCCCACCATACTAATACCTTGTGTTAATTAAATCCTAGCAAAAGCTATTAATTTAAAGCAACCTTTTCGTTATTTTGTGCACAACATGCAAAATGTGCAATGTACAACACAGCATAAACATGCAGTAGTACGTTTTTTCAATGCGCAAACAATTAATACGTATTCATGCCAACATGGTTTAGTATATTATAATGCATTTGCCCCTTTATGTAAATGTGTGTGTTCAGTGTTGATTAATTCATGCAGTCAATACTTTATTATGGGGTTATTTTAACTTCATGAGGATGTACTTTACAAACCTCACTCCATCAATCCCCCCTTTGATGGTTTTACCATCATAAAATCCCAAAATATACGGTTTTCCAAGTTATATAGTTGTTGTTTTGTCTTTTGACCCTTGCTCTTTACATTTTTCATACAATTTTTCTTTAAAACTTTCCATCTCAATTTCTTCTATTTCTTTTTCCCTTTCTTTATGTTCCTTACTCAATTTCCTTTCTTTCTTTTCTTTGCGACTCTTTTTCATGCAAAACATAAGTCATTCGTATCATGAGTACCATAATGACTACAAAAACTACTGGTATTATTATTTTTGCAACTAAGGAACTACCTATAGAAGAAAACCAATGACTTATAGTAGAGAAACGTTTACTTAGTCTCTCCCAAACACCATCAACCTCTAGTTGAGTTACTTCTTTATGCAATTTAGTGATATTCTGAATGTATCCTTCCAAATTCTTACTTTTATCTGGAATATAAGTGCAAAAATGTTGAACTTTTAACATTCCACAGACTCCACCCTCTTTTGCTAACAATATATCAAGGGCAAGTCGATTTTGCATAACCATGGATCTCATGGTAATCATTTCAGTGTCAATCATCAGGAATCCTCCAGCAGTATCTGTTGATAAACGATCAACCACTGTGGACAATTGTCGAATTTTGTATGCATTCAGTGTAACTCCAACTCCAGGTATCAATGCTCCGAATATATCACCTACTATTTCTGAAAAACTTTCTCTTTTACACGGTTTAGTCCTTGCCTTATTTCATCGATTCCATTTGTACTTTTGTCTACATGATATACTTTTGGAAAGACAATCCCAAGGTAACATGTCCCATACCAGTGATCTGGTAATCGATAATATGCTTTCCTCCCACAGACATAATATATGCCAGGAAAAACGGGTCAGTTCCTCCCTTTAATCCCCAACCCCCAATAATTTTATATGTATCTTCAAATTCACTGGAACCGATGAATTTGTGGTTATAATTAGTTTTCTCCCTACGTAAGCATAATTTTTCCTTCTGTGACCAATCCAGGGCCATTGCAGCATAAGTCTCACTTTTGTCATAGTTGCCTTCTCTGAAAACCCAAGGTGGTGTTTTCAATTTTTCTTCAACAGCTTTTCTTTGAAACTTAGCCCTTCTTTCCTCTACCATCTCTAAAAAGATTTTCTCTTCTTTTCCTAATTCACGTTAGGTTGTTTTTACTAGCATATTCTATATCTAAAGGCTTAGTTGTCAGGAAAAAGTCTCCCATAACATTTACATGTGCTATCTTATTCAATTCAGGTACTACAGGAACCTTAGAAAATATTGTATCTACATTAGAATAATAATAATCTAGTTTACCTGTTTTATACAACAAACTTGATAAGACACTACAAGTCACACCATAAGTCAAAGGAAGGTGATGGTAAGTCACACCTTCGGAAACAGACAATGGCAACTGTATGCATACATAACAGTCACTCACATCCATTACTTCTACGTATTCATACAACAATTTGGTAAAAACATTTGAGGAAAAATTAGTAACTAATCTGTTGTGATGTAAACTACTAGCATCTATTTGATTCAATTGAGTAATTTGTTTTTGTCTAATGTCAGTGTCTACCTTCGGACCTGTTAAATTGCCAGGACGTGGTGTATCTTCTTTCATCAAATGCAAAGGTATTACGATTGTCAATATCATCCAGAATACTATCAATATGCACACTAAACATAAGCAAACCTTATAACATCTACACATAAGGCAACATCTAGGTCTTGTTACTTGTGTATCTGCCATAGCAATGTATTATTCTACAAATTCTTATAAAATTTCTAAATCTATTTCTATTCTTTCTTTAAAAAATAAATGTAGTGTGATCCCACACTTCAAAAGCTTTCTTCTTTACCCCTTCTTTTATTTGAACTAAATCCAATTTTGCAGAACGTTTTCTGAATCTCCAGAGAAACTTTTCAGTTGATAATGCCACACCTTAGTTTGTTTACAGTCTCTTAAGGTGGATTTAGATCACTTTTCTCTTCTTGTTCGTTGTCAGTGCTGTTTCTTCTTTTGTTTAAATCTTCTTCTTCCTTAATTTCTTCTAACACTATGTAAATCCAATCAGGTGACCTGAACTTTTTATTTGGTTTTCTCACTCTCTTTGGTCGCAGCACTGATTTGTCATCTGACTCTCCCTGTTCTAACTGATCTGAATTTTTGCCTATTTGGTCTAATCTATTTTCTGGTCTTCCTTTCACCACTCTATATTTCAGTCTTTTGACTCCACTTGACCAATGTTCATCTTTCCTTGCTCTCTTTTGTGGAACTACTTCTTCTTCTTTATTCAATTCGTACTTTCGTTTCTTTGTACCTACTCCAAGTTTGCTTTCTTCTTCTTCTTCTTCTTCTTCTTCTTCTTCTTCTTCTTCTTCTTCTTCTTCAGTATTTCTTTCACCTACTTCCTCTCTACACTTTCCCTCTTCACTTAAAACGTTTCTTTCTTCCTCTTCAACAGCAGTTTCTTCAGTCCCAGTATCTGGTGCCCACTTTATTTGACTTGTTTTAAGCAAATCATCATCAAGCTGCTCTTCTGAGTCTTTTGGTTCAGGTTCTCCAGTTTCAGAGTTTATTGCTTTAATCTCACCAATTTCTTGTGCTTCAACCTCTGATTCAGAGCTTGTACTTGAGATCTCCAGATGCCGCTCTACTCGTGGTTCAAGTGGACTTGGGACTCGCTGAGTGTGACTGGCATGAATCCAATTTGTTAGACCAGCACACTTTACTGCTGTAGTCGTCACCAGTATGACCTGATATGGTCCTTCCCAGCGGGGCTCTAGGCAAGTTTTTCTTCTATGCCTTTTCACGTGAACCCACTCACCAGGGCTTAGATCATGAGCTTGAGTCTGCTGTGTTGTGGTCGTGTCTGCTCCAACCTGATGAAACACAGAACGTACCACATCAGCCAATCCTTTGCAATAGTCAAGGATGAGATCATCAGTTATATTTATCAATTTGTTCGCAGGTACAAATGCTTGTCTCATAGCTCTTCCCATCAGTATTTCGTACGGACTCAATCCTGTCTTTTTGTCAGGAATGTTTCTGAGACTCATCAAAACTAGGGGTAAAGCGTCAGGTCATTTCAGTGCTGTGGATCTACACACTTTACCTAACCAGTTCTTAATTGTGCCATTTATCTGTTCTACTATTCCAGAAGCCTCTGGACGATAGGCACAATTGAAGTTTTTGCTGAATACTCAACGCCTCACAAATCAGTTTGATCAATTCACTAGTGAAGTGTGTCCCTCTATCTGTTTCCATAGTGACTGGAAAACCATATCTAGGAATGTATTCCCTCAACAAAAGTTTGGCCACTGTCAGGCTGTCATTCCTTCGTGTAGGATAAGCTTCTACCCATCGGGAAAACAAACACACAATCACTAACACATATTTGAACTTATCACATGGAGGTAACTCGATAAAATCAAGTTGTAGTCTAGTAAAAGGACCACCTACCCTCCCTATTGTTCCCATACTAACTACTGTCTTTCTTCCTGGATTTTGCTGTTGACACGTTAGGCACCTCTGACAAAGACTTTCTGCAATAGTTCGGAACCTAGTATTAAACCAGGTTTGTTTAAATAATCTGACCATGGCGTCTCGTCCAACATGTGTCACTCCATGATACATCCTCGCCATATGAGAAAGTAAACTATCTGGCATGACTGGTCTTCCATCAATGTATACCCATACATCATCCTCTTCTCGTTTCCTACATCCTGCTTTTTCCCACTCCTGTCTTTCATCATCACTTGCCTCTTCTTGTACTTGTCTCACTTCATCCCATGTTTCAATAGGGTTAGTAAACATAAGTTGACAAAAGGTATATTCTTTTGCTTTTCCCCGATTTATGGCAGTCTCATTCTTTGCACAATATTGTGCTACTTGGTCAGCAAATCTGTTGCCTTGAGTCACATAATCATCTCCTGATTTATGTGCGGCACATTTGACCACTGCAATTTGTTTTGGCAATTGTAATGCTTCCAGCAATTCTTTTACAAATTGACTATTCCTGATGGGGGACCATGAAGAGGTCAGGAATCCCCTCTGCATCCATAGTTCTCCAAATTCATGCACAATACCAAAGCCATATTGAATATCAGTAATTATAGTCACTTTCTGACGTTTTCCAATTTGCAGGCATGAATTAAAGCTATCAATTCAGCCACTTGTGCAGATTTTATCCCTTTTAGACAGGATGCTTCCAGGATTTCTGCTACAGTACAAACAGCATAAGCAGAACTCAATACACCTCTTTCAGTTCGCAAACATGAACCATCAACAAACATCACACGATCTGATTCTTCAAGAGGAACTTCCTTGATATCAGGACGGGGCTTAGTACAGAATTCGGTCACATCCAAACAATCATGTTCAGCTTCATCATTTACTTCTTCATCCCATACATCTGGCAATAGAGTAGAAGGATTCACATTTGTACATCTCACTATGGTCACATTTTCTGCTCCCAGAATCACTCTCTCATGCCTAGTCAGCCGACTATAGGTAAGATGCTGAGTTCGTGTTCTTGTTAAAAGAATCTCAACTGAATGTGGCACATATACTTTCACAGAATGACCCATTATGATCCCTTCACTCTGTTCCAGACTCACACAAGTAGCAGCTACTGCTTTCAAACATCCAGGTAATGCTGCAGCCACTGAATCTAAAGTAGCTGAAAAATATGCCACAGGTCGTCTTGACATTCCATGCCTCTGAGTTAAAACTGCAAGTGCACATCCATCTCTCTCACTGCAATATAATGCAATACCCTTAGAATAATCAGGCATGCCCAATGCCGGAGCCTTACACAAACTCTCTTTCAATTTAACAAAAGCATCCATACTTTCTTAATCCAATTTAATTGGATCTTTCACGTCATTCCTTGTTAATCTTTGTAAAGGTTTTGCCAACAGTGAAAAGCCACTGATCCACTGTCTCCAATATCCAACCACTCCCAAAAACATTCGGACTTCCCTCTGTGTTGTTGGCGGTTTCATATCCCTGATCACTTGAATATGCTCTGATGTTACCTTTCTGACTCCCTTCTCAATCTTGTGACCTAAATATTGGACTCTTTGTTGGCAGAATTGTAATTTTGCAGGGGACACCTTATGTCCACCCTCTGTCAAATGGTTCAGTAAAGCAACTGTGTCTGCAACACAGGCTTCTCGAGTCTTTGATGCCACCAGTAGGTCATCAATGTACTGATGCAAAAACAACAATTGATGGACAGAATGCAGAACAATGTCATACATTCACCCCAGTACAGAGATCTGGGCCTAAATCCATCGTTTTTTTGTTCACCATGCCATTCCAGTTTGAACCCAGCCATATGCAAATCAGTCTTGACACTGTGCCCAATGGGAACAGTCCAGCCCGAACTGCCAGGCCAAGTCCTCCCTGGACTGGAAACAAGCATCCTAGGACCGGTTTCGGGGTTCCACCCCTCTTCAGCCAGGATAGCTCGATTCCAGTGGCATGGAGAGCACGGGACCCACGTCTGGGCATACCCGTCCCACTCGGGGTGACAAATGCAAAAACAACAATTGGTGGACAGAATGCAGAACAATGTCATACATTCACCCCAGTACAGAGATCTTGGCCTAAATCCATAGTTTTTTTGCTCACCATGCCATTCCAGTTTGAACCCAGCCATATGCAAATCAGTCTTGACCCTGTGCCCAATGGGAACAGTCCAGCCCGAACTGCCAGGCCAGGTCCTCCCTGGACTGGAAACAAGCATCCTAGGACCGGTTTCGGGGTTTCACCCCTCTTCAGCCAGGATAGCTTGATTCCAGTGGCATGGAGAGCACGGGACCCACGTCTGGGCATACCCGTCCCACTCAGGGTGACAAATGCAAAAATAACAATTGATGGACAGAATGCAGAACAATGTCATACATTCACCCCAGTACAGAGATCTGGGCCTAAATCCATCATTTTTTTGCTCATCATGCCATTCCAGTTTGAACCCAGCCATATGCAAATCAGTCTTGACCCTGTGCCCAATGGGAATAGTCCAGCCCGAACTGCCAGGCCAGGTCCTCCCTGGACTGGAAACAAGCATCCTAGGACCGGTTTCGGGGTTTCACCCCTCTTACGCCAGGATAGCTTGATTCCAGTGGCATGGAGAGCACGGGACCCACGTCTGGGCATACCCGTCCCACTCGGGGTGACAAATGCAAAAACAACAATTGATGGACAGAATGCAGAACAATGTCATACATTCACCCCAGTACAGAGATCTGGGCCTAAATCCATCGTTAGCCCGAAACCGGTCCCAGGATGCTTGTTTCCGGTCCAGGGAAGGCATGGCTTGGCAGTTCGGGCTGGACTGTTCCCATGAGGCACAGGGTCAAGACTGATTTGCATATAGCTGAGTCTGAACTGGGGTGGCGAAGTGAGCTAAAGAACGATGATGGATTCAACCCAGATCTGTGACTGGGGGTGAGTGTCTGAAAAGTTTCAGCACTCTGTCCATCATCTCCTTGTGTTTGCTTTGTTCGCCCTAAGTTGGCAGGGTATGCCCAGACGTGGGTCCCTTGCTCACTTTGCCACTGGATTCAAGCTAGCCTGGCTGATGAGGGCTGTTAGCCCGAACCCGGTCCCAGGATGCTTGTTTCCGGTCCAGGGAAGGCATGGCTTGGCAGTTTGGGCTGGACTGTTCCCATGAGGCATAGGGTCAAGACTGATTTGCATATAGCTGAGTCTGAACTGGGGTGGCGAAGTGAGCTAAAGAACGATGATGGATTCAACCCAGATCTGTGACTGGGGGTGAGTGTCTGAAAAGTTTCAGCGCTCCGTCCATCATCTCCTTGTGTTTGCTTTCATCAATGTACTGAACCAAAACAGACTCTTCAGACATTCTCAAATCCTCCAAGCACTTTTTCAGTATCTGATTAAAAATTGAAGGACTCTCATTATAGCCTTGAGGAACTCGGCACCATGCTAAAACACGATCCCCAAACCGAAATGCAAACAAATACTGGCTATCTGGATGCAGGGGAATCGAAAAGAATGCATTACACAAATCAATCACTGTATACCATCCCGCATGTTATGTTATGTTATGTTATGGGAACTTTTAGAGCGCACGATTACCCGGAGGTGTCCTGGCGCTAGTTACTACTCCTTAATGCTGAGCTGGAAAAGAGAAGGTTTATTTATCAAAAAGCCAGGTCTTTAACCCTTTCCTGAAAGCTAGAAGATTGGTGGCATTTCTCAAATAGAATGGCAAATCATTCCAGGCTTTTGCTGCGCATGAAGAGAAACTTCTGCCTCCCCATTGAGCTTTTTTTGTTGGTGGGACTACGACCAGCTTAGCTCCCAGAGATCTAAGAGTTCTTGCCGGTATGTACCACTGGAACTGGTGCCTTAAATGATCTGGTCCTAAGCCTTGAAGTGCTTTAAAGACCATACCGAGAGATTTAAAATGCACCCGGTTCCTCACCGGGAGCCAGTGCAGTTTTTTGATCTCCTTGGAAATTGGGGAAAACTTGAAAGTGCCCGTAAGTAATCTGGCCGCGGCATTTTGTAGCAGCTGAAGCTTATACAGAAGTCTTTGTTGTATGTTTAAATATAGGCTATTACAGTAATCCAGTCTCGACATGACCAATGCTGTGACTACCGTTTGCCGGGTCCCCGAAGGTAAGAACCGCAATACCTTCTTGACAGTTCTAAGAACATGCACTGTTGTTGAAGTTACTGCATTTACTTGGGCCCCAAAGGAAAGTTTCTCATCCAGGATTATACCCAAATTTTTCACCTTTTTTGAGGGTGTAGGGAGTGACCCCATGGATGCAGGCCACCAATTAGGAGTCCAAAAATTAAGGTCGTTCCCAAACAGCATTACTTCCGTTTTTCCTGAATTCAGTTTTAGGCAATTATCTGCCATCCATCTCCCTACTGATTCCATACAGACCTGAAACCGTTTATCTATTCCCAGCTCTTGGCCAGGTAATAGAGACACCACAATTTGTGTGTCATCAGCGTAGGAAGTGAGACCAAACCCAAATGAACTGATGACGGGGGCCAATGATGAGACATACACGTTAAAGAGTGTGGGGCTCAGTGATGATCCCTGCGGTACACCACATGGCAGTGCAAAGGGCTTGGACTGAAATTTACCTAGAGATACAATCTGTCCCCTGTCTGATAAAAAAGATTTAAGAAGATCCCAAGCTTTCCCCTGGACCCCACAAGCCTTGAGTCGGTCCATCAGAATATCGTGATGGACCATATCAAAGGCCGCGGACAGATCCAATAAAATCAAGGCAGCCCTGCCTCCTCGATTCACGGCTTCCCTGATCTCCTCGGTGGCCTTAATGAGCGCAGACTCAGTGCTATGTCCCTCTCTAAAGCCATATTGAGAGGGATCCAGTGCATCATGTGGGATTTGGTATAGAATAACTGCTGGGTTTGGTACAACTGGACAACAGGGCACAACAGTTTTGTTTATTTTTCTCAAATCTTGTACTATTCTATAAGTTCCATTTGGCTTTTTCAATCCCATAATAGGTGAATTATAAGGACTACTCATTAACTCTTTCAAAATTCCTTGTTCAATCATTTGATCAATTACAGGAGTTATTCCTGCTATCACTTCTGGTTTCATTTTATACTGTGGTGTATTTGGATGATCAACACCATCTCTCACGGTAATTTTAATTGGATCTACCTTCTTCATCAACCCAATCTCCTGTCTTGAGAAATCCCATACTTCCGGATTCACTATTTTCATCAATTCTTCAGGCACACTTTTGTCTGTTAGAAGCGAATATAACTCATTCACTTCTGTTCCTTGCTTTGCTAACACCATTTTAAACGCAACATCCTCATCAGGTGTCTGAAATGCAATACCATCCGGCGTGCAGTAAATTGTGCAATTCATCTTGCACAGTAGATCTCTACCTAAAAAATTTACTGGACTCGAGTCACACACTACAAACCTATGCATGTCTTTGAAGGGACCAATATGTACTTCAATTGGTTTAGTAACTCGAGTATTTATCTGTTTATTTGAGACTCCTACTGCTTGGATAGTCTCTCCCGAGAGGGGTAGGTTTGGAATTTCTGCTGCTCTCACAGTAGAACGGGTAGCACCAGTGTCCACAAGAAAGGTGATATCATTACCTTCCACTTTCCAATCCACGAATGAACCTGACTGATCTACCTCTAGAGTAGCGCCAAGCACGCACTCTTCCTCCCCCCTCAGGCACCGTCATTGATTCGACTTAACATCACTTCCATCACATTGCATCCAAAATTGGGGAATCACATTTGTGTTAGTATTTTTACCAATCGGATCTCCTCCGTGAAATCCTGTATCCGCACTGTATTTTTGAGCATTTACACTATATGGTAACGGTGGTTGCAGGACCTGATATTGGGTAGTGACTACCTGCTGTTGTGGTGTCTGCTGCTCAACTATCTCACTCTGCACCTGTGGGGTTAAAATTTGATTTCCTCCATTAGTTCTCTGCACTGATCTACACTCATTCTTCCAATGCCCATACTTTCCGCATCCATGACAAGGAAATTTCTTTTTCGCCTGTTCTCTACTCATTTGTCCTCTACGTCTACCTCCAGTAGATTTCTTGTTGCTCTGCTACCTTTACTTGTGCCCACATCATCTTTTCTTTTAATTTGCGATGACGTGATTCAATGTCGTCGTTACAATACTTCGCATACCTCAAAATCTCGTCTATAGTTTTGGCTTGCCAGCACAACATATGTTGCTGTATCATCTGACTAATTTCAGGTCTTAATCCATACACAAATCTATACACAAAATGACCCATATCTTTGTCTCCAATATTCTCAAAACCACTATACTGTTTAAAGACTTGCAATAACCTCTCATAATAAGCATGCACAGACTCCTTTGGTTCTTGAGTTGTTCTATCTATTTTTACCCAATCCGTTTCCTTAGGGGAAATTTTGTTTTTCAAGAAGGTAATCACTTGATGATATTTTTTCATCACCTCAGCAGAAGGTGCTCCTGTTTTGGCATCTCTAGGATATTCATCTTTTGGCCAATATACTGTAATCTTGCATTCAGTCCATAAATCTGCAGGGACAACAATTTCAAACAATCCATCTACATCTTTTAACAATACCTTCGATACTTTCACAAACCTCTCAACTTGTTTGTACCATTCCACAGGTTTCTCTCTCAACCTAGGAAACTCATTGGTGAAAGACAATATATCCTGTCTAGTCCAAGGAACATGCACATAACCTCCTCCTGGAACTTCCCTCATAGGACATTCCAAAGCTACATTTTCCACTTCTCTTACAGGATGTAAATGTATTTCTTTAGCAGCTAATTCCTATTTCTTCCTCATCCATCTACCTTTCCATCTTTCAACATCTCCCCATTTTCTCAAAACAACCATTAGTTCTTTTATCTGCAATCGTCTACCAGACGTATTCATATTTTCTATATCCTTTTCAGTGAAATCCACTCTATATGTCTTTTGCAACACCTTTGATCTTCCTATATCCATTCCCAAATCCTCTGCAGTTTCCACTATTCTTTCATGTAGATTTTTCGCTTTCCAAGTAATACTCTTACACAAATACATCAATTCATCATCTTGATAAGTCTTTAACCTGTCTGGACTTATGGTTCCAATTATCATTTCTTCCAAATCTACTTTTAGCTTACATACATCTATAGGCTGTGGTTGTGTTTTTCTCCTTTGTAACCCTTTCACCCAATCATCTAATTCTTCAGTGGTAGGACCTATTGAAACCTCATTTCTGGAAATCTCATCCAACTCTATCCTTTTGGGCTGTAACTGCTTTATTTCTTTAGACGTTTCAATTATTGTTAAATTAGTTTGAGGTGTCGATCTAGGATCTGTATTTGGCTGTTCACTTATGTTAATGTTAATGTTAATATGATTTCTAAAGCGCGCAAATACCCTGGGGTGTCTTGGCGCTGAACCGGAACGTAAACCCTGAGAAGGTAGGAAGGAGGTGGAATTAATTTAAAAATAACCAAGTTTTCAATTCTTTTCTGAAGGAGATGAGGGAGTTAGCCTCTCTCATGTGTGCAGGGAGTGTATTCCATAGCTTGGCCGCACAGTAGCCAATACTTCGGCCTCTCCAACTCGAGGTTCGGATCCTTGGTACCAGCATTAATCTGGCATTGGTAGACCTTAACTGTCTACCTGGGTGGTACCAGGAGAAGAGGTTTTTCAAATGTACGGGTCCTATATTATTCAATGCTTTATAGACTAGGCAGAGTGCCTTAAACTTGATACGTTGCGCCACAGGCAACCAATGAAGCTTCTGGATCTCCTCTTTAATTGATTGATACTTAGGAATATTCAGTAAAAGCCTGGCTGCAGCATTCTGCACCATCTGAAGTTTTTCAGATGTTGTTTCTGTAACCCGAGGTATAGGCCATTACAGTAATATAATTTTGATAGCACTAAAGTCGTTACAACTGTTCTCCTGATATCTGTGGGAATATAAGGCATTACCTTCTTAAGTTTCCTTATCAAATAGAATGAGGCTGAGACTGTGGTATTAGTTTGTTGGGAGTAGGTGAGTTTGCTGTCCGTCAGCACCCCAAGGTTTTTGGCCTTCTCTACTGGATTCGGGAGCTGTCCAATTTCAGCCGGCCACCATAATCCATCCCATTTAGGTTGAAGGTTACCAAAAATCACCACTTCGGTTTTATCCGAGTTCAGCTTTAGACAATGTCTTCCCATCCAGTAGCTAATTTCCCTCATGCATTTTTGAAACTGCATTGCAGGGGATATTGTGTTTTTGTATGCCGCGACCACAATCTGAGTGTCGTCGGCGTATGATGTCAGATTGAAACCAAACTGTTGTATTAACGGGGCTAGTCTGACACGTAAACATTAAATAAGGATGGGCTTAGCGAAGAGCCCTGAGGGACCCCGCATGGTAGTACGTAAGGAGTTGCCTGAAACTGATCTAGAGACACTGTATGTTTTCTATTCTTCAAGAACGATGATATTAAGGAAAGTGCATGGTCCTTGACCCCTATGTGTTCAAGACGCTGTAGCAATATGTGATGGTGCACGGTATCGAAGGCCGCTGACAAATCGAGGAGAATCAGCACAGCGGCACCTCCCTTATCCATCACTGCTCTGATCTCCTCGGTGGCCTTGATAAGTGCTGTCTCCGTGCTATACCCTGGACGGAAACCAAACTGAGAGGGGTCGAGTAATCCATTTTCTTGAATGAATTGTGTAAGTTGGGTGTTCATTATTTTCTCCACCATTTTTGCGGGGAAAGGCAGCCTGGCAATCGGGCGATAGTTGCTAGTTATAGATGTGTCCAGATTTGCTTTTTTTAATAAATGGAGAATGGCTGCATCTTTCCAGACCGCTGGGAAGGTGCCTGATGAAAACATATTATTAAATATGTTTGTTAATATTGGACTTACCTCCCCTGCTATATTTTTTAGAACTGCAGCGGGGCAAGGATCCAGCAGGGATCCTGATTTGATTTCCTGAATAGGTTTTCCCACCAGCTCACTAGATACCTGTGGGAAAGACAGAAGCCCGTTCTCTTTAGTCTCAGTAATAGGGGGCTCTTCGACTGGCTTATTGGAGGTGGCAGAGAAAATCTTATATATACATCGTTGACTTTATTCCTAAATGCACTGGCAATGTCATCACATAAGGATTGACTGCTCCCTGGTGTTGATCTATTGGGTATGGTCGTGAGCTTCTTTACCACCACAAATAGCTCTTTTGCTGAGCTTTTGGAATGTTCTATCTGTTGGGTGAAGAAGATCCTTTTTTCAGTAGCTAGTAGGGATTTGTAATTGGCTAGTGCATGTTTGTAACTATTTTTTTCTTCTGCCTCATAATTCATTCTCCAGCGCCTTTCCAGTCTGCGACATTTTTGTTTCTCTTGTCGCAGAGCTTCCGTAAACCAGGGGGCTGAGGGTTGAGTGCGGTTCCCAGAGTTTTTACAGATCGGCATTGTAGCCGTAAAGGCGTTATTAAGCCAATCTGTATATTCCTCAATAGCCTGATCCACCTGCGTGCTCAAGGTCGGACGTGTCTGTTCCAGTTGGAGTTCAAGCATGTTTATATCTATCTTATTCCATGTTTTGTAGGTTTTTTCCTGTACTTTAGCAGCCCTGGCTTCGGGTGTGGTTTGAGATGGGTAATCAAATATGATTAGGGAATGATCTGACCAGACGAGAGGATAGATATCTTTCACTGTCATCCCTGGTACCGAGGAGAATATACTGTCAAGGGTGTGCCCTGCCTCGTGCGTAGGTTTGTGTACCAACTGATTTAATCCCAACGTGCCTAAAGTGTCCGTAAGCATGGCTGTGTCTTTATCTGACAGCACCTCAAGGTGTATATTAAAATCACCCAGGATCGTAGACCTGGGTGACATTTACAGCATTAATTCTACTACTAGCTGATGTTATAGCAGAGTTTAACGGGAGAGTTAAGGAAGGTTCATGGACAAGTCTATTTTCAAATACAGGTATTGCTGGACCTATGGTCACTGGCACCGTTATTGCATCTATTTTCATATTCATCTGATTCAATTTTTTCAACTAATTCTTTAGTTTGCATGGCAAATTCTACTTCTCTTTCCTGCTCTACATCACTTACAGTTGGAACTGGTGTTGTTTGTGGTGTTATTGGGGCTTCCATTGATGGTGCATTTGGTGTCACCATCACGGAATTCTCCTGATAAGGTGGTGGTCGTTTAACTAATATGTCATCCAGCAGCTCATCATCAGTTTCATTCGGGTTATATCCATAACCAAATTCCTCTAAATGTCTCTTTTTCTCCTTACACTTATTTCCTGCCGTCTCTTCTACCATTAAAACTGGATATAATCCTTCAGTTATCTCTCCATTTCTCCACCTCTTCATTCTATCTTCGTGTCTTTCATCATGAAATCTTCCAAACATAAATTTGTTAACTCTACCACTTCTGTGTCTTTCTCTTTCATACATTTCATCTTCCCATTCTACTAGCGCTTCAAACTGTGTAGGTCTAGGTCTCGGATCTAATGCCATTTTATCTCTCAAGTTACGTAATATTGCCAAATTAAAAGAACCATCAGGCACATGCATCAACCATTTTTGCGAGCGCAAACGGTGCGATACACAAAAATCGGCCGTTTGCGCCCGCAAAAATGGCATTTGCGATGCATCAAGGTTCAAGGCACTCGCAATTTGAGAATTCGCAATTAATTGCGATAGCATTTAAGGAATCACATTTTGCGATTCCTTAAATGCAATGCAAGAACCACTTTGAAGTAGCGATTTCGCTACTAGGGGGCGCAAATTACCATGAAGTTGAACTTGATGGTAATTTGCAAAAACTTTGAAAAATGCACTAAAGTGCATTTTTCAAAGTTGTAGGTTACACACACACATGTCCTTGGGACATGTGTGTGCGCAACATTTGTGCACACCACAATTTCAGGGGTGCAACAGGGTGTCCTTTTGACACCCTTGCAACCTTGAAATTGCATTCTCAATTTGCGATTCTCTAATTGCTAATCGCAAATTGAGAATGTCTTCCCATTCATTCCTATGGGCCTCTAGGCCCATAGGAATGAATGGGGAGGTATTCCTTATTTGCGACTCGCAATTTGCGAGTCGCAAATAAGGAATGTGTAGGAATCAGCTATTTTTATAGCAATTCCTACATGCATAGGCTTTTGCGAGTCCTTAATTGCGATTCCTTAATAATCGCAATTAAGGACTCGCAAAATCCTACCTTGATGCATGTGCCCGCATGCGATGGAAAAGCTAGTGTACCATCATTCTTCGTATATCCTACCCAGTTTTCTAACCAAATACATGTGTGATAACCATACTTTAACATCATATAAGACACTGGTGTCTTTGGTGGAGGAATAGGAACTCCTTCTCTCGTTAGTACTGGTTTGACCTTTTTAAAGAATCTTTTTATTTTGCCAAACAAAGTAAATTTCTCCTGTTGCGGTGGTTCGAAATACATTTTTGTCACTTATTCAACGCCTTCACTCGATAAAATCCTTATCAACACAATTTACTATAATTCACCAATTTAACTCTTTTACTTCCTTAAACACCTGACCAATGTCAGTGCGACGCACTTTTAACTCTCCAATCGGACCCTTCTACTTCTCTGCTATTCTGTCCAATACCAGCGTGGCTCACACCAACCAACCAATCGGTGCTTGCTCTGTCTTTACCAACTGGCCAACGCGGCTTTCTGTGACGTCAACTTCTCCTCCTGCTGCTGACCCTCCCTTTACAAAATTTATCAGCACTTTTTCTAAGTCCGGTTTTTTTTTAAAATAACTTATTAGTCACAACATTTAAACAATACCACACTGTCTGTTTACTACAGAGAGATATAGTTTTTCACTCTCAAGAATAATTCTTTCAAGGCGGGTAAGTATAACAATTCCGCTATCCTTCCCTTCATTCAAGCTAGGAGAGGACCTGTTACTTCTTTAGGGATAAGGCCAAAATTTCATAAGAGGACCCTTTTGTTGAATAGGAGGTCTCACTACTCTTCTGGGGATAAGGCCAAAGTTTCACAGGTGAACTCTTCGCTATCACATATACACTCAATAGTCCCTAAAATTTACCTAAACAGACAATGTACCTATTCCCCTGTGATTTCACTTCTCACACTTTTCCTCTGCCTTATTTCAGGCTGATTCTTACTCTGCCGGCATCCCAGATACCTTTCCGTACCTGTGTTCCAAAGACTACATAGAAACGTAACACTGACTCATTTTACATAAAATGTTAAACATATAATCAATAAATCACCAAACTAATCAATAATAACCATCATTCTGCTACCAGAAAAACTGATCCAGCACAACCCCTAAATTCTGAAACCAGGGACCAAAGGAAATCTCATCACACATAAATTGCTTTACCAAACAACGGGGCCCATCACACATTACCCATAAAATGGTCCCTGAAGACAGGCGCTGGATTTGGGGGTTTATTTTGTCAGTTTTATTAAGTTCAACACTATACTTCACATTAATAATATTTGTACATAATTCTATCTATTCGTAAATCAACTTTCTTCTTCCTCCTTTGGTCGATGGACCATTAGTTGAAGAGTTGATGGTGACTATGATTAACTAAACAGTTTAATATTTAACTAAATAATCACAAAGTCATTTATTCAGTTAATAATTTTATATTATTCAATGCTCTTCTATTTATTATCAGTGCATACACAAGATTGCATATTAGAGAACAAATTATCAAGCAATGTAATCAAAATGAATCCTCTGTATCGACATCAAACCGTGCATCAGGAATGGGGAAGAGAAGGTACAGCATAAACTTGCAGAATTATACTTTGCAAATTAAAGCAAACAAGGAGGGTAATACCCACCAAAGAATCAGGAAACCCACTTCCTTGGCCGAGGTTGTGGCAAAGGGTCCTCTGAGATAGGCTCAGAGAACAAAGTTAAAAGGACAGATGCCGCTAAACTTGCCATACACTAATTACTCTATTAATCTCCCATTAAATCTACCTCCTCGGTCGCAATCTCCTCCCAAGCACTCCCGTGACGTTCTCGTACCTAAAGTTCTCTTTCCCTGTGCAGGGCTGCTCTTCTCACTCGGATCTCCTCTGCATCTCTCTCTCTCTTTCTCCGTCTCTCTCTCTTTCCTCGTCTCTCCTGTTATCGTCTTGTGTGTCTGAGAGAGTGTGTGGTCACACCCCTATTGGGATATCAATTATACTTTTCTCCTCATCACGCTATCTTACAATGTTGCAGTATCAGTAAAAACTCGGACTATGATTGGTTGTCGTAAATCATACTAGGGTCGCCTCATCCAGTTCTCCCCACTAATCCATCCTATACCGGTTCTAACAAAGGAAGGATTTAAGACCATTGCATACATATAAGTCTAACATTCATAATTATACTTTTTGCTACTTTGTTATTCATGTCATCTGCTTTCACATTCATATTGCACGTAGTGATGGCTGTTCCCACAGTCGAAGTCGCATCTTGGCACATAAACAATAAGACACAGGTCAACACGGCCCTCACACGAATTGCATCATCGGGCACACTCTGTAGTCTGCGAGCAGGCAATCCTTCTTCGCACATGCGCACTCCGCACCGACTAGGCCAGCCACATGCTGGTTGCAACGAGAGGCCATTTTCATGCAGGCCCAAATCCCGTACTAAAATAAACAAACACAAAAGAATATTAATTCATGAAAATAAACCCATTATGTTTACCTCCCACCATACTAATACCTTGTGTTAATTAAATCCTAGCAAAAGCTATTAATTTAAAGCAACCTTTTTGTTATTTTGTGCACAACATGCAAAATGTGCAATGTACAACACAGCATAAACATGCAGTAGTATGGTTTTTCAATGCGCAAACAATTAATACGTATTCATGCCAACATGGTTTAGTATATTATAATGCATTTGCCCCTTTATGTAAATGTGTGCGTTCAGTGTTGATTAATTCATGCAGTCAATACTTTATTATGGGGTTATTTTAACTTCATGAGGATGTACTTTACAAACCTCACTCCATCAGCCCCAAGGTGGACGCACAGAGGAGTGGGTCCTGGAGAGGCAGCAGTCACTTGGTAGTATCCCAACTCCGCGACCGCCGGAGTCCGCAGGGCCATTGGGTGTCTGTCTGGCAGGGCTCTCCTGGAGCACTGCTGCTGAGCAGCGAGTCATGTGTAGCCTATTGAGCAAGAGGAGAAATGAGGCGGTGGATCCTGCTTCATCTGTGCCGGGTCTGGGGCGGTGAGGACCAGACTCGACCGGAGCACTGAAGGTGCTACATGGTTGATGGGGAGCTGTGGCCACGAGTTAGCAGTGCCGTCAGCCTGCACCCAGTGGTTGCATCGGGGGTGCGGCCTGACATGAGCGGTCCCCCTCCCTTCCCGTCATCGGTGGACCTGAGTGAGTCGTGCCATACTGGAGGTCGCTTGCTGCACTGGTGTGCAAGCGTCTAAGTCTTGAGAACTGCCCGAGTCCTGCCAGACAGACACTCGCAGGTCCGTGGACTCCGGCGGTTGCGGAGGTGGGCCACTACCAAGTGACTGCTGCCTCTCCTGGACCCGCTCCTCTGTGCGCCCACCTGGACAGCGGCCCAACAGGTTGCATGGTGTACCAGAGTAATGAATCCGCTGGCAGGGAACCTGCAAGTACCCTGCAAAGGATTTTCTGGCTCCCATCTACTGCTTTTATAAAGCAGGGCACTGGATATTTGTTGCCTGTGCCCCTGTGGGATGCGCAGCTGTGTTCCCCCATCCTGCCATCCGGAGTGGCATAAATTGCCTGCCCGTCTCAGCACAAGGGTCCTCCCAGTTGTGCTGTTGGGCGCAGCAGGCCTTTCATGGTCCAGCTAGCAACAAGATATTGTCCCTTTTGTAACTCACTAGTGCTTTAACCACTACTCACATAACTCAAACTGCACACACTGATCTTCATTTAAACCAAAGCAATAAAGACTGTTTTTTGTAAAAATGTCTTCCCCTTTATTAAAAATATTTCACATACATTTATAAAGTTAGTTACAAAATCTTACAATATTTCACAGGAGAATTCACACTAGTGTTTTTAAATTAGATCGTCATTGCTCATTTGGAAAAATCCTTTCTATTTTCCTTAATTTAGCTCTGCTTGTACTTGACTTCTTAATCCCAGATGGAGAACCTCAGAGCATTGTTGTTTTTATGCTTACGGTCAATGATAGCATGGTTCAAACAAAACTTCTAAAATTAATCTCCTAGGCATTAAGAAAAAACAATCTAATGGTACATAATAAATCAATTACAATACAATAAAAACAATTTGTCGACGCTGCGTTTCGGTGGACTAGAGCTGATTGACACCACCTTCTTCAGGATAAACTTTTTATGAAAAAACCGTGTTGTTCCCTTTCCAGCCTTTTGTTAGACTGAGCGGGATTCTCCCCAAGGCATAGGTTGGAATTCGCACCCTTTAGAGCTAGTCACAGGAGGATATATAAACCCGGACTTCCGTTCTTGTATCCCTTGGTCTCCTTTATATCCTTAACTCAATATTAGTATTCCATTAGCCAATTTTAAATTCCAGGTTGTTGTGTTTTCCACTTTTATTTGGTGTGGATAAGACACCTTTTATAATGTGCGTTAAAAATTATTCAATTTTTCACGGGCAATTCACTATTCTCCTGCCCTAATATCGCTTTTCTCCGTCCTTGTCTTAACGATCAAGTTCTTCCCGCTAGGTCCAGGCCAGAAGAGACCCTTCACCCTCAATTCTGATCGTGAGCATTGGGCAGCTGCGGATAAAGCTTTGATATACCTCACTGCATGTGACTGTTTATGAAGTCCCGCCCCTAAACCAGTGAGTGGCAGTGTCTGCGGGACCACTGTGTGCCCCTGATCCACACCCAGTCTTTGGCCGTTGGGAGTGGGCATCTGCCCTGGCGGGGCATGCGGCCTTGAAGGAGACTGTTGACTGGCAGAAGTGCTATTTGGGACTGGTTGCGAGGTGAGGTACAAACCTTGGGGGCTTGGGATTCTCTGGGTGTAGTGGTCCCCTGCTTTGCAGAGACTATCTGGATCCGAGAGGAGTAAATGCATAGGGTGCAATCGGACTGAGGTGTCCTCTGTCAGCAGTGCGGGGTGAAGGTGTGTTGCTCAGCCAGGTGGGCCCCCTGCAGCCTGGTCAAAGGCGTAGCCCCTCCCCTCCTCCTGGTCCTGTCACCTCTGGTTGAAGGTGGGAGAGGGCCTTATGCTTGATCTCATATCAACAGTTCAACACCCTCCTGGGCACGAGGTGGCAGCAAGCACCATGTACTGTTCGATTTTGCTTCCCCCCCTGCTTTGTTGATCGCTTGTGGCTTCTTGCCTTACACATCTGCTCCAGTGGTTGAGTGAACTGCAGTGGTGTATTGGGTCCCCCTCCCCTGGCCTGTGGGTGCTGGACAGCGGATTCAGCGACCCCCTCCTACCCTCGCATACATGGGACCCTGGATTGAAGTGAACTACCCAGCTGGGACCTGGTCCACCTTCGGCACAACTGGAATCTGGGGCCTGGGGAGAAAGTGTGATCTGGCCACTGTGCTACGAGAGGTGTTCAGGGGAGACATAGGGTATGACTCTGCTAAGTACCGGAGACATTCCCTGGCAAAGACTCCCTGAGGATGGGTAGCGGAGACAGGAGGGGTACCCAGCCTGAAACGCCTTGTGCCCGCAGTGTGAGCTGGTGTCTTTTCGTCCCGGCCCCATCTGGCCTATACCAGGACATCGCAATGGGTAGAGATAGGGTTCCGGTGGACCTCAGAAAACAAAAATAGACAAATTCACGGCCCAGCAGAGAAGCGGCCTGGCAAGATGAGGGGAGATGTCCAGATGCTCCAGGGCCCCACTGGCACTCAAATACGGGAAACATCCATTACAAAGCAGTCATTACATCGCACTGCTTTAACGCATGCCATTACAACGCATGTCACTACAACGCATGCCATTACAACGCATACCATTGCAACGCATGCCATTACAATGCATTTTAAGGTAAGTAATGGAGATTTTTTAGTTTTAGGGTGGGTATGGGTTGTGGGGTAGATGGGAATAGTAATTTTTACCCCTACGATATCCAACACTTTCCCTACTGTTGCACTCACTGGAGTGGGAATAGTAATTTGTACCCCTACACTATCCAACACTTACCCTACTGTTGCACTCACTGGAGTGGGAATAGTAATTTTTACCCCCACACTATCCAACACTTACGTTACTGTTGCCCTAAAAGTATTATGTTTTGTAAGGGTAAGCGTTGTAATGGAATGCGTTGTAATGGTAGTTTTAAAAAATGCGTTGTAATGGCATGCATTGTAAAATCATGCGATGTAATGGTAGTTGCGATGTAAAAACCATGTTGCAAAAGCATGCGTTGTAATTGTTTGCGTTGTAACGTCATATATTCCTCAAATACTGGCGGCCATTGAAACATCCAATGCCAAAGTCAGAGCCAAGATTGACATGAACCTCCTGAGGGCATACCTTCATAAGGTTGCAGATAGATCCAGGGCCACAAAGCAGCAGGTAGTCCAGATACAGGAGGAACTCACCCCTTTTAGGGTCACTCCAGGATGTGCAACCTACTATTTGTTGGATTTCCTGAGGGGGTGGAGGGCTCTGCACCCGAGCTCTTCCTCGAATGGTGGATTAGAGATAATATCCCAGAGACTGCCCTGTCCTCAGTGTTCATTGTGGAAAGGGCCCACCACTCTTTGGTGCCACTCCCCCACGTGGGTTCCGCCTGAGAGACTGATATCGAAACTCCTCCACCCCTTTGGTGCCGGGGACGTAATGGTTACGTCCTCGGCAGTGGTTCTGCTGTGCCAAGGACATAACCTTTACATCCTGGCACTGCCCCACGGGGGAAGCACTGGCACACCCCCAGTGGGCCACCCACCCACATGACTTCACTGGGGATGGCAGAGGAAGGGCTTCCGCTGCCACCCCCATCCCCCCCCACACTCTGATGACATTGGCATGCTCACGGCGCACCAAGATCATCAAGAGCAGCCCAGGACGCGCTGGAAGCCATTTGCTTCCAGTGAGTCCAGGGAGAAGACGTATTCGGTAAGTCCTTATCCCCGGGGGGGGATTTCAGGAGTACAGATGCAGGAGGAAAGGACTTTCCCCCTACATCGGTACAGAGTGGATTCCTGCTCCACGATCGTGGGTGGGGCCACAATCGTGGAGCAGGAACACTCCACTAGACACCAAGAATTTTTGGGAGGGAAATTTGGGCGAGCGACTCCTTAGGCAAGGGTCGCTCTCCGGGGGATATTAAATTAAGGTAAATCAGAGTTTCCGCAGTTTTTTTGGCCGATCTGCCCCCGGGGGGTGGGGGGGTCAAAAACCACTAGGCATCAGGGAGTTTTTTAAAGTATATTTTTAGGGAGCAAACCCTTGGGCAAGGGCCGCTACCCTTTGGGGCAATTTCTTGTCCGGTGTTTCGGCCCTCCCTGGGGCTAGATCAGCCATTTGTTCGGCCGATCTGCCCCCCAGGGTGGGTCAAAACCCACTAGGCACCAGGGATTTACTGTAAATATATTTAACAGGGAGCAACCCCTTGGGCAAGGGTCGCTGCTCTAGGGGCAGCATGTTTCCCTGTGTTTCAGCCCCCCGTGGGGCTGGATCAGCCTTTTTTTGGCTGATCTAGTCCCTGGGGTAGTTGAAACCCATCAGAAGCCAGGGATTTTGTGCATTATGTTTAGGGAAGTGGCATCTTGCTAAAGGGTTGCTCCCCCTTTTGGGGCATTGACAGTTTCCCCTTTTCTGCCCCCCTTGGGGGCAAATCGGCCGTATATTTTTAGGCCCATTTGCCCCCAAGGGGGGCAAATGCCCCTAGACCACCAGGGATTATTTTTATATATGCAAAATGTTTTGATTGCGGTTTTGTGGTAAATATTTTGGCTGTTTTTGCCCCCGGGGCAGGTCAGCCATGTAGTTTTAGGCCCAGCCACTAGACCACCAGGGAAAGTTTGTGTGTTAAGTGTTGTTTGGCTGATGAGTGTTTTGGCGTTTGGCTGGCTGTGTGTGGACTGGCACTTGGCTGGTGGTGTATGTGGCTGGCATTTGGATGGTGATGGGCAGACTTTATAGTGTTTGATAATGTTAACTGTTATTTTTTGTCATCATTGGTGATTGTAATGTTTTTTTTCTCCTTTTTATTCTAGTGCAAATCTTTTGTATTACTTGTGCCTGCGGTTTTGACACTGGTAGATCTGTTGGTGTAGTTGCAGGTGTTTGGTAAGAAAAAGTTTTTTTATACTGTTTACTTTAAATTAGTATCAATGACCTGCATGAATGTGTTTTTAAACAAGCTGTAATAATAGCAGCCTATTTAGCTTCTGTTTCAATGTGTGTGACATTTTTCTTGTATTTGTGCACAATGTGTATTCTGTTTCCTTGTGTGTAACTTCTTTTTGTTTTTCTTTTCTAGTGGGTTTTCGTTGGTGTTTGCTGTGTCTGTGCAGAGTATGTGCTGGTGAGTCTAGCTGTCCTTAGCAAGTGAGTGGTATTGTTTTATAGTATATAGGTCTTTGCGTGCATTGTATTGATTGACTTTGCCTTGCAATTGCAATATGCCAGTAGTTTTACTTTTTGTTTCATAAATCCACACTTTGTTTATTACTTATTTTACACAGTGTTGGGTATTGTTGACTTATTTGTCAAGTTACCTCTCTTGGTAAGCATTATGGCTAGTCGCAAGATGACCGCTCAGCAGGTTATTGATATGCTTTTCGAGTCTTCTGCTGACCATGATTATGAGACTGACTCTGCATCTGAGGCAGAGGAGGAAGGCCAGGATTCTGGCAGTGAATGTTCTGTCAGAGAGGAATCATCTGATGATGAAGCTACTCTTGGTGTGGATGAAGCTACTCTCAGTGCGGATGAAGTGCCTGTTTTAGAAGAGGACACTGAGGTGCCAATAGTTCAGCAAGAGGCATCTGGATTGCAGCCTGGGGCTGCAAGGCATCCCATTGGAAGTACTGGACCCTGGGTTGACCCAAACATGTTGCAGCTGGTGTTGCCTGTCTTTAGTGGTGTGCAGGGTGTAGAGTGAATTGTGAAAGATTTCTGCCTATACATTTCTTTCAGTTGTTTATGGACAATGTATTTTTGGATGAGATTGTTGAGCAGACTAATTTGTATGTTGAACAGTATTTGAGGGACAACAGTGCCATACTTAAGCCCCACTCTAGAGCTACACAGTGGACTTCCACAAATCTGGATGAGCTGAAGAAGTTCTTGGGTTTAACTTTTTTGATGGGCCTGATAAGGAAGTTGTCGCTGTCTTCATATTGGTCTACTAATCCCTTGATGGCAACAGCTATATTCTCTGCAACCATGAGTCGTAATCGGTATTTGCTTCTTTTTCGGATGTTGCATTTTGCTGATAATGCTTTAGCGTTGCCCCGAGATCACCCTGATTGTGACCGTCTTTTTAAGTTTCAGCCTGTCCTTGATCACTTTGTAGATCAATTTTCAGAGATCTATGTGCCAGGGAAAGAAATAGCTGTGGATGAGTCTTTGGTCCTGTTCAAGGGTCGATTGGTTTTTAAGCAGTACTTTCCTGGCAAGAGGGCACATTATGGAATTAAGAAGTATATGCTGTCTGAGAGTAGTACTGGATATCTCTATAATTTCAGGGTCTACACTGGTAGGAATTCCAGTATTAACCCCCCTGGTTCCATCCACTTTTGGAGTTACAGAGAAAATTGTGTGGGAACTTGGTAGAGGACTTTTTAACAAACGTCACCATTTATATGTAGATAACTTTTACACTGGTGTGCCATTGTTCAGAGAATTGTTCAAAGTGGACACTGTTGCTTGAGGCACAATCCACTCTAACCGTGAAGGTTATCCAAAAGTGCTTGTTGGTAAAAAACATGTGAAGGGACAGTGCAGTGCCTTGCGTAGTGATGAGCTTCTATCTGTGAAATTTTCTGACAGGAGAGATGTCTATATGCTGACTACCATCCATGATGAAAGTACTTCACTCGTGACTGTTTGGGGTCAGGTTGCTGAAGTGCGCAAGCCTGTGTGTATTTTAGACTACAATAAGCCCATAGGTAGTATAGATCGAGTAGATCAGAAGTTGGAACCTTACACTGCTGTTCGTAAGTCTTATGTTTGGTATAAGAAGTTGGCTATCCATTTATTTCATTTAGCAAGCTACAATGCCTTTGTTTTTATTTAAGGATTGCTCTCCAGAGTCAAAGATGACATTTGTTCAGTTTCATCAGTCTCTAATAGGCAGCCTTGTATTAGTTGAACAGGCAGGACTTCCTACAGAAGCAGTGCTGAAGGATGTGGCTAGATTGAAAGATCACCACTTTCCTGATCACCTTCTGTGCCTGAAGAGGTGTGCGGAAGGAGAGTCGTATGTACTGCCCCAATTGTCCTTCGAATCCTGGGCTGTGTGTGCCCACATGTTTTAAATTGTACCACATGTAAATGAGTTTTTGGTTGCAAGTGTGAGCTTAAAAGTAAACTGACTGGTCTGTATCGTTTTATAATTTTTGTTCAGATTTCATGTTTGGCATAAGTGTGAGGTATTTAGTTAGAGCTGTTGTGTTTGTAGTAATAGATTTGCATCTATTGCCAATTGGTTTGGGTTTTATTTTTTGCATAAAATGTTTTATGGCGGTGTGCGTGGACTGGTGTTTGGTGGTGTCCGTGGACTGGCGCTTGGCTGGCAGTGGGTGTGGACTGTTTCTTGGCTGGTGGTGTGCATGGACTGGCGTTTGGATGGTGGTGTGATTGGACTGGCGCTTGGCTGGTGGTGTGCATGGACTGGCGCTTGACTGGTGGTGTGTGTGGACTGACTCTTGGCTGGCGGTGTGTCTGGACTGGCACTTGGCTGGCCATGTGTGTGGACTGGCACTTGACTGGCGGTGTGTGTAGACTGGCGCTTGGCTTGCGGTGTGTGGGTAGTGAATTGCTGCTGGTCACTACACGCACTTCTAGCCAAACGCCAGTCCACACACTTCGTCAGCTGGTGTGGTTGCTGTGTCAGGCATGATGGCATAGGAAAGTGATGTGACCTTGAATGGCGCTGCCTGTTGATAGGAGTGTTGTAATGCGCTGGGCCCGCGGCTGGCAGTGTGAATGGTCTTTTATGTGTCATGAATGAAAGGTGTGTGAATGGCCTGTAAAGAGGCTGGTGTCTTGCCGTGGCTTTACAGCTCACAAGCTGTGAGGCAATTGTTCAGGTTTGTTACCTTTTAACTGTTTACAGTGCACTTAATTTCTGTTAATAAGATTTTACGCTCTGAACCTTCACTCCCCTCGAGCCAAATTCAACTGTCGTGTAGTTCCTGCAAATCTATATGGGATATGGGCTTTTATACAACATAAACTAAGGGATTGGTGTCCAGACTGATTCCAGACACCCCAAAGGATATGTTAGTCTTAAACCAGCTAGCTCACAGTGCCACTTTAAGCCCCATAACCTTACTAAAGAGAGTTTCTGGCAACTATTGAACATGACAACCCTTGATCCTTCAGGGATCGTGGAAACAGTGCAGTACTTTTCACTCAGTCAATTGTGCTCACTTAGTCTCAGAGAGATACACAGAATAAACGGTGGGGATGTTTTCAATAAGCATTTATTGAACCAGTGTCATTCTAGTATAAAACACGTTTGCTGCGACAATCATTAGACAGAAACAGATGTATAAGATTACAAGCACCAACAGAGTAAATAAAAGGTAGAATTCTACCATGGTGCTACAACAGTGAATATATGCAGGTATATAGATACATGAAAGTAATCAGGGGTACTCCTACTATGCGAACCCTATCTAAGTGTACCTAGCATGTAGGTGGGTGTAAAGCCAAGAATCCACTAGGAAAAAGCCAGCCACATTACCTGATGGGAGAGAATGAAGCACCCCATCTTGGTCTCGAGTTGGACATCCCGCAAGGGATGTCAGACCACTGCGTGCTGGAGCTTCTGCAGGCCGGGACCCCAATGTCCTGTGCCAGTGTGGAAGCATCTCCTCTGGATACCCAGTGAAGATGTGGTTCTTTTATATCCAAAAGGTACCCTCAGGGGTCCTAACTAGATATGCAGGAGTGTAAGGAAAATGTGATTTTTCTTTTAGCTAAATTTGAGGTTTGCATGGGATTCTGGGTGGAAAAACGTTTTTGAGATCCACGCAAGCCACACATCCTTGGACTCCCCCAGGTGTCTAGTTTTCAGAAATGTCTGGGTTTGGTAGGTTTCTCTACATGGCCGCCGAGCCCTGGACCAAAAACGCAGGTGACCCCCTCGCAAAACCAGGTCTTTTTGTGATCGATAATTTTCAAGTCACCACAGTAAGTTTTGGGCCATTTTCTGTCACGGACACTAGGCCCACACACACAAGTAAGGTACGATTTTAATCAGGAGACTTGGGGGAACGCTGAGTGGTAGGAAATTCATACTGGCCAGCTGATTCCACAACTTTCCCACACACAAATGTGAGGAAAATGTGATTGTTTTTAGCTAAATTTGAGGTTTGCAGGGGGTTCTGGGGTGCAAAACATTGGAAGATCCACACAAGCCACACATCCTTGGACTCCCCCGCGGGTCTAGTTTTCAGAAATGTCTGGGTGTGGTAGGTTTCGCTACATGGCCCCAGAGCCCTGAATAAAAAACGCAGAGACCCCCTTGCAAACCATGGTCTTTGTGTGATCGATAATTTTCAAGTCTCCACAGTAAGTTTTGGGCCATTTCCTGTCGTGGGCACTAGGCCTACCCACACAAGTGAGGTACCATTTTTATCGGGAGACTTGGGCGAATGTGGGGTGGGTGGAAGTTTGTGGCTCCCCACAGATTCCAGAACTTTCCATCACAGAAATGGGAGGAAAATGTGTTTTTCTTTTCTTCACATTTTGAGGTTTGCAAGGGATTCTGGGTAACAGAACCTGGTAAGAGCCACACAAGTCACCCCATCCTGGATTCCCCTGGGTGTCTAGTTTTCAAAAATTTACAGGTTTGCTAGGTTTCTTGAGGCGCTGGCTGAGCTAGGGCCCAAAATCCACAGCTGGACACAATGCAAAAAAAGGGTTTGTTTTCCGTGGAAAAATTTGATATGTCCACGTTACATTTTGGGCCGTTTCCTGTCGCGGGCACTAGGCCTACCCACACAAGTGAGGTACCATTTTTATTGGGAGACTTGGGGGAATGTGGGGTGAGTGGAAGTTTGTGACTCACCACAGATTCCAGAACTTTCCATTACAGAAATATGAGGAAAATGTGTTTTCTTTTACAAAGTTTGAGGTTTGCAAGGGATTCTGGGTAACAGAACCTGGTGAAAGTCATGCAAGTCACCCCTTCCTGGATTCCTCTGGGTGCCTAGTTTTCAAAAATGTATAGGTTTGCTAGGTTTCCTTACGTGCCGGCTGAGCTAGGGCCCAAAATCCACAGCTGGGCACTTTGCAAAAAAAGGTCAATTTTCTGTGGAAAAATGTGATGTGTCCACGTTGCGGTTTGGGCCGTTTCCTGTCACGGGCACTAGGCCTACCTGCACAAGTGAAATACCATTTTTATCAAGAGACATGGGGGAATGCTGGGTGGGTGGAAGTTTGTGGTTCCCCACAGATTCCAGATCTTCCCATCACAGAAATTTGAGGAATTTTTTTTTTTTTTTTTTACAAAGTTTGAGGTTTGCAAGGGATTCTGGGTAACAGAAACTGGTGAGAGCCGCACAAGCCACCACATCCCAGATTCCCCTGGGTGTCTAGTTTTAAAAATTTACAGGTTTGCTAGGTTTCCCTGGTGCCTGCTAATCTAGGGCCCAAAATCCACAGCTAGTCACATTGCAAAAAAAGGGTCTGTTTTGTGTGGAAAAATGTGATGTATCCATGTTGATTTTAGATCCGTTTCCTGTCGTGGGCACTTGGCCTACCCACACAAGTGAGGTACCGTTTTTATTAGGAGACCTAGGGGAACATAGGATAGTAGAATAAGTGTTATTACCAGTTGTCTTTCTATGCATTTCTGCCATCCAAATGTAAGACAGTGTGTAAAAAAGAAGACATTTTGAAAAATGCCCCCATATTCAGAGATGTGCAAATAACCACTGCTTCTAAACTCCATATCTTGTTCCCATTTCGGAAATACATAGGCTGCCTTGATGCCCGTTTTTTACTCTTTGTATTTTACAAAAGGAATTGCTGTATACCTGTACACAATGAAAAACCATTGACAGCTGTGGATCAGTTATTGGCTCTGGGTACCTCAGGTTCTTTGTGAACCTACAAGCCCGATATATCTCCGCAACCAGAAGGGCCCCGCGGACGTACCGGTGTATTGCTTCAAAAAATCTAGCATAGTTAGAAAACGTTACAAGTGAAAATGTAGGCACAATGGCTGTTTCTTTTTCAATACAATTTCAATATTCTTTAATTTCATCTGTTAGTTTCTATAGGAAAGTCGTGAAGGATCTCCACAAATCCCCCCTTGCTGAATTTAAAATTTTGTTTTCTTTTCGAAAATGTAAAGCTTTCCGGGATCCAATATTGGTTTCACATCCATTTCTACCACTAACTGGAAGGCGGTTGAAAGCACAAAAATCTGAAAAAATAGGCTGTGTCCCAGTAAAATGCCAAAACTGTGTAGAAAATTTTGTTATTCTGACAAAAGGCTGTCTGTTCTTGAAAGCTGGGAAGATGGTTATTTTAGCACCACAAACCCTTCGTAGATACCATTGGCAGGAAAAAAAACAGACGCTGTCTTCTGCAGCACTTTTTGTCCCAAAAACCCAAAATGTAGCTGTATTTTGTCTAATTTCTCAGTCCCCTCCAGGGGAATCTACAAACCCTGGGTACCTTTAGGATCCTCAGGATGTTGGAAGAAAAGGACATGAATTTGCATGGATACCTTATGTGGACAAAAAGTTATGGGGGCCTAAGCACGAACTACCCCAAATAGCCCAAAAAAGGCATGGCACCGGGGGGCCATGGCAGCGAAAGGGTTAATTACCTGGACAGGGCTGCTATACTTCATGAGGTCAGACTAAACGGAGACCCGGAGCACGAGAATCATGTTGTCCGTATCTTTCCTGATTACACCCAGTTGGTCCAGAAACAACGTCAATCATTTGCGGGGGCTAATCAAACATTGAAAGCTATGGGCCTAACATACATGTTGCTGTACCCCGCAAAGCTGACAGTAGTTCATGAAGGACGGTCCCACTTTTTCACAACCCCGAGGGAGGTGTGGGATTGGTTGGAGGCCCATGGTGAGGGTTGCTGTGGACCTGGGGTGGAGAACACCGGATCGGGGTGGACACCGGCAAGGGACGCCGTGCTGGACGAGCTCCTGGAGATGACTAAGATCAGCTTCAGGGACTCGGTGGTGGAGCAGACAGAACTCTGAACATGGAGGCCTGTGGACTGGAAAGGAAGGAGGCCAGAGCTCTTGTGGAGGCAGTCACCTCACGACATCTGCAGATAGCGGGTCTGAGGTGGTGGAGGACAGGCCAAACCTCAAAATTTAACTGGACTTCCCACTCTGTTTAATCAGGAGTTGCCTGCTTGAGAGGCGCTGGCTTTGCCCTGCTTGTCCTTCCCGGTTGGGAGAGGGCCGAGGGAGCCATGCCTGGCTCTCCTGGTGTGCCGAGCGGGTGGACCCCGGTGCCTACTGCTAGAACTGTTGGTGATATGGCACTTGTAAACATATCCACACTATTGCGGGGATGTCATTATGTTTGTTACAGTGTATGCGTGGCTATCAGGTCCGGCAATCAGAGTCAACAGGCTGGACTGTGGGCTTGGTGGCTGTGTTTTTCTTCCTCGTCCCGCCTTCTCTTTCTTGTCCACCTGCCCCTCTGCAAGGGGAAGCTTCCATCTGACTCATCCTTCCTATTTTCATTCCTCTCCCTCTTCACTCCGGGGAGGGGAGATTGTATTTCTTTATTAAGGGTCTGTCATTCTGTAGTAGTTTAGGCACTACTAAGTTGTCAGGGGTCCTTGGGTGGGCGACACACCTCTTTTGGCTTATACACAAATTTTTGTCCAGTTGACATGGTTTCTTATATCCACGAGGGGCAGCGGGGTTGGGGGTGTAAGTGATGCCAGATTGGTATCTCATTTGGGAGTTTATTTCTTTCAGTTTAGTTAGAGGGAGGACTCTGCATCCATATATACCACCTGCTGGACAACTGGAATATACAAAAAGAACAATTCATGGACAGAATGTAGAACAATGTCATACATTCACCCCAGTACAGTGATCTGGGCCTAAATCAATCATTTTTTTGCTCCTTGTGTTTGCTTTGTTTGCCCTAAGTTGGCAGAGTATGCCCAGACGTGGGTCCCTTGCTCACTTTGCCGCTGGATTCAAGCTAGCTTGGCTAATGAGGGGTGTTACCCGAAACCAGTCCCAGGATGCTTGTTTCTGGTCCAGGGAGGACCTGGCCTGGCAGTTCGGGCTGGACTGTTCCCATGAGGCACAGGGTCAAGACTGATTTGCATATGGCTGGGTCCAACCTGGGGTGGGCAAGTAAGCTAAAGAATGATGATGGATTCAACCCAGATCTGTGACTGGGGGTGAGTGTCTGAAAAGTTTCAGCACTCCGTCCATCATCTCCTTGTGTTTGCTTTGTTTGCCCTAAGTTGTCAGGGTATGCGCAGACGTGGGTCCCTTGCTCACTTTGCCACTGGATTCAAGCTAGCCTGGCTGATGAGGGGTGTTACCCCGAAACTGGCCCCAGGATGCTTGTTTCCGGTCCAGGGAGGACCTGGCCTGGCAGTTCGGGCTGGACTGTTCCGATGAAGCACAGGGTCAAGACTGATTTGCATATGGCTGTGTCCAAACTGGGGTGGCGAAGTGAGCTAAACAATGATGATGGATTTAGCCCTGATCTGTGACTGGGGGTGAGTGTCTGAAAAGTTTCAGCACCCTGTCCATTAACTCCTTGTGTTTGCTTTGTTCGGACAACTGGAGGAGCCAGCTCCAGCACCTTAGTTACCACCATTTGATGCAGAATAGGTTACACAACACACAACGCCTTAATATCATGTCCTGGATGGTCAATGGTCTGGGTAGTAAAGTGAAATGGGTGTCTGGTCACGCAGTATATGCAACGCCAGCAGCCTGATATCGTTTTGCTTCAGGAGATGCATCAGAAGGGGACCTGTTAGAAATGGGATTCTCTAGTTGGCAGTGGCTTGCACCCTGTCCAAGTAGGGGCCCTTCCATATAATCAGGGTAAGGGAGTTACACACCCAAGATAACCCCTGCTCACCCCCTTGGTAGCTTGCCATGAGCAGTCAGGCTTATCTGAGAGGCAATGTGTAAAGTATTTGCACATAAACACAGAGTAACACAGTGAAGACACTACAAATAGATACCACACCAATTTAGAAAAATAACAAATCTTTATCTAAGTAAAACAAGACCAAAACAACAAAAATCAACCATACATAAGCAAAGATATCCCTTTTAAAAGGTTTAAAATGTTTCAGCCATAGAAAACAATGGATGCGTCACTTTTATCACAAAGCACCTGGGATGCATCAAAATCAAAGACGAAGGCAGGCGCAGGGGAGGTACGGTACTGGAAAAGGAAAGCGATGCGTTGGTTCCTTACTCCCAGGGGAGGTGATGCTTTGGTTCCATACTGCCAGGGGAGGTGATGTGTCGGTTCCTTACTGCGGGGCAGGGGAGGTGATGCGTTGGTTCCTTACTATCAGGGGAGATGATGTGCCAGTTGCTGACTTTGAAGGGAGGTGATGCGTTAATATCTGGACACGTGGCTAAGGTTCCTTACTGCTGGGCAACGTTGATGAAGACTTGGTGCAGAGGTGTGTTGCATAGAAAATCCGGGTGCGCTGGGGTCGTGCGGCGGTGAAACAGGCACTGCGCCAATTTTCCCAGCTGTAAACAGGTGATGCGTTGAATCTTCAGCCGCACATCAGGGCCTGCGTCGGAGTCAGAGCGGGTGTCTCGAACGTCAGAGACAGTGCTCGGGACTCGGGCTGCAGTGATCTTGGAGCCTCATGACAGGTGCTGTGTCAAGTCTCCGGCCACGCCGCGGCGATGTGTTGGTTTTTCACCCGCAGAGCAGGCAGGAAAAACAGGGCGCTGAAGACCGGTGCATGGATTTTCTTTTCTTCTTGCAGCAGAAGTCACATCCAATGGCCCAGTACTGGAATTGGCACCACTTGGCAGGTCAGAACTCCCAGAAGAGGAGTTCAGGGGCTGCAGGTGAAGTCTTTGATGGCCCTAAGACTTCTAAATAGTAGGCAAGCACACACAAGCCCTTGGAGAACCTTGATAAGCAGGATGATGAAAACAAAGTCCAGTCTTTCACTTTCCAAGACAGAAGTAGCAAGCAGTAGGCCAGCACAATACAGCAAAAAGCAGAGTGGCAGTTCCCCTTCTACAGCTTCCCCAACTATTCTTCTTGGCAGAATCTCCTCTTAGTCCAGAAGTATTTTAAAAGTCTGGGGTTATAGGTCCAATACTTATACACCTTTTGGCCTTTGAAGTAGGCATACTTCAAAGGATAGTCTTTGCAGTGCAAAGATCCTGCCTTGCCCTGACCTGGCTATGGACACACTACAGGGGGGTGGAGACAGCATTGTGAGCGGCCAGGCACAGACCTATTCAGGTGCCAGTGGCAACTCCTTCCACCACTCTAGCTCAGGAAGGCTCATCAGCCTGGTGATAGGCCATCAGGATATGCAGGACACACCTCAGCTCTCTTTGTGTGACTGTCTAGAGTGAATGCACAACTGTCAGTCTAATCCAGACGTGGATTCCACAGGCAGGCAGAGGCACAGGATGGTAAAGCAAGAACATGCCAACTTTCTAAAAGGGGTATTTTCAAAAATTCAATTTAAAAGCCATCTTCACAGAAAGATGTGTTTTTAAATTCTAAGTTCAGGGAACCTAAACTCTAAATCTCTATCTCTTCCCAATTGAATGTTTCACTTGTAAGGACTACAAGGGAGCTCCAATGATAACCTATGGGAGAGTGAAAAAGGGAAATTAGCAGTATTTCACTATCAGGACATGTAAAACACACCAGTACATGTCCTACCTTTCACATACACTGCACCCTGCCCATGGGGCTAACTTGGGCCTACCTTAGGGGTGCCTTACATTTAGAAAAAGGGAAGGTTTGGGTCTGGAACGTGGGTGCCCTTTTCAGGTTGACATGGTAGTTTACAACTGCCCTCACAGACACTGCAGTGGCAGGTCTGAGACATGGTTGCAGGGCTACTAATGTGGGTGGCACAATCAGTGCTGATTTATAGGCCCTGGGCACACACAGTGCACTTTACTAGGGACTTACCAGTAAATCAAATCTGCCAATCATGGATAACCAATCACAATCACAATTTACACAGGGAGTACTTGCACTTTAGCACCTATCAGCAGTGGTAAAGTGCACAGAGTTCTAAAACCAGCAAAAATGAAATGCAGCACACAGTCAAAAACAGGAGGTCAGAATCAAAGACGGGGGGAAAAACACTCCAAATATGCTAGGTTTAACAGGACCCAATGACATTTCCTCAGCAGGGGTGCCTATACGGTACTAGTGCATGAAAAGTACACCTCTGGTTCGAGGGGTGTGGCAGTACTTGTCAGAAAGCAGCCCCTTTTGTGATCCCCAGGACCTGGGTTGACCAGCAGGGAAGGTATATGGGAGTCCAGGGTACCTGGGGCAAAACGTCCATTACGCTGATTAGTGTCTATGCACCACCCGCTTTCAAGAGTCGGTCTATGATCAGGTGATGGTGATCCTTTTAGAAACCACCTTGACCACTCATGTTGTGGGAGGTGATTTCAATGATGTCATGCTCTCAGCTATGGATCACTTGAGGCTTGCGGCGATCTCGATGGGGCCCACCCCTCTGGAAAGGTTTGCATGCTCCCTAGGTCGCAGCGACTTGTGGCTCTACCACCACCCCTTACATAGGGACTACTCCACTTTTGCCAGAGTGCATAAAGTGTTTTCCCGGCTTGACTACATCTTTGTCCCTATGGGTGAAGCGGCTAGGGTACTCCAGGTGGACTACTTGGCTAGGGGTCTGTCAGATCACTCCCCAATTTGGGTTACGATGGAGGGTACGGACCGCCCACGAGGTACGGGTTGGGGACTGAATGCGTGGTACTTGAGGGATGTGGAAATTGCAAATGGCATTAGAATAGACTCAGAGCTATATTTCTAGGTGAATCAGGGATCGATCGATTCCGCGGTGGTCCTTTGGGAGGCCTACAAAGCAGTGTTATGGGACAGGAAGCAGAACACCCTGTTCCGGAAGAAAAAGAGAGAGGTGGCGGAGATTGAGAGCCTGGAATGCCATATTGTGGCCCTTGAGAATTCCCCTGGGGCCCACACTGACCCCAATGCTTTGCACTTCCTTGAGATGCTCCAGCGCACGTATCAAGACCTGGCCATGGGTGAAGCCCGTCCGCAATTGTTAAAAACACAGCACCGCCTCTATGATGCTGGTGATAAGGCGGGCAAGTTGCGGGCCTGGCTCAGTAGGCGGGAGGCGGCATCCTGCTGAATCCACCGTATTTTGTACAAGACCAGTGCCCTCCATTCATCCGACATGGCCACAGCAGTCGCCTTTGCTGACTACTACGCCCATTTTACTGGGCCCGTCTATTGGCAGACGCCCCTCTGGATAGCAGATTATCCAGTTGCAGTGGATCTGCCGGTGCTGACCACCGAGGATCGGGTAGACCTGGACACTGATATTACTCTGGAGGAATTTGCGGCCGCAATTGCCAAATTGAAGTTGAGTAAAATGCTGGCACCTAACAGCCTACCAGCAGAGTTCTTTAAATGATATTCAAACCTCTTGGCCTCCCATATGTTCCATCTCTTCAGGAAGTCGCTGGACCTCCAATGCACAGCAATCCTTGTGATTCACAAACAGGGTAAGCCTGAAACCGGCTGTAGTTCATACCACCCTATATCTTTGCTGAACTTTGAGGTGAAGGTGCTGGCGACAGTCCTTGCCACATGACTCCTGATGGTCATTGTCCTGCTTAAATATCAAGAGCAGTCTGGATTCATGCCGGCCCGGTGCAGGCACCTCAATCTTCGGCACCTACATAATTGGATGTCGGCAGTGGCCTCGAGTACAGATCCCCATGTTTTTCTGGCACTAGACACAGAAAAAGCATTTGATGCCATACATTGGTCCTTTCACCATCAGACACTCAATAGGTTTGGCTTCAGCTCCCTTTTTCAACAGTGTATCTCCTTGATGTATCAGGCCCCCACAGCTGCAGTTCGGGTGAATGGGGTTCTCTCCTTGGTCTTCCCCATACAGCCTGGCACTCAACAGGGATGTCCCCTGTCACCCTTGTTGTTCACCCTTATGATCGAGCTGCTGGACGCCATGGTTTGCTCCCACCAGGGCATCTGATGGTATAAAATCTCAGAGATGAACAGTATAGAGGAGAAAATCTTGCTGCCTGCAGATGACATCCTATTGAATGTCACTGAACCAGCGACCACCATACCACTGATCCTCTTTGCCTTTGAGTCTTATGGGGACCATTCGGGCTACCATATAAATTAGAATAAATCTATATTCTGCCATCCCTACACTCCACTGGGTCCCATCGATCTCCCTTGGGAGCTGCAGGTAGGGGCGGGTGGCTTTCAGTACTTGGGGATGTACGTGACACCACATCTAGAGATGTGTTTTGCTAGGAATTTTAGAAGAGCAATTAACACCTTCGGAGATGAGGTGGAGAGGTGTTGCATGCTCACCCTCACATTGATGGGTAGAACAGCTATTTTTAAAATGATCACATACCCAAAGCTCCTGTACTATATGCAGAACAACTACTACACGCTCCCTGAGATGGTGTTCACTGAGTTAGAGAGTGTCATCCACTCCCTGCTGTGGTGCAGCAAATACCATAGAACTGCCCTCATCACTCTTCCATGCAATCCATACAATGGGGGTATTGCACTTTCGGATGTTCGATCCAATTACTGGATGGCACATTTAGTGGCAGTGAACAATGGGCTATTCACGCCCCAGGACCATTCCATCTATAGACTGGAGTGCAGCCAATTCACTGGCCACTCTTGTCTCCACTACCTCTATGGGGGTAAGGGAGTGCGTCAGATGCTGCCGGCGACTCAGGTGGCGATAGAAGCATGGCGGAAGACCAATGGGCATATAGGCTGGGCAGACAAGCTGACAAGAGCAACGACTCTCTGGGAGGTGGGGTGATTGAAGGAGATTCAGAAGCTTAGAAGGTATTTGGCCTGCTGGGGATCTCCAGGTTGGTAGACTGCCTGGAGGAGGGTGAGTTTGTACCATTTGCGTCTCTCCGATGGACCTACTCCATGATCTCCAACCAGTTTCTAAATGCGCCCAGTTGTGCCATGCTTGGAGTGTGGAGAATGAACCACTGCAGGACCTACCTGAGTCCTCCCCACTCGAGGGGCAACTTCTACAAGAGGAGTAGACCTCCAAAGCCATATCTGCTACATATAAAACTCTCAACAACAATGTTATTCAAATTGAGGGAGAGATGGTGCCCGGAGATGGGTGACCTAGAGGATGTCGATTAGGAGGTAGCTTTGATGCACCCAAGGGAGGAGGCAATGAAATCCCGCCTATGCCTAATACAATTGAAAATCCTCCATCGATGTATTATGATAGGGAACGGCTACATCGCATGGGTCGGGCATCCTCCCCTAGCTGCCTCTGATGTGGAAAGAGGAGAAGCTCCTATAGCCAGGTACACTGGCTGTGGGTGGTGAGGGAATTGACACGGGTGGTGGGTAAGACCATCCCCCTTGAACCCAGGTATTTTCTGTTGGGAATACCGGGAGATGTTGATGTTTCTAGGGCTCAACTTCTGTTTTGCAACCTGGAGCTGGTGGTGGCTAAGAGTGATATGGAGAGGTACGGGGGGGCGCCCGAGGCCCGACATTATCAGAGTGGAGAATAGGGGTGGATTTGTACATGGGGGCTGAGAAGGTCACATACGAGATTAGGGGATGCCCATGCAAATTCCATAAGGTATGGGATGGATGGTTGAGATACTATGATATTCCCCTTTTGCAAGGGGCTGTGACTTCCTCAAATTGACTGTGACATTATGAAGGATTTGAGAGTGTTATTGTAACCATAACTAACCATAAGTTGGATTTTTATATTCTAAGTAGATGTTATGTACTTGCCTTTCTGTGCCTAATTGGGGTGTGTGTGTGTATGAGTGCCTCCCTTTTTGTTTGATTAGTTGATACTCGATGCATGTTCGGCACCTACTTTACTGTTCACTGCACTGCCTGTGAAATGTTGTAAACATCAAAACTAATAAAGATAAAAAACAAAAAAGAAAGTGCACCACAAAAAGGTGGAAGACTGTCAGTGCACACCCTGATGGCAGCCCTCTGGAGAGAGCAAAAGGGATCCAGGCCATCCCATGGACCTCACAGACATCCGTCTACAGGTGGGTGCAGTCACTCACTGTGGGAGGATCTCTGTCCCCTCCTTATAGTGCAGGCGGTTGCTGCCTGCACTGTGAAACACAAAGTGGCTTTGAAGCAGACGCGCCGTCTTCCACAGAATGCACTGCCCCCAGGGCAGGTGTGAGTTTGTGGCGGCTCTAAGAAGAGCCCATGGATGATTATAGGGCTTACTATCCCAGTCTGCACAAGGCACCCATTTTTAAAGTTGTGCTGTGGTGCAAACTGGAACAGTGCACCCTATGTATAAAATGGCCTGATTGTCTTCAGAGGTGCTCAGCAAGCTTTCAGACACCTACAGCTGGACATAATAATTAATGGCCTATTCTCAGAGGTTCAGAGACCCCCAAAGGGCCTGTGATTACTGCAGATAACCATCAAAAACTGTCATCTCACCCTTAGTAGCCCACAGCAGTTAATCAGACACCACCAGCTAGTCCTTCAACATTCCAGACTGCCCCCAAAACACCTCTGGCATGCCCTCAAACACACCCTACAGTCTCTCAGAAACCCTTAGACAGGCTCTAGAAAAAAATATAGTCTACCCTTAAACACTTCCTATTCACTATCAAACATCTCTGGCCTCAAATTCCCTAAAATCAGCCCCCAGGGATCTGCGGCATATCCTCACAGACCTTAAAGATCAAGCAGCCCCTTGACACCCTCATTCTTCCATCAGACACCTACAGTTCATTCTCAGAAACCCTGGCAGATTCTCAGAGACCCGAACAGGCCCTCAGCCAGCCCCTTGAACACATTCATCTGGTCTGCAGTTTTAAGTCTGCCTTAAGACACCACCTGCTGGTATTTTGACAACCCATGCCTGCCTTCAGAGTCAAAAAGGTGCTGGGCGTCAGTAGCAGGGGAAGCAGGCACAACCTGACCCCAGAGGAGTATCTCTGGGGACTGCTATTTCACCAGATAACCACCCCACATACTGTTTCCAGGAAGCAGCAGCAACAATGACACATGCAAGAGTGTTCAGGGAAAGTGTTCCTACAATGTCCCTGACGCTCTGTAATTTCCTAGCCTTTGATGCTTTCCAGTGCAATTTTGTATTCAAAGAACAAAATCAAAAAATAGCAGAGGACAGAGAAAACAAATTCCCTTTTTGTCCATTAATTTTAGAATGAAGGTTCAGAGTTATTGACAGCTCTGCTTTCAGCAGTGATGATTAAAGCAGCGCCCATCTTTGGGAGGCTTCTAACGCCCCACAGTCAGAAAGATGCATTAGAAGAGGTACTCGTGTGCTTGTCCAGATGAAAGCTGCTCTTAATTACCAGTGTGGCACCTAATAACTCCCCTTTTTCGTCCTTCAATGCCTGATTTTAAAGCATGCTTCTGTGAAAGTGTGGCCGGTGCTCATTAAAAAGTCACAGCAGCACAGTTATAATGGAAAGATCCCTTAACCAGCTCTCTTGTGCTTCTCGGCCCTCTTCTAATCCCCAGTCGACTAACACCACTCTCACATAAAATGTGAAGTCGTTTGTTAGAGAGAAAAGGCTGCACATTTATTTAGAATAAATCATTGAAAAAATACAGCCATCAATATGTGGCATACGTCAATTAAACACACCATCAGCATCAGTTCTTGATTTCTTGTGGGAGTCAGTTGCACAGGTTCGAGGCTTAACCTTGAATCCAACTGTCCATTTAGGACCTATTGTTTCCCAGGGTGCGCCGCAAGTGCTCTGTCACATTCTCCATTTACCACCCAGGCACCCTGCCTTCTGGTATTTCAAGGTCTACTGGGTCACAGAGCACTCCTCCTCCATCCTTGGGCTACCTCGCTCCTGCCAATCTGAACATCTATTCTCCGCCACACTTCCCAGGGGTTAACGCTGTAGGTGGCTCCCCACTCTCCTGTTCCATGAGCTCCGAAACACCCTGCTAGCACTGATGCACCAGTGAGGTTCAGAAAAAATCTATTGCCCCCATGCCTAATAGGGGGAACTTGTCTTTCAAGTGGAAGCCAGGCTCTGGCAGATTGATTAGCCTTTGGCAGATGAAATGCCAACCCGCACTCTTGCAAAATATATTAATTGAAATGTGACTTTCCTCCTAGACTACTGGACTGCCCTATGATCCTTGGCCTCTCTCTAGTAGAGCCCTGAAAGACCTAGGACTTGGTGATGCTGATGAGATCCGGCATCCTAGCTATGGATGCTAGGTGCCTCTTTATTGCTAACCACCCTACCCTGGCAACTCCCTATCCTATCTACCTCAGAACTTTCTACATTCATGTCTTCCTATTGTTCGGACACTTCTTTTATACAATTGTTGCTGTGTATGTTTTTTATTGACACTTTATGTAACCCCGGGACATTCTGCTATTTTGTTCCATATCCCACTGTACTTTGGTTGCATTTTTACCAGTACTATGTATAACGGAAATTAATAAGTGGTGCGAGAGTGTGACCCTAAAGAAATATATAGAATGCAAACGCATTCCTAGGGGTTTGAGAATCTTAGTCCTGCCTACTTTAAGTGATTTAGATTCGGACTTGCTCTTGCAATGGCAAACGGATACATCTGAAACTAATAAATACCCCCATAATACATGCAGAGAGGAGACTATCATCTGCAATTGAGAACATTGCTGCGATTGAGAAATCTCTAGAGAAGTTCTGTGAGACACCAGAAGGAAAGAAACTATCTGAAGACCTGGAAAAGAGGCTGGAAAAACATGAAAAGGAAGTACAACTAAAGAAAATGAAGACATTCAACAGGGATAGAATTGATTATGCCACTTGAAGGGTCTAAACGTTTGCTCGACGTTATGATGCAAACTACAGAAGACAAACCATGGATCAAATTCAAGGACGTGAGCAAATGAAACTTTCAGAGGTCAGCTCGGGGGACGAAGGTGCCCCGAGTGGCAGACAGAGGATGGATTTTTCTGGGGAAATGCATCTGCTACGAATGACAACATGGGTGAAAGGGAGGGGAGTAACCTCCACCCCGTGGGAGAAGAACAAAAAGAACAAGACGTAGCGAAAGAGGCAAAGGGAAAGGAAACAGAGGTGGAAAAAGATAAATCGAAATAACGCTACATCTAATTCCAAACCGGAGAAAAATTTGGTCATCAATCTCTCTGGGAAAATCCTGAGTGACAAACATTTAAACCTACCGAAAAGAGGTCTCACTTTTAGCCCGGACATTGGGATGGATTTGGCTACAACTAGAGTGGACCTCTATAAACTCTGCAGAAAACTAAAATTAAAAACGTTTTTTGCCACAATACCTTCAACAAAAAATAAGTGTGGAACATCACAGCAATTATCAAATCTAACATGGGAAGACATTGATTCATTAAGAGCCTTGCACAGTTGGGGGCGTGGCTAGCAGCCCAAGATGGTGGTCGCATAAGCGACGTGCTCCGGGCCCAGGGCGCCTAATCCGTCCAATTATTAGTAATCCCGGTTTTTCCAGATGCCAGCCCGGATGCTAAATGTAGCCTGACTCCGAGGTTTGCAAAAACTGGCCAAGAGAGAAGATGTTGGGCTTTGCTAGCGGAGGTCGGAGCCTCGGAGCTTCCCCGTGGCTTGGCGGGCCAGCGATTGGAGGAATGAACCTCGGAGCAGCGGACTTTCCTGAGGCCCCTCGCCGGATTGGTGCATTGCTCGGCGGCGACCACATGCACGCGAGACCCTGGATATTGGCCTAGTTGTTCCCTGGAGGTGTCGGCTACTAGGGAGAGCATCGGAGGCCCTGTGCGGACTAGAGCGGCTCCCGGGCCTTTCACAGAACCTGGTCTGCTGGATAAACTGCCGGGGCCCGGCTGCGGCGAGGGCGACGGCCCCGTGAAGTGATTGGAGGGGCTCCCCCCCAGATGCAACTCTGTATCCCGCGAGGCTGTGGTGGTGCTGTTCCGGCCCGGGATCTAGGGGCGGCTGGGGGACTGGAGCACCCCCCCACGGAGAAGCAGGCCTCTTGCCATGGAGGTACGTTGTTGGGTGACGGCCTACCCTGCGGCCCCCTCTCTAGACTGGCTCTGTGCTCCTTGGTGCGCTAGCTCGTGTGAGGGCCCTAGATGCTGGCCTGGCTGTTCCCGGATGGCCGGCGTCACCTGTGTAGGGCACCGAGGGCCCCAATAACTAACGAGGACACGGACTGCCCCCTCTTCCCACTCCCGTCTTACCGGGGTTGATATGGCGATCCATAGTGTGAGAAACAGCGAGCCTGAGGGGTGTCCGGGGCACAGCAACTTCCCCGACTACGCCCCACACGGCTCTGATTGTAGTAATTCCGGGTCCCCATTGTGTCGTGGGTCCTCCGATGCGGACCGGCCCCCCCCTTCATAACGTGGACATCAGATAAGCCTAACAAATACTCCTGGCCCCCCGGGGAGGGGGCTCTGCAGCTGTACCCAAAAATTACTTACCGAAAGGTGATAGAAGGCGGATCCCTCTACCAGGCATAACTAAGGACTTATTGGCTCTGTTAACATGCTGCATTTGTGCCCTCCTCTCCCTGGTGGTCGGGTAGAACCGGGAGGTGCTGAGAGGTAGGGGAAGTTACAAGAGCTTGGACTCTGTACATACAGCAGGATTGGCTGGAGCGGCCCAGGAGAGAGGGCCCCCCCATTGTACTCTGAAGCCTCCGGTATATCTCCATCCTGCGGGGGTCCCTGCGGTGAGTACAAATAAAAGCACTTCTTTACCCCCTTAAGAACCACTCAGGAGGGAGCTGCGAGAACCCGCGAGTACCATCCTGAAACCCTCCTGGACTCTGTCTTCTCCTACACCTCCATCCTGCTTCCATTAGGTCGGGTGGCTTAACTGGAGGCGTGTACTGGGGTGGTGATTTATAACCTGTATCTTATCCAAGCGCCAGTGAACATGGGCAGAGGAAAGACAAAAACAGCGATGGGAACCGGAAGGGCTGGATCCCTCTCGCCACCCTCGGAAACCTCATCTGGGCGCTCCCGACAGGCTGTAGATGGGGCCACAACTATCCCTCCCACTGATAAGCTGGACATGATCTTGCAGGAAATTCGTGACTCCAGATCTGCAATTGCACAGCAACTGGGCACAATCTCGGCGGAGCTCAACCTGCTTAAAGACGATCACAGAAAACTGGCTGACAAAGTTAAATCAACTGAGCAGACATTAGACACTGTGATACCGCAGGTGAAAGAACATGATGAGCAAATGCAGCATTCGCGCCAACAAATCGAATCCTTACAGGCCCGCGCAGATGATGTGGAAGGAAGGGCCGGGCACAACAACCTTAGAATAGTGGGTCTCCCTGAGGGATCGGAGGGCCCAAACCCAACGACATTCATAGAGGAGTGGCTTAAAACCAGTGTGGCCCCTTCGGGCCTGTTTGCGCTCTTTACTTGGAGCGAGCCCAATGGGTCCCCACGCGAAGGCCTATACCTGGCGCGAACCTATGACCGATACGGGCCAGGATTTTGAATTATAGAGACTGGGACCATGTGTTGCAAGCAGCTAGGGACAACGGCCCAATACAGTTTGACAATGCAAAAATTTAAATTTTCCCGGACTATACCTTAGCAGTCCAATGCAAAAATTTCTCATTCATGGAAGTCAAGGCTTGGGTCCGTGCTATGGGCCTCACATTTGCTCTTTTATTCCCGGACAAATTAAAAATTATCCACAAACAGCGTTCCTTATTATGCGACACGCCGGAGAGCGCATGGGATTGGTTATACAAATGCACAAATAGAGGAGCACATAGACTTCGAGTATCTAAACAGTTTTTTCAACTATAGCAAGATTCATTAATCAGTAGTCTCCACTATCGTTGTGTGTATACTCTGCTTATAAACAGCAAGTCAATACTGTATATGGGACAACATAAGCATAGATTTCTCAACAAAAGGAGAAAGAGCTTTCCATGTTCTTTTTTTTTCTGCACACCCACTACACTTTCTGCGTGCTCGTACAGGGAGCGCTGAAACGCTTAGTAGGCGTAGCGAAATAAGGACCGACGTAAACTCGTGGCATAGAAGGAAGACTGTGGTTTTCCAAAATGACGAAAGTGAAAAACAGAAACATATGAATTGACCACGGTGGAGAGCATCTGATTTGAATAACATGTTTGGACGATTTATATTTCTATCTTGAGGTAAATTTAGACGCAGGATTAGAAAATAGTTGAAAACTGGAGAGAGTGACTTGTTGCTTTGCTGTGAGCTTGGATACATACCTGATTAGTTTGCCCTGAAGAAGTCCTGTGAAACAGGGACGAAACGCGTAGGCTGTGTTCTAGTTGTGTCAAGTCTCTTGTACTACGTATTTGTGACGCATGAATAAAAAAGAAAAAAAAAAGAACATGGAAAGCTCTTCCTCCTTTTGTTGAGACATTTATGCTGATGTTGTCACATATACGGTATTGACTTGCTGTTTATAAGCAGAGTATACACACTACGATAGTGGGAACTACTGATTAATGAATCTTGTTATAGTTGAAAAAACAGTTTAGATACTCGAAGTCTATGTGCTCCTCTAATTGTGCATTTGTATAACCAAGATTAGGGTTTTTCACAATGGTTGACCCTGAGGGTGAGCACTGTTTAAAATAGTAGGACAAACAGTGTGCAGGCGAGCTTAGACCACAACCATTTTTGCAATTTTGTACAGTGCATGGGATTGGCTAGACAGGAATTTCCCTGACACCTTAATCACCGGAAGCCCTGAGAAATTGCAACGGAAATTGCAGCGACCTCCTCGAAGATGGAGGAAAGGACTTATGACACAGAGCACTGGGACTAGCCCTCCTTACTGACAGGTGGTATTAGAGGGCAGACGAGAAGCCCTCCAGTCTGCCTCTGCCCTGCGGACTCCCTGCACACCTATTAGCTCCAATCCCTCAGAAGAGGTGAATTCGGACTCAGACTCAGGGGGAGCATAGCATTGTTTCCATCAGAATCCACGCAGCTAAGTAATGACCCGCTGGGCTGAAAATGTTGTGGTGGTACCGGGAGGGGGGACCCTCACCACTCAAGTATTATGTGCACGCCCGAGGAAAGAGCTAAATTGGTTCAATGTTTTAGGCCCCGGCTAGTGCATAATATGTCACGATTGGGATATATGCTAAGAGTCAGCATGGTAAGCTTAATTTGAAATGTCCTGTGGCTCAGCCTGTCCTGGGCTAATCCACCCATGGCACATGGTACATAAGTATATTACGTAAGCAGCCTACCCTACAAGCGAAAGCAATTGTTTCTGTGTAAGCTCATTATGTTATTGTTTCTTACACAATTTGGTCGATCGAAGTTCAATCGTTTGACCCAGTATTGGGATAATGTTGTACTAGTTAAACTGCAGCTGGTCTGTTTGCTCGCATCCTGGAGGGGTGTGGGATCGGGGGGGGAGGAGGGACAGGCTAAAAATGCTTCTATGTTTTTTAAATGATGTTGGTTGCTAAATCTTACACAGTCGTCTCCTGGAATGTATGGGGGATGGGCTCGATACACAAGCGGCATAGAATTACACCGTCGTTGTGCTCAAATAGTATATTTGCAAGAGACGCATTTGATAACTTCAAAAACTTGTAAATTGCAGAGACGATGGAGGGGTCAGCTCTATGCGACTGCCTATTCAGCCTTTTCAAGAGGGGCAGCGATCTGGTTACAGGCGGGGGTTCCTTTTTCTTTTAATGAGAGTAGAATAGACGACCAAGGTAGATATGTGCTACCTCGTGGGGCCCTAGATGGCAAGCAAGTACTATTGGGGTCCATTTATGTTATGTTATGTTAACTGATTTTTATATAGCGCTAATCACCGGTAGGTCTCTAAGCGCTTGAGAGAGAGTTGCCAGAGATCGTCATGGGTCACAGGTGCATGGCCGCATAGTAGGCTAGTTAAGCCGTGTCTAATGCCTCCTTGAACAGGAGCGTCTTAAGCTGTTTCCTGAATGGGAGGAGTGCCGGTTCCTTGCGCAAGTAATCGGGCAGTTGGTTCCAAAGTTGAGGGAGCAGGTTGGAGAATGCTCGACCCCCGTTGGATGCAGTTTTGTATCCTGGAGTGGCCAGGCGGCAGATCGCGGAGGTCCGCAGTGTGCGGCCAGGAACATAGTTTTTCAGGCGTTCTTTAATATAGGCGGGGGCTTTGCCATGGATTGCCTTATGGGCGATACAGAGGCCCTTAAATCTAGCTCTCTGTTTGATTGGAAGCGAGTGCAATTTGCGCAGCAGGGGGGAGGCGTGCGACCGTCTTGGCAACCTAAAGATCAGTCTGGCTGCGTCATTCAGCACCACCTGTAATTTATTAGTCAACTTCTGAGGGAGACCGATGTATAGGGCGTTGCCGTAATCCAATCTGGAGACAATCGTGGCTGATACGATCATTTGTAGCGAGGCAGTTGAAAGGAGGGGGACAAGTTTTCGTAACTGTCTTATAAGCCCTATACAGGTTCCGACCACTGTGGTGACTTGGTTGGCCATGGAGAGCTTTGAATCAATTTTTATGCCCAGGCTTTTTACGGCATGTACTGGTGTGGGGGTGGCACCCAGCTCTTGGGGCCAGAAACGGTCACTCCAGGGGTTGCCTTTCGTGGGGATGACAAGTACTTCCGTTTTATCGGGGTTGATTTTCAGTGAGTTGGCAGTCATCCAGTTCACCGTGAATCTAAGGATTTTTTGTGCCACGTCCTGGGCATAGCTGGAATTGTCAATCTGGAGAATGAGCTGGGTGTCATCCGCGTAGTTAAAGACGCGGCAGTCCATGTGGGCAAGGGCTGTCACCAAGGGCTGAAGGTAGATGTTAAAGAGGAGCGGGGACAGTGCGGAGCCTTGAGGGACGCCGCAGGTGAGGGTCCCTCTATCTGATACCCGCTCCCTTAGCTGGATCCTCTGGGACCGCTCTGTCAGGAAGGAGGCTAGCCACTGGTGTGCCGGCCCAAGAATACCGAGATCCGCTATTCGGTCCAACAGCCGGGTGTGGTTGACCATATTGAACGCCGCTGATAGATCTAATAGAATCAGGGCGCTCGGTTTTTTGTTGTCCGCCATGATTCTGAGGAGAATGCCCCTAATACTGATCAAGGTGCCTTCCTGTCCCACTTGTCCCATGTTCTCTCAGACTGGACTCAATTCCCATGGGTGCTGGGGGGAGATTTTAATGCGGTATTTGACGTGCAGCTAGACCGATCCCACCCTCCCCTATCAAACACGACTGCTATAGCGCAAGCCACTAACTTGTCTAGATGGGCACATGGATGGGGTCTCCTTCATGTCTGGAGATTGCAACATATCGGTATGTGTGAATACTCCTATTATTCCCACCCACACTGCTTGCACACCCACCTGGACCACTTCCTTTGTACACCAGACCTATTTCCATCGATTACGCAGAGCACTTATTTGGGAAAAACCATCTCAGACCATAATCCAATAGAGCTGATGCTTAACTGGGGCCAGATCCCCTCGCCAATTCCAACTTGGCGTTTGCAGCCCTTGCACTTAGAGGAGCCAGTATTCCGTAACACATTAGCAACTGTCATCACTACATACTTTGACGAAAATGAAGGTACAGCCACGACTAGATCAGTGGAGTGGGAAGCCCTTAAAGTGACGATACTGGGGTTCTCTATGTGGACGTTAGTAGGTGCCAGACGAGAGATAGCGCGAGACATTACAGAGTTGGAAGGTGCACTGCAAGCACTGGAAGTAGTGGCCCAGAGAGATGTGAGAGAAGCTGAGGAACTACAAGAAGCAAGAATAAAATATGCAGAATTACTGGAACGACTGCGAATGATTGATTTAAATGCATATACCTTGCGCACACATGCAGAAGCAGACAGGGCCAGTACATTACTAGCGCGTCTGATAAAACCACAACCCTCACCCACACCAATCCTAGCAGTCCATGATAGTCATCACACATTGGTCACCAACCAGGCAGAAATTAATAGGGCATTTCAGGGTTATTACATGAATCTCTACGCAGCTCCTCCCCTCGACACGACAGAAGCAACCACAGTATTTCTTGAATCCGTAGAGCTCCCTACTATTTCAGACACAAATGTCGAGGATTTGGTGGCCTCACTCACCTCCACTGAGATCCGCGGTGCAATAAATGGACTTGCTCGTAATAAAACACTGGGCTCAGACGTGCTTCCCATTGAATTCTATTCCACATTTGCGACACAACTAGTTCCTAAATTATTACAGCTCTATACTACCTCGTTCACAGAGGGCGCCCTACCGCCCACAACCAGGGAGGCAATAGTGACCTCCTTATTGAAACCCGACAAGCCCCCGACCAATCTCACTTCCTATAGGTCCCTCTCAATTCTTAATACAGAATATAAAATTCTCAGTAAAATCCTGGCATCGAGACTGCTCCCCCTGCTCCCCAAATTAATACACACAGATCAAAGTGGTTTCATACCCTAGCGTAGCACCTCACTAAATATTCACCGTCTTCATGCTCTGTTACATGTAGCTCATACTCAAACTCCACGAGCGGGCTGCCTGTCATTGGATATTCGTCAAGCGTTTGACACCCTGAGTTGGTCATATATGCTGGCTGCGCTTGCCAAGTTCGGGATTCCTCCAGAATTCTGCAGGTGGGTAGAGTTGCTCTACACTAGACCCACAGTACGTGCAAAGACTGGTGCCATCATATCTCCTGCATATCGTATTTATCGTGGTACGCGGCAGGGATGCCCCCTATCGCCCTTACTGTTTGTGCTGGCCTTAGAAACTCTAGCACAGCAGCTGCGCCGTGTTATGGCACCACATGGCATCCCGATTGGACCGACAACTCACTCTGTGTCGCTTTATGCCGACGATATGTTGTTGTATTTTAAAGTCCTGAATACAGACATGCAACCTATAGCCTCTTTGTTCACACATTTTGGGGAAGTATCCGGCCTACATCTTAAACGCCTCAAAATCAGTGGCGTACTCCTTTTATGATACTTACAATATGCCCAGTCTGCAGTTTGGTTCACTACAGTTTAGGCTCGAGCCAACCACTTTAAGTTCCTGGGAATTCACATCTACAGGACCACTCCCGATACCATAGATGGAAACGTGGTTCGAACGCTTAACTCCCTCAGATCTCAGGTGGCGTTCTGGAACACCTCACCATTAACGATAGCTGGCCGACTGGCGGTGTCTAAGATGGTCTTGCTGCCCAGACTCTTATACCAGTTTGTGAACCTCCCTGTAGCCCTCCCGGCATGGATCTTTAAAGCACTTGATACATTACTATCGTTGTTGCTCTGGGGGCCGGGTCGACATAGATTGGCCCTTGCCAAGATGCAATTGCCGAGCACCACATGCGGTATGGAGGCACCGGATTTTAAGGCATACTGCATTGCCTGGCAACTGCAGTGGTTGGCATACTGGCTGGCCTGCCACAACCTATTCGAAATTTGTTACTCTCCCAAGCGGCTACAACTTGGAACACTACAGGCATTGCTTTGCCCCGAGGCGTTTAGGGTAAGAGACCCTCCCTTTCTTCTCCATATAGCACTCTATTATTGGAAGCTGGCACTAAAATATGCAAAAATGCCCACCCCATATGCCCCGAATGTTCCGCTTTGCGGCCTACCACCAACCTTGCGGGGAATACTATCAGCTGCTAGATTACGGAGTTGGACACAGGCTGGAATTGAGACAGTGGGAGACTTATTTTTAGATGGAAATCTGATGCCCCATGATGAGTTTGTACGAACCAATACTGTTCCAGATACACTATTCCTGACTCACGCTGCTATCACACATTTTATACGCAGGCACAGGTTGGTGGACCAAAAGGAACCCCCTACTTTCCAATTGTTGCAGGCAATCCACATAATGGGCCACGGGAGCCATCTGGTAAGATTTTTATACCGGGGCTACGGGAACATTTGGGCACCCCACTATTGATTCTTCGGCAAAAATGGGAAACTGCAATAGCCAGGGAACTTAATGACAGAGAATGGGAGCATGTCCTAGAACATACCAGACGAGTCTCTCGCAATATCTGACTTAAAACAATACAGCTGCTAATTCTACAAAGGGCGTACCTAACACCAAGGGCGATACAAAGAATGTACCCTACCGCTTCCTTGGATTGTTCTAGGTGTCTCCGTCCGGAGGCTGACTTTATCCACATGATGTGGGCTTGCCCCTCGCTGAGAGGGTTTTGGACTGAAGTCACACTGGGCCTTACCCAAATTACTGAACGCTCCTCTTGGACTACTATTGAGGCCTGCCTCTTGGGACTTTTCCCTCTCCCTAAAAAGGCAGTTGTATTGCGCCGCTTTACGGGGCTTGCCTTGATGCTGGCCAAAAGGCTAATCACACAGCGCTGGAAATCCCGCGCGGCACCGCGTGAAGGAAAGTGGAGGGAAGAAGTTATCAAGTGGGCCACTGCTGAAAGAGAGGCACTGCAACGCTAAGAGTATAGGGGACTGAGGAAAAAGCCGATTTCCATGGAATGGGCCAAATTAGTAGAAAAATGTAGATTAAATATCGCAGATGAGCCTGAAGACTGAGAGAATATTCAGACTGTCCCTGCCTGGTGCTCTTGGTTTGTGGCTAATATTCCAAGAAAGAAAATATATTCACTCAATCCCTTTTTCCTCCCCACCCCTACCTCCACGGCTCCGGCAATGTCATCCCATGTGGATGTATACTTTGATTTGGGAAATCAGACCATAGCGGCATTGTTTTAATGGTTCTTGGGAGGGTGTTTTTTGCAGGAGGGGGATGGAGGTGGGGACAATTAAAATTATAAAACCCTACTAATTTGAATAAATATCCTGACAACTGTATGTAAGTCTATCATCATGCATACTAATGTTAGCAATGTGCTGCAATGACTCCGTTTATTGAAATTTATGTGTACTGCAAATTGGAACTCTTGCTCACGCAACATGTCAAAACATAAAAGTAATTACTACCTACTGTAATGTGAATTTATAATCCTTGAAAATGAATAAAATGTGTGTTAAAAAAAAAAGAGCCTCGCACAGTTTGGGAACAGAGGGGGGCATTCGGGACACAGAGCTGGATGGTGCATCCAATATAGAATGTTGTGAGATCTTAGGAATTGAGACCTATAAATCTGTGAGTAGCAAGTGCAAAGTAAAATCCATATTTTGTCCCCAACTTCCACCAGGAAACAGAGTAGATTTATTTCAGGAACTTATGGCAGAGGACATGAGAGACATCCATGTTAAGGAGAAGAAACACATGAATCAAAAGTACTTGAATATGAGAACAGATGACTGGTGGGCACTCACAGACCTGCGCAGGGATGAGAATGTCATTATTAAACCATCCGATAAAGGTGGGAATATTGTCGTAATGTACTGCCGCAAATACCATCAAGAGTTAGGAGACAATTGGGTGACTCCACTAATTACGAAAGGCTGAGGAACAACCCCACCAATCAAATTATGCTGACATTCCACACAAAACTTCAGATATGACATGATCAAGGTCTACTTGATGAGGATGAACTACAATATCTGAAGGTCACTCATCCAATTGTCCCAACGTTATATGTACTTCCAAAAGTGCATAAAAGTCTGGAAAATCCCCCAGGACGCCTCATCGTGAGTTTGTGTGGCTCCTTGCTAAAGAACACTTCCAGGTTTGTGGATATCTTCCTGTTTCCATACGTAGTAAACTTACCATCTTACATACGTGATTCAATGGACTTCCTCAATCACATTAATGGTATTCCTTGGAAATCAGGATACGTCATGGCCACGGTGGACGTGGTCTCACTCTACACTTCGATTGTCCACAGTGATGGTCTTATGGCATGTGAATATTTCATGAGGTCTCGGTCCTTGAGTTTACTCAGCCACACAAAAATGCTTCTGAAGATGATGTCTTTCTCCCTCATCAATAATGTTTTTATCTTTGATGGCAAATTTTACAAACAAAAGCAGGGAACATCCATGGGCACTTCATTCGCCCAACGTATGGGAATCTAACAATGGGATTTTGGGAGGCAGAGTGTTTGTGGTCAGAAGATAACAGAATGAATTTGGAAAAAGTAATTTTATGGGTCCAATATATTGATGACCTCTCTTTGATATGGAAGGGAGAAGAAAATGAATTGAAAGAATTTTTATCATCTTTGAATAACAACACTTTAAACTTACAATTCACCCATACAAGCAGCAAGAGTTCAATTGACTACATAGATATACGAATCTACATTGAGAATGGAAAAATATGTACCATCCTATTTCGTAAACTCACTGCGTGTAACAGCAGAGCTCTCAAGTGGAGCATACCATATGGCGAATTTTTGAGAGCCTGTAGAAACTGCTCTGAGGACAAGGAATATGAAGAACAGGTGAATGAAATGTACGTCAGGTTCAGACGACGAGGCTATCCAATAACATGTATTGGAAGATGCATGGATGAGAGCAACTAAACAAAAGAGAGGAAATATATTGATGCCTAAAAAGTCCTCGAAATCGAAAGAACCCAATGGGAAAGTAACTAGATTCATTACCGATTTCAATGTGCCAAATAGAGCCATCAAACAAGTAATAGGAAATCACTGGAAGACACTTAGGAAAGATGAAGAACTCAAACATTTAACATCTGAACATATCAATATCACATACAGAAAGGTACCATCGCTAGGAGATCTGCTAACCCAAAGCTACTTCACAAAAAGAGATGTACAGAAAAGAAATTGGCTAATGTACAGTGGCTTCTTCAAATGCCAGAAATTCAAAGCTTGCCATTATGGCTGAAACAGGGTGGACATCAGAAGCATACAAGGCACAAAAAGGAAGATCAAAGAAAGGATTCTATGTGAAACCACGCACGTAGTGTATGTCTTAGAGTGTGGATGTGGTAAACAATACATTGGCAGTACAGTTAACAAGCTAAAGCTGCGTTTACTACAACACATAAGAGCAATAGTAAATAAAGACTTTGCATACGTGATGGCTAAACACATTTGGAAAGACCATGGAGGCGAATTGGAGAATAACTTCTCATTCTCTGGTATAGAACATATCCCGATTAAGATCAGAGGAGGCGACAGAGAAGCAGCTTTGAGAAGAGCAGAATAGAAATGGATAATTACAATAGGGACTGAGATTCCATGGGGACTCAATGCAGACACTGAACTGTATGCATATTTATGATGTTCTGGGACAGCGAGCATCATATTAGAGTCCTTCAAACAATTACTGCCAGGGCCAGAAGCTATGAGAATATATGTATTAGATTTTTAACACGTGTCATCATTGCTTACATAGGTTGAGATCAAGATGTATTTATATCGGGCTGTGCAACTTGAGGATAAGCACCTTTGCATTTTAATATCTATGCATGTTTGGAAGATAACTTTGCACTTTAACATCTATGCAAAAGAAGGATTGGCACTTTGCACTTTACAAGACATCACACTTTATAGAGGCTGAGATCTTGATGTACTTATACTGGGATTGTGAAATTTTAGGATAAGCATCTTAGCACTTTAATATCTGTGAAACTTTAGGATAATAACCCCGCACTTTACCGCATGAGCAATATAAGGATAAGCACTTTGCACTTTATCATTTATATATCTCCTTCTGCACTTTCTTCCAAGGTTTGCAAATCTAAGGTTAGGTGCAATGGCCCAAGTAACGAGGGTCAGGGACTTAGTACTTTACTATGATTCCCTAGCCAGGTTTGCACAACTGACTGTAATAGTTGCACATTATCAACTTACACCTCTAAACCTGTGCAATTACGGACAAGCATGTGGCACTTTAATATTCTGTAAATAATTTCTGCTTTCTGCGTAATTTGCACATTAGGGGCAAAGTAAAATAAGGGGCAAGAGAATGCATACATCATACATGTGATAGATACACATTGTACACCAGAAATGAAACTCCCTGTGATGTAGGCATCTGATTATACATGCCAAAGAAAGCCTCATAGAGTGGTGATATTTGATGACCCCTAGTATCTTTAATTATTGGATGTCCTGGTCATTGTACTTTACAAATATTATGTCTGTGATAAATATGTCTAATTATGTACTTTACAGTCATGGTTTCAAACCAGAAATATAGATACTATTAACTTGTCTAGTTAATATTTAGCCTGTCTTTCCCCTTTAAGACAATTATATATACTTTTAAATAGGTGATGGGATGGAGGGCTACTGGCCCTTTAAAAATAACACTCTTTACACTTACTCTATGACCCAGTTGAAGGCTACGGCCGAAACGCGTAGGTCTGTTTTGTGATGCACATACACCTCTGCACTTTGCTGAGTTAAGGATGATAAAAGAAAGAAGGAAAAAGCTCAATAAACTACTCGTTTGAGGATTCCCATGTGTTGCCGTCTTTCTGTGTCGCTCTGGAGGAAGCTTTGTTGCAAGGAAGGGCAGTATCCAGGAATGTATATATATATATATATATATATATATATATATATATATATATATATATATATATATATATATATATATTCACTGAAAAAACCATAGGTTTCAGGGGCGTTATAGTTAGTTGGACATTTCACTCGTACAAAACCAGTGAAATTCCCCCGTTATAGTTAGTTCCGCTAACTATAACTCGCGCCCCCGCAATGCACTGCTGATGACGTCACATATTACATCACTCATGACATGGTCAGTGACATCACTGATGACATCTCAAATGACATCACTGATGACATCATCCAGTGACTTTGTGTTTCTGTAAAGTTTAAATATGTTTACTATATATAGGGAAAGGCGTATTGAAGAATGAGTGGGTGTATAAGTGTCTGAATGGATGATTTAGTAGGTGCGTGACTGAGTCTATAAGTGAGTGATTAAACGTATCTTACTGAATGCATGGGTTAGTGACTAAACTGTGTGAATGTCTGTATCCGTCTGTCTGTTGGTGTGTAAGCGGCTGCATGGGTTTGTGAATAGCTACATGAGTGTCTATATGAGTTATTGATTGGTTGTGTGAGTATCTGTATGGGTGCCTGAGTGTTTGTGTGGGTGGGGTGTGTGTGACTCTGTGCATAGATGTGTGAGTGGGTGATTCACTGGGTGCATGGTTTCAAGAGTGCATCTGTGATGGACTGTATGGGTGGGTGAGTGTGTGTATGGGTGTGTTAGTGAGTGAATGTATATCTCAGTGGTACATGTGTGAGTAACTACATATGTGAAAGACAGTATATATGTGTGTTAGAGTATTTAAATGGCTATAAGTGAGAGTGTGTGATTGTGAGAGTGGCTGTATGGATGAGTGTGTGCTTGTATCAGTGATTGTATAAGAGCGTAAGAATGTGCTAGTATTTGTATGAGTAAGTGAGCTGGTGTGTGTATAACTGTATAGGTGAGTAAATGGGAGTGTTATTAATTATTTGCATGACTGACTAGGTGTGTGAGTACCTCTATGGATGAGTGGCGGAGTGTGAGTGTCTATATAGGTGTATGAGTGCATATGATAGTCCTGTACTGAGTGACCGTAAGTATGAGTGACTGTACGGGTGAGTGAGTGGATGTGTGTGTAGACCTATGAATCAGTGAGTGGGTTTGTAGTTATTGGTGTTGGAGTGTCTATGGTTTTGAGAATGGCAGTCTGTAATTTAGAGTGGGTGTATCAAAAGTTATATTAGGGTGAGAAGATGCATGAAATTATCACATGGATGATGTCATCAGTGATGTCACTGACCATGTCATGAGTGATGTAATATGTGACGTCATCAGCAGTGCATTGTGGGGCGGAAGTTATAGTTTGCTGAACTAACTATAACGGGGAATTTCACTGGTTTTGTACGAGTGAAATGTCCAACTAACTATAACGCCCCTGAAACCTATGGTTTTTTCAGTGAATTTCTAAGGTTTTTTAAATGCTAATTTCTAACTATAACGTGGCTGAAACCTATGGTTTTTTCAATGAATTTCAAAGGTTTTTAAAATGCTAATTTCTAACTATAACGTGCCTCAAACCTATGGTTTTTTCAGTGAATTTCTAAGGTTTTTTAAATGCTAATTTCTAACTATAACGTGCCTGAAACCTATGGTTTTTTCAGTGAGTTTCAAAGGTTTTTTAAATGCTAATTTCTAACTATAACGTGCCTGAAACCTATGGTTTTTTAAGTGAATTTCAAAGGTTTTTTAAATGCTAGTTTCTAACTATGCCTACAGAGGTAGGACATGTGAAGAAAGAAGAAAAACGCACAGAAAGAAGCAAAAGAAATGCAGAAAGAAGCAACAGAAGTCCATAAAGATGAAGAAAAGAGCAGGAATAAGCATGAATGTGCAGAAAGATCCAACAGAGGAGCAGAAAGAGGCCTTGTTGCAAAATCATCCTGTGCCCACAATTTTTTCAGACGGGTACTGGTGGTAACTTACTCTGAGTAACTAGGCCTAGAGCCAGTGCTATGCTAAAAGACACTTAGAATACAGTGAAAACACCTACATACACTAGGGAACACTATGCATTGGGGTACCCCTGTGATTAGCATGACCTCCTCTGTAAGGCCCTAGTACATAATAGGGCAGGGGATTAAAACTACCTCTTAAAATGCGCCACGGGGCGCGTTTGCACAGTGGTGAGGGGAGGGGGGGCCTGAGGTGACATGTGTGCAAACACGCCCTGTGGCCATTTTAAGTTGGGAGATTAAGTCCCCTTGAATCCTGAGGGTCCCTGGGGTCCAACTAGCCCACTAGGTACCTCCAGTAAGCGCCACAGAGCTGCGTTGCAGAGAGGTGTAAAAAGGGGCGTGGCCTGGACCACCTCTCTGCAACGCAGGCCTGTGGCGCTTACTGAAGGTACCTGGTGGCCTAGTTGGCCCCCGGGGCCCTCAGGATTGAAGGGGTATTAATTCCCCAACTTAAAACGCACCACTGGGCGTGTTTCCACACATGTCACCTCAGGCCCTGCCCCCTCCCTTCACCACTGTGCAAACGCGCCCCGTGGCGCGTTTTAAGTTGGGGATAAAGTCCCCTTGAATCCTGAGGGTCCTTGGGGTCCAACTAGCCCACGAGGTACCTCTAGTAAGCGCCACAGAGCTGCGTTGCAGAGAGGTGTAAAAGGGCGTGGCCTGGACCACCTCTCTGCAACGCAGGCCTGTGGCGCTTACTGGAGATACCTGGTGGGCTAGTTGGCCCCCAGGGGCCCTCAGGATTGAAGGGGACTAATTCCCCAACTTCAAACGCGCCACAGGGCGTGTTTGCACACATGTCACCTCAGGCCCCGCCCTCCCTTCACCACTGTGCAAACGTAGCCCTGTGGCACATTTTAAGTTGGGGGATAAAGTCCCCTTGAATCCTGAGGGTCCCTGGGGTCCAACTAGCCCACCAGGTACCTCCAGTAAGCGCCACAGAGCTGCGTTGCAGAGAGGTGTAAAAGGGGCGTGGCCTGGACCACCTCTCTGCAACGCAGCCCTGTGGCGCTTACTGGAGGTACCTGGTGGGCTAGTTGGCCCCCAGGGACCCCCAGTATTGAAGGGGAATTAATTCCCCAACTTAAAACGTGCTACAGGGCGCGTTTGCAGAGTGTTGCTGAGAGGGGGCGGGGCCTCTGGCACAATCGCGTCTTTTGTATTTTTTTTTTTTTTAGAAGGGGGGCTGTGTGGCCCCCCATCTTTTCCCTTTTTTTGGGCCCTGGGGCCCTCATCCCCCAGGGCCTGACCCCTTAAAATAAAAAAAAATGAACGGGAAGGGGGCCGCGTGGGCCCCCCTCCCGAGGCATGGCTAAATATTTTTTTTGTTTATGGAGGGGGGCTGCGTGGCCCTCCTCCTCAGGCCATTTATGGCCCCGGGGACCCCATCCCCCGGGGCTGGCCTTTGTGTGATTTTTTTTGTTTTTTTGTTTTATTATTATTGGGAAGGGGGGCCGCGTGGCCCCCCTCCCGGGCCACTCCTTGCCCCGGGGACCCCTTCCCCCGGGGCCTGGCCTCTCGTTGGGGACCGTGGGGGCATTGGGGCTCCCCGCATCCTGCGGGAGCCGGCATTGCTTTTCCACATGGGGAGCTGCTGACATGCAGCTCCCCTTGTGGAAAAGCAATCTGCTTTGCTTCATTGAAGCGAGAGCAGGTTTCCTGCTCTCGCTTCAATGAACCAAAGCAGTTTGCAATGACAGGGCGGGAGCCGCGAGGCTCCCGCCCTGTCATTGCAAACAGCAGTGTCCCGGGGGTGGGCACCCCGGGACACTGCAGGAGCCGGCCCTGGGGGGTGGTGATCCCCAGGGCCATGGAGGGCCAACGAGGCATTTTATAGTTGACAAAGGCTGAAACGCGTTCTATGTCTGTACGCATGCTGCTTTTGAAGTAAATTGGACAATTCCAGAGACTCGAGTGCTGGTCCATTCTTTATGGGAGCAATGGGATTTTGTGATATATATATATATATATATATATATATATATATATATATATATATATATATATTATCTACTGGCGGTCGCCAGTAGATAGTTATAGTTAGGACCTATTTTCCATAGGAAATCCGTAACATTCTATTTGAAGTAACTCTTGCGTCGGTTGACAAATCTTCACGAAATTTTCAAACTTTATGGCCCGCTCCGGTCCGCTCTTACCCTGAAAGTTTTGGGGTGATTCGTAAAGCGGGAGCCGAGAAAAAAGGGGGGTCCCAAAACGTGTTTTCCCCATTCATTTTCCCATAGGAAACTTTAGCCACGTGCTACAGCCCGAACTGCTGAACGGAATTACACAAAATTTGGCAAAGAGGTAGTTCTTGGTTCAGAAAGAACCCTTTTTGTTAAATGGTGTAAATCCGTTCAGTAGTTGCGGACAAATTAAAAAATAAGAGTCAAAAAATCAATTTCCCATAGGAAACTTTATGCAAGGCTACAGCCCGAACTGCTGAACGGAATTACACCAAATTTGGCAAAGAGGTAGTTATTGGTTCAGAAAGAACCCTTTTTGTTAAATGATGTAAACTGTTCAGTAGTTGCTGAGAAAATCAAAAGTAAAAACACATATATATCTGGGCGGAGCCTAACCACACATGTCATCGTGAGATCTGATTGGCTGTCAGCACTTCATCCTGGAATTGCTGGCAGCCATCTTGGGACCAATATAAATGATAGTACCCCATTGAAATGCATTGTAGTGAATCGAAGATTTTGAGGGTTACCAAAAGGAGAACTATAAAGGGTGATAACAGACTTTAGTTACATTAGAATTCATTTGTTGATGGTACCATACTAATTTCAGGAATTGTGGTGTGTTCTAAGGTGATTTTACCCTGTGAAAAACCTTCTGCTGGGATATCATGAATCATGTTTGAGAGAAAACTATTTTCACATGCTTGTCCCATACAGTTTTGGAAGGTGCTCCAGAAGCTAAAATGAGAGCATATTTTCTGTAAATTCACATTATCTTTCTCAGTCATGTGAGAATGAAGTCTGACATTCTCAGTAAAACATGTACATCCAACAATGGCAGAGACTGTCAGTTGATTCCTTTGTGTTCTACTGCAGCTTCCCAGAGTGTTCTAAAGAACAACTAGAGTGCTAACAGCCTTACTTATGACAAAAGTATGGCACACCTGAAGCCATCTTGATTGGAATAAACTGGTAACACTTAAAACATTTAATTTAAAAAGGAACAAAATGAGGGGGTTCATTTTGCCATAGAAATTATGGTTAGTGCTGCAAAAGAAAATTTAGGGCATGTATTAAGTGAGATCTCAAATCCTCTTCTATTTCATTAGAAAATTCTGACATGCAGACTGAAACAATCACTTTCAATACCAGCAGTAGACTTCCAGTTAACTCCTTGGTGAGCAGTAGCTTTACTACAGTGATCTAATGAACAACTAGAGTGCTAACATTCTGAATTTATGGCAAATGTGTGACACATCTGAATGCCTTCTTGATGGAATCAAAGTAAAAAACTGAAAGCATTTCCTACTGAGGAGACTATAGTAAATGAGGAAATTAGGAAACTTCATAACAAATAAGTCTCCCAAGATGGCCACCAGAGAAAAAAGAGCCCAAATGTAGCACAAATATCACCCAGAGGTAGCCCACGTATAGCCCAATGACAGAAGTGAGCAAAACACTTTTTATTTTTTGTTTTTTTGCAGTTTTATATAGTGCAGACTGGTCAGGTATTGGAGTGCTTTACATGAGCATTGGTTACATCACACAAGGACAAATTCATGTTGGTTGACCCCTACACTACCTAAACACCACTGCACTACCCTAAACCCTAAAACACTACCCCCAGCACGACCCCTTCACTACCCAAACACAACTGCACTACCCTAAACTCAAAAACACTACCCCCAGCACGACCCCCTACACTACCCAAACACCACTGCACTACCCTAAACCCTAAATCTACCCCCTACACTACACAAATACCACTGCACTACCCTAAACCCTAAAACACTAGAACCCAGCACGACCCCCTACACTACACAAACACCATTGCACTACCCTAAACCCTAAAACACTATCCCCAGCATGACCCCCTACACTACACAAACACCACTGCACTACCCTAAACCCTAAAACACTACCCCAGCACTACCCCCTACACTACCCAAACACCACTGCACTACCCTAAACCCTAAAACACTACCCCCAGCACGACTCCCTACACTACACAAACACCACTGGACTACCCTAAAACACTACCCCCAGCACGACTCCCTACACTACCTAAACACCACTGCACTACACTAAACCCTAAATCTACCCCCAGCATGACCTCCCACACCACACAAACACCACTGCACTACCCTAAACCCTAAAACACTACCCCCAGCACGACCCCCTATACTACCCAAACACCACTGCACTACCCTAAACCCTAAAACACTAACCCCAGCATGACCCCCTACACTACCCAAACACCACTGCACTACCCTATACCCTAAAACACGAACCCGTACACTACACAAACACAACTGCACTACCCTAAACCCTAAAACACTATCCACAGCATGACCCCCTACACTACACAAACACCACTGCACTACCCTAAACCCTAAAACACTACCCCCTACACTACACAAACACCACTGCCCTACCCTAAACCCTAAAACACAACCCCCAGCATGACCCCCTATACTACACAAACACCACTGCACTACCCTAAGCCCCCTACACTATACAAACACCACTGCATTACTCTAAACCCTAAAGTACTACCCCCAGCACGACCCCCTCACAACACAAACACCACTGCACTACCCTAAACCCTAAATCGACCCCCAGCACGACCCCCTACACTACCCAAACACCACTGCCATACCCTAAACCCTAAAACACTACCCCCAGCATGAACCCCTACACTACCCAAACACCACTGCACTACCCTAAACCTTAAAACACTACCCCCAGCACTACCCCCTATACTACACAAACACCACTGCACTACCCTAAAGCCTAAAACACTACCCCAGCACTACCCCCTACACTACCCAAACACTACTGCACTAACATAAACCCTAAAACACTACCCCCAGCACAACCCCCTACACTACACAAACACCACTGCACTACCCTAAACCCTAAAACACTACCCCAGCACGACTCCCTACACTACCCAAACACCACTGCACTACCCTAAACCCTAAATCTACCCCCAGCACGACTGCCTACACTACCCAAACACCACTGCACTACCCTAAACCATAAAACACTACCCCCAGCATGACCCCCTACACTACACAAACACCACTGCACTACCCTAAACCCTAAAACACTACCACCAGCATGACCCCCTACACTACTCAAACACCACTGCACTACCCTAAACCCTAAAACACTAACCCAGCACGACCCCCTACACTACCCATATACCACTGCACTACCCTAAAGCCTAAAACACTACCCCCAGCACGACCCCCTACACTACTGCACTACCCTAAACCCTAAAACACTACCCCCAGCACGACCCCCTACACTACCCAAACACCACTGCACTACCCTAAACCCTAAAACACTACCCCCAGCACGACCCCCTACACCACCCAAAGACCACTGCACTACCCTAAACCCTAGAAAAGAAACCCCCACCCCATGCCCAATCCCCTTACCTCTCACTCCTCATGGTTCCTCTCTCCTCGTGGTTCCTGCTTCACGTCGTCTCTGAGGGGCGGTGCACGTCGTTGTGAGGAAACGGAACAGCCTCTGTTTCCTTACAACGACATGGATCGTCTACATGTTTTAGAACGCATGGTCATTTACCATACATACCTTTACAACAAAATTCGTTGTAAAGGCATGCGTGGTAAATGACCATGCGTTCTAAAAAATGCGTAGTAATGACTTCGTGATGTACAACGCATGCGTGGTAATGCATGCGTTGTAATGGTATCGCAAAGTAAAAAGTCGTTGTAACGGCTGTTTACCGATCGAAGCTGGCCCCTGTTCTTCAGTGAGACGTTTATTTGATTAATTAGGAGGAAGGAATGTGTTTTTTTTACCGAAAAGTGCATTCCCGGCTGTTGTATTGTGAAAGTGTCCGCGTGGCCTGGTTTCACTTCCGGTGAGAGAGTGGAAGAGTCTGTTTGGATCTAAAGGAGTTCTGTTGTTGGACGGGGCCGGCGCGACATGTCATCAGAAAACATAGCTAATGGAAAGCGTCCTCCCTGAAGTGTGGAGCAGTGCCATGAGAGGTCAACGAGTGTGCGTCCCACCGCAGTATGACCGTACCGCGTGACCCATGTGCCACCTCCAGGGTACGGGAGGCAGAAGCGGCATCGCAGGTCCTCTTGAAGACCGTTGTAGCACTAATTCTACATTTTGGTACTAGGGCATTTTAACTTTGTTGTTCCTGCCAGATACAAAGAGAAGATCCTGTGTTATTCAGTGCCCTCATTACCTTTTTTGTGGGTTGTGGTGCTTGTCACTTCGCTGCCCCGCCGGTGCACACGATTGGGCACCCCACCTCGTGTGCCATCTGCAGGGCCTCTGCCCTCGGATCACTGGTTTCGGTTTCTGGAGTGGCAACATAAACAGTTGCTCCCAAAGGACTAGCCTGAACACTTAGGTGAATATCCCCTGCACCAGCATTCCACAGAAATTCTTTCCTAGCTCTCCCACGTCAACGAGGACGTCATAATAGCACGGCTCCGCTCGCGACACCGTATGACGTCATCGGAGCCATAAGAGAACCTCGTCGGCGTGCTGACGTCAGTTCCACCCATTTTTTCCGTGCCACCGAGGCAAACAGGGGACCGAGACATTTTCACATGTATACATAGTATAATAAATATATATATATTCACTGAAAAAACCATAGGTTTCAGGCACGTTATAGTTAGAAATTAGCATTTAAAAAACCTTAGAAATTCACTGAAAAACCATAGGTTTCAGGCACGTTATAGTTAGAAATTAGCATTTAAAAAACCTTAGAAATTCACTGAAAAAACCATAGGTTTCAGGGGCGTTATAGTTAGTTGGACATTTCACTCGTACAAAACCATAGAAATTCCCCCGTTATAGTTAGTTCAGCTAACTATAACTCGCGCGCCCCGCAATGCACTGCTGATGACGTCACATATTACATCACTCATGACATGGTCAGTGACATCACTCATGACATCACTGATGACATCTCAAATGACATCACTGATGACATCACTGATGACATCATCCAGTGAATGTGTGTTTTTCTGAAAATTAAATATGTTTTATATATGTATATCTCAAGGTCGATGGAAGAATAAATGGGTATATAAGTGTCTAAATGGATGATTTTGTTTTGTAAAATTGATTGTATAACTGACTAAGTGTATCTTAGTGAATACATGGGTTAGTGAGTAATGTTTAAATATGAAAATATCTGTATCGGTCTCTCACTTTGTGTATAAGTGGCTGCATGGGTTGGTGAGTAGCTACATGAGTGTCTATATGGGTTATTAGTTGGTTTTTTGAGTATCAGTATGAGTGTCTGAGTGTCTGTATGGTTCGGTGGGGGTATTACTTAGTGCATAGATGCATGAATGAGTGACTCACTGTTTGTATGTGTTTAAGACAGCATGTGTGCAGGACTGTATAGGTGGATGAGTATGTGTATGGGTGTGTTAGTGAGTGAATGACTGTCTCAATAGTGTCTTTATGAGTAACTACATATGTTTTAAACTAGAATATGTGAGTATTGGTGTATATAAGTGAGTATATGTGAGAGTGAGAGATTGGAAGAGTTCCTGTACAAATAAGTAGGTGTTTCTATAAGTGATTGTTTAAGAGAGTAAGTATGTGTAAGTTTCTGTAGAAGTAAGTGTGGTAGTGTGTGTATAACTGTATATGCAAGTAAATGGATGTTTGATACTTTGTTTGCATGTGTGACTATGTGTGTGAGTAACTCTATGGATGAGTGGCGGTGTGTAACAGGATGTATAGGTGTATGAGTACATATGATGAGTGAGTACATGTATGAGTGACTGTATAGGGACTGTTGGTGAATGAGTGGATGTGTGTGTAGATCTTGGAATTACTGAATAGGTGTGTTGTAACTGGTATTGGTATGTCCATTGTTTTGAAAATGTTAGTTTGTATTTTTGAGTGTGTGTATCAAAGGTTATATTAGGGTGAGAGGAGGTCTGCCACTCTATCACAAGGATGATGTCATCAGTGATGTCATCAGTGATGTCATTTGAGATGTCATCAGTGATGTCATGAGTGATGTCACTGACCATGTCATGAGTGATGTAATATGTGACGTCATCAGCAGTGCATTGCGGGCGCACGAAGTTATAGTTAGCTGAACTAACTATAACGGGGGAATTTCTATGGTTTTGTACGAGTGAAATGTCCAACTAACTATAACGCCCCTGAAACCTATGGTTTTTCAGTGAATATATATATATATATATATATTTATATATATATATTACCTACTGGAGGTCGTCAGTAGGTAGTTATAGTTACAACCTAGTTTCCATAGGAAAAGCATTTTTTGATTTGCTAATAACTTTGGCGTTGTTTGACGAATCTTTAGGAAAGTTTGCAAAAAGTTGCACTTTTTAGGTTAGCTCCTATCTTGAAAGTTTGGGGGTGATTTGTCAAGCGGGGGCTGAGAAAAAAGGGGGGTCCCAAAATGCGTTTTCTCCATGTTAATTTCCATAGGAAATTTTGTGACGAGCTACAGCCCGAACTGCTGGACGGAATTACCTCAAATTTGGCAGAAAGGTAGAGCTTGGTTCAGAAAGCGACCTTTTTTTTTAAATGGGGTAAATCGGTTCAGTAGTTTTTGAGAAATACAAAAAATAAGAGTCAAAAAATCAATTTCCCATAGGAAACTTTGTGCAAGGCTACAGTCGAAACTACTGAACGGAATTACCCCAAATTTGGCAAAAAGGTAGTGCTTGGCTCAGAAAGCGACCTTTTGTAAAATGGTGTAAATCCGTTCAGTGGTTGCTGAGAAATAAGAAAAATAAAAGTTTCGATATCTGGGAGGAGCCTAAGTCCCGTGCACGAGCTTCACTGTGATTGGCTGCGAACACTCCAAACCAGGAAGTGTTGGCAGCCATCTTGTGGCTCGGTAGAAGCGAGTCACTAGAAAACAGAGAAACAAAGGTATAAAACAAGAGAAGGGGGCAGGGTAGAAACACCATGACCTCCTAGGCCTGCTCAGGGGGTCCCAGAAGGACCCCAGGGCCAAAAAGCATTTTTTATAAAAAATAAAATCGGCGCAATTCGCGCTGGGGTCGCGGGTTCCCGCGTTTTATTTTAATGAGGTCCCCGGGTGGGCTAGGTCCCGCGGGCATTTTTTAAAAAATAATAGCTGGGGGTCGCTGGGGCTGTGGGGGCCCGCTGGGGTCCCCGCAGCCCCGGGCTTCACTCATGTTGGGAGGGGGTTGCGCTGCCCTCTCCTGGAGCCCTCCATGTGCTTATAACTTTGGCGTCGTTTGACGAATCTTTACGAAATTTTCAAAAAGTTTCTCTATTTTGATCAGCTCCTATCTTGAAAGTTTGGGGGTGTTTGGTCAAGGGGGCTGAGAAAAAGGGGAGTCCCAAAATGTGTTTTCTCAATGCATTTTCCATAGGAAACTTTAGACAAGGCTACAGGTCAAACTGCTGAACGGAATTACGCCAAATTTGTGAGGGAGAAAGGTTGTGGTCGAGAAAGCGCGCTTTGTTGAAATGGGGTAAATCCGTTCAGTAGTTTTTGAGAAATATCAAATTTTACAGATATCGATATTTGAGAATTCTGACATCTGATTGGCTGAGGGTTAAGAGCACGAGCTCGCGGCTCATTGGCTGTGAACGGTTGAAACTAGGAAGTGTTCGCAACCATTTTGTGACTTAGTCCGTCAGCTCGCATCTCTCCGTGTAGAAGCCATCGGGTGTGTAGTTTTACCTCTGCGAGGCAACACTGGCATCTGTGTCTGTGTAAGATACTCCTTTCACGCTGCCTCTCGCCACATCACGAGGTCGCGGCTATGCCTTTAGAAGCCAGTCCGTTGGCTCGGAGCTCTGTGAGTCAGTCTGTCGGCACAACCCTCTACACAACCCAAACACCACTGCACTACCTAACTAAACACTAAACCACTACTGCCAGCACAACCCCCTGCACTACAGAAACACCCCTGCACTACCTTAAACCCTAAAACACTACCCCCAGCACGACCCCCTACACTACAGAAACACCACTGCACTACCCTAAACCCTAAAACATTACCCCAGCACGACCCCCTACACTACCCAAACACCACTGCACTACGTAACTAAACACTAAACCACTACTGCCAGCATGACCCCCTACACTACAGAAACGCCACTGCACTACCTTAAACCCTAAAACACTACCCCCAGCACGACCCCCTAAACTACAGAAACACCACCGCACTACCCTAAACCGTAAAACGCTACCCCCAGCACGACCCTCTACACTACCCAAACACCACTGCACTACCCTAAACCCTAAAACACTACTCACAGCAGGACCCCCTACACTACCTAAAGACCACTGCCCTACCCTAAACCCTAAATGGACCCCCAGCACCACCCTCTACACTACACAAACACCACTGCACTACCGTAAACCCTAAAACACTACCCACAGCAGGACCCCCTACACAACACAAACACCACTGCACTACCCTAATCTATAAAACACTACCAGTCCATTGGCTCACAGCTCTGCGTTTGCGAGCCGACAGCCCGTAGCTCTCTCTGTGGGAGCCGAGCCCACGGGCCGTAGCTCTCCCTTTGCGAGGCTGCCCGGCAGCCCGCAGGTCTCCCTGTGCTAGCCGGATCGCAGTTGTCAGTCTGCGAACCGATATTGGGAATATAAGGCAGCTCTAAAAAGAGCCTTTGTGTTTATTAGTTGGAGCTACATATAAGTGCGGATGCACAGCTTCAGGTTATTCAGAAAAACTTGATTTCCCTGATCTGTGAAGTGTACTCCATCACTTCTGTAGATATCAGCCATATCATAACGTATGTTGTTGTTGTAGATCGACCCCATTCTATGGTCTCTGAGGTATGCAGACACAGCTTTGTTGACATTCTTCCTAGATTTTTCAATCTGAGGACAAAATTTGTTTGACCATTTCCACTTCTGTCTTTGGCATATATTGGAATATACAAAGACAGTTTGAGGCAAAAGCAACATCAATTGTCTAAAGGTGTCCTTCATTAGCATTTCCAAACCTACCCCAGTCAATGTGCCTAGGTCATTTCCACCACAGTGCACAATCATGAGGTTAGGGAGTTGGAGATGCAAACAGGTTTTAACCAAAGGGAGTAACTGGTGCCACTTCAATCCTCTCTGTCCAAACCATTTAATGTCCACATTTTGTAAACCTAGGTATAAGTCAATACGTCTCTGTTCTGCATACCTCTTGCACCAGAAAACATAGCTATGTCCTACGATCCACACTAGCATTTTGATAGTGTAGCTGGAAGATATGGATAGATGTCTCTAGCTCATGCAGTCCGTTCGTAGAATAAGAGATATGTTTAAAGATGGGGAACTACTTTTTTTTCTCATACAAAACGATAACTGATTGGAGATGAAAAACATTGTTTAGTAAAAAGTAGGGTGCCTATTAGTTTGTCGAAAAGCATCTTTGTCATTGGTTAATTAAAAGCAGTTTCAACGTAGAGTTCATATGATAGGATCAAATTTGCTCAGTTCAACCACACCTGCTACTTGCATTTGGAAGGCACTGTTTGAACTTAAAACAATGGTGAACTTTTAACCTGCACGTGCCCTTAAATGTTCGAGAAAATGTTGCAAAAAAATATCGTTAGGTTTGAAAAAATGATGAACTTTTAACCTGCGCGTGTCGTAGAATGTTCTAGAACGTTTGTTGATAGAATACGTTGAACTTCTCACCTGTATGTGTTCTTACATTTTTTAAAAACTGTTTATATGGAAAATTCAAAAATAACCAATAGAGAGAAGTTTTGCAATTTGAAAAAATCAAGGAACTATTCTGATTTGTCCTTTACATATATTTATGTGTGGAGCAACAGGGAAATTGTGCCATTACTGGTTCCATTCTTGATGAGAGCGGTGCATTACATGTACTGTGTGACAAAGAAAGAATTGCATGCGTTTGTGACATTTGGAATCTGCATACCAACTACGAACGTAAGTTAAATTATGCTTAGTGTGGAAATAGTGGGGAAGGGGTAAGAGTAGAAAATTCATGTGTTATTAACTTAACAGAGATGGAACAAAACCAGAAATGTTATGTGGACAATTTGTGGTCTCATTTTTTATACTGAGAGGTAGATTTCAATATCAATCAAGACTGGTGTGTTACTGGGAGGCTTTGGATTTTGGTGTTGTTATGAAATGTAAGTTGTTGGGGAGCGTTTCTTCAGAAGACATTATTTATAAATATGTGAGAGATAAAAAATAAATGAAAATGTTCTGTGTATATTTTCTGTATGATTTTGTTCAGAGTGCTAAAGTAAATGTGATTATTAGTGAAGGTAATTGTGAGAGTGTGTTTGTGTGGTGAATATACGCAGGCTTTTAAGTGGTCCGGGTTTTGTCGGTACTGAACTCCGCCACCCGTTTAAGACAGTTGCCAAATTTTTCATTCCACTTAAAGCTGTTAATATACGTATAGTAAAGGAACGATACATAAAAAGTTTGGGAATTACACCTTTATTTACTCTGTGCAGCTCCCACCACCATTTTGTGCCCCCAGCGGTACTGTTTATAAAAATAATCTAATACAGCTCTTTGTATTATAAAAATAGCACTTCTAAGTTTATTGCCATATTGGTAGGGTTTGTACTATATAGAGAATGGCGCAATCAGTTTCATTGGTATAAAACTGCACTGTGTTATGTTGGAAATATTACATATGCACAGGTTGTGATGTTATATTTTATACTGTGAGGTACATTTGAATATAAGTGAAGACAGGTGTTATACTGCGAACCCGTTGAAAATGTGTACAGATTACATGGAGAGTAAATGGACAAAGTAAACGTACATGCTGCTTTCTGTATGTATGCATGGTTAGAATCTTTTGATGATGCTTTAAGATATAATCTAAATAGTGTTTGTGGTTTACAATTGGGTATACTGCACCGTGTTAGTAGTTAGTGACTAGATGCTGGTAAAGGGATTATTTATTGCTCGTTCTTACGAAATAAAGGTGGAGAGCGGCATTTCTTTACAAGAGATATTTCATAAATGTGTGAGATATAAAAGAAAAAAAATGTTTTAGTAAATTTTCTGCCCGATTTTTTCATACTAGTAAAGTAACTGTTATTATAAGTGATGACAATTGTTAGGTTGTGTCTCTGTGCTGAATATACGCAGGCCTTTAAGTGGGCCGGATTTTACCTGTGCTGAACACTGCTACCGCTTTTAGACACCCGCCATTTTTTTTATCCCATTGAAAGCCCTGAATATACATATATTAAAGTAATGGTATAATTAAAGTTTAGGAATTACACCTCCGTTTACTCTCCTCATCTCATATTCTTTATTTTGTGCACCCAACAGTAGTGTTTATAAAAATAAAGTAATAGAGCATTATCTAGTATAAAAATAGCACTTATACTTTTATTGGCATGTTCGTGGAATCTGTAGTGTATAGATAAGGTGGTTATCAGTTTCAATGGTACAAAACGGACGTGACATATGTTTGAAAGATTACATGGTTTTAGGAATAAGCTCTCGCTCTGCGAGTCCTCGGGCCCGCAGTTGTATCTCTGCAAGCCAACACTGGAAATATACCGCAGTTGTCCCTGTACGAGATACCCCTTCATGCTCCCTCTCTTCACATCATTGTCCCGCACCTATGAGTTGCAAGCCGACGGCCCGCACCTTTCCCTATAGCAGTTGGCCAGCAGCTGTTCCTGTGCGAGGCGGCCCGCAGCTCTTCCTCTTCGAGCCAGTTAGTTGGCTCGGAACTCTTCCTCTATGAGCCAGCCTGCCGGCCCGCAGCTCTCCCTCTGCAAACCATTGTTCGGCTCGCAGCTCTTCCTCTGGGAGCCAAGCCGCAGTTGTACCTCTGCAAGTCAACACTGGAAATATACCGCAGCCTCTCTCTCTGCGAGATACCCCCTTCACGATCCATTTCTCCACATCACCGTCCCGCAGCTATCCCTTTGCAAGCCGACGGCCCACACCTCTCCCTATACCAGTTCGCCCGCAGCTGTTCCTCTGCGAGCCGGCTCGTAGCTCTTCCTCTGTGAGCCGACGGGCCGCAGCTCTCCCTGTACGAGTCAGCCAGTCGGCTTGCAGCTTTTCCTCTACGAGCCAGCCCGCCGGCTCGCAACTCTCCCTCTGCGAACCACCAGTCGGCTCGTAGTTCTTCGTCTGTGAACCGTCGAGCTCGCAGTTGTAGCTCTGCAAGCCAACACTGGAAATATACCGCAGGTCTCTCGCTACGAGATACCCCCTTCACGCTTCCTCTCCCCACATCACTGTCCCGCACCTATGATTTGCAAGCCGACGGCCTGCACCTTTCCCTATAGCAGTTGGCCCGCAGCTGTTCCTGTGCGAGCCGGCCCGCAGCTCTCCTTCTGTGAGCCCACGGGCTGCAGCTCTCCCTCTACGAGCCAGTCAGTCGGCTCGCAGGTCTTCCTCTATGAGCTAGTCCGCCATCTCGCAGCTCTCCCTGTGCAAACCATCGTTCGGCTCACAGCTCTTCGTCTGCGAGCCAGTCGGGCCCGCAGTTGTACCTCTGCAAGCCAACACTGGAAATATACCGCAGTTCTCTCTGCAAGATATCCCCTTGATGCTCCCTCTTCCGACATTACCGGTCGTAGCTATCTTTTTGCAAGGCGACGGCCCGTACTTTTCACTATAGTATTTGACCCGCAGCTGTTCCTCTGCTAGCCGGCCCGCAGCTCTCCCTCTGCGTGCCATGTAGTTTAGCAATCCTGCTGTCAGTGTCATGCACTTCTCCAATCATCCATCCAGCACTATCTACTTACCCTATCACTCTGCCAATACCTAAGTATTTATAAATTCACCATGCACTCTGTTTACAGCACTGTAATCATTCTAGTTAGTAGTTATGTACTTATGGAATGGCCTAGCCACTAAGACAAGTACAGCTATAATATTCTGTGCAGTATCTATGCACACCTCTAACCATGTACATACTATTGGTACACTCCTATAAATACCCAGTTAGAAGCCATGCAGTCTAGGAATCATGTTGTCAGTCCCATGCAGTTTTCTAATCACCCATCCAGCACTATCTACTTATCCTATCAGTCCAGCAATACCTAAGCACTTATAAATTCACCATCACTCTGTTTGCATCACTGTAATTATTCTAGTTAGTAGTTATGTACTTTTGAAATTGGCTAGCTAGTAAGAGAAGTACAGTTACAATATTCTGTGCACTATCTATGCACTCCTCTAACCAGCTACATACTATTGGTACACTGCTATAGATACCCAGTTAATACCTATGCAGTCTAGGAATCCTGCTGTCAGTCCCATGCACTTTTCTAATCACCCATCCAGCATTATCTACTTATCCTATCACTCCACTAAAACCTAAGTACTTATAATTTCAACATACACTCAGTTTACAGAACTGTAATCATTCCAGTTAGTAGTCATGTAGTTATGGAATGGCCTAGCCACTAACACTACTATAGATACAATATTCTGTGCACTATGCATGCAGACCTCTAACCAGGTACATACTATTGATACAGTCTTCTAAATACCCAGTTAGTACCTATGCAGTGTAGGAATCCTCCTGTCAGTCCCATGCACTTCTCCAATCACCCATCCAGCACTATCTACTTATCCTATCACTCCGCCAATACCTAAGCACTTATAAATGCACTCAGGCACTCTCCTTGTAGTATTGTAATCTTTTAGTCACTACCCATGTATTCATGGAATGATACAGGTTGTAACCATGCAGTTCCACAATTAGATGTGTACTACTAATGCTGTGCTCTAGTATCTTTCACACTACTCATACACTACTACAATTATGCAGGTAGCACTGTTCCATTGCTGAAATCATTGATGTAGTTTTTTTGTATGTATTTTTATAGTTATACATGTGAATATTTATATATAATTATTTTAATTATATTAAATTGTTTTCAAAACTTTTCTTATTTTACAGATAGTTTGCATACTTATTAAGAAAGAGTTACAATGACAAGAAAAGAGCAAAGAAAAAGACAACAACGAAAAGAGGTTTATTTTTTTTTAAAAAAGGAAAAGAGGAATTAGATCAACTACAACATGGATCTTTAAAGAAAAAGTGTTCTGGTAAGAGAACTAAAGATTTTTTTTTAAAACTTGTAAAAACAGTTTCCAATTTTAAAAATAAAGAACAGACAGATACAACAAGAACAGTGAAACAAAAGGAAAAGAAAAATTTACAAAAAAGTGGAAAATTGGATTATCGGAAAAAGAATTATGTTGGAAGCAGGAAGAAACAATTTTCAGAAATTCGAAAAAGAATCTATAGAAGTAGAGTACTCCAAAATTTACTAAAAAATGTAAAATATATAAAAGGAGATCAGCATTTTACAGACAAAAAAAGGAGATTCTAAGTGTAATTGAAAAAGCCTTTGAATTGAAAAGAAAATTGTTTATCTTAATTATAAAAAGATTGAAGACTTTAAATACAATAATGCAGCGTATGAAGGACAAATGTAAAAGAAAAAGAATTGTAAATAGAACTCATTTTTGTAAAATATTTTCCGGGGAATGGAAGCATACTTCTAGTACGGAACCTTTTTTTTAATGAAGAAAGTTATTTTCAACAAAATAGATTACTGCATGCAGTTGATACCTGTGGTCATTGTCATGAAGTGAAAAATGGCTCTCCAATTGAAAAAGAAAAGATGGTTCCTAGAAATGTGGAAGAAGTAATAGCTGAGGAAGTTCAAGGGAGACGTACCCAGGCTCCAGTGTTTACATGGGATTGTAGTAGTATTTGTAGTATACGTCAACAATCTATTGATATTTTATTAAAGTTCTTAAGAGAATATGGAAGAAAAACTGTGAAACAGAAGATTAAGATATTACAAGGACTGGATCCTTGCAAAGTGAGAAAAAATACAGGGTTGCAAGGTCATTCTCTGGCTTGTCTTTCTAGGAAAGTGTGTCAAAGTCGTTTTCATCATTTAAGAATGTTAACAGTACATCATTCCGAAATGCGGAAGTTAGTTAGAAGATTATACTACGTGAAAAGTCCTGCATTATGTCTAAATGAAATTAATACAGCTCTTTTGCATGGTTCAGTGTTGGATGTAAAAAGAAAATTGTGATGATATAGAGTTACGTTTCTTTGCTGGTCAAGAGGAGTGTAGCGAAACTGAGAGTTTGATAAGTGTAGGTGTTGAAGAAGAGATGGAAGATAGTACTGATGTGAAGTTTGAAAAAGAAATAACAAAGTTTAAAGTAGTTTCTGGTGAAAATCCAAACTATGTTTGTATTTGTTGTCGATGTACTCATTAAAAAATTCAAACTAGGAATGTAGATGTGTTTTTAAAAAGTGAAAAGGAAAACAATGATAAATGAAAAGAATTTGCTGCTTATCTGTTTGTGGAAGGTCGTTTTGAGTTAGGTACTGTGCAATGTATTTGTAAATATTGTTATAATAAATTAGAAGAAAACAAAATGCCAGCTAGAGCTGTCCATAATGACTTAGAATTAGTAGCTATACCTCCTGAACTTAAAGATTTAAATACATATGAGGCCATCCTTATACAATCTGTGCACCCTTTTCAGGCTATAATTCGTATGGAGCCTAAAACAGGTAAGCTGCCTCCAACAGATCTACAAAGAGGTTTAAAAGGAAGAGTTGTGTATTTACCTTTAGATTTTAAGAAAAATGTTGAAACTGTTGGTGTCGAAAGAGAGGATACTGAACCTGTAGTCATTCTTGCTAATGGTGTACCCACAAAGAGTCGGAAAATACGGCAAGAGTTAGTAGATGTCACGAAAGTCCATAAGGCTACATTATATCTGGTGCAAAACAATATTTACTATAAAAATGTAAATGTAGAGGAAGAAGAAATGAGTTTAGAAGATGAAAGACACATTTCAAGTGGACAAATAGAAAAAGTGGAGAATTCAAGAAAAGAAGAAATTTATGAACATTATACTATACACCCTCTACATTCAAAAGAACTGATAGGAGATACTATTGAATTGTTCCAGATGAAAAAAGCAAAAGGAAGTCCCATGAGTGTGTGGGAAAAAAGTTTGGATGCTCGTTGTTTTCCACAGCTGTTCCCTACTGGAAAAGGTGGACGATATGATGAACGACCAGTTCAGATTCCAGCTTCAGAATATCGTACTTTACGACTGTACTCAGAAGAACCAAGATTTCGTCAGTGTATTCCATATTTATTTCATCTTTTATTTGAGAGTGATCTGTCTGCACTTTCATATGCAGTCAACCATATATTGAAAACTGGAACGCATCTTTCACATCTTTCTGCAAGGGAATTTATGGACAAAGTTGAAAAAAGAGACGAACATTTAGAATCACAGTTAATTAATTTGATGGCATGTCAACGTGGCACTAATGAATATTGGTATCGACGTCATGGGGAATTAAAATGTATGTTAAGAAATTTAGGAACCCCTACATGGTTTGTTACACTTAGTTGTGCTGAGTACGCATGGGATGATTTACTGGATTTTCTACGAGAAGCAAATTCAAATATAGAAAATATTGAATTGAAGACACCTGGAGAACTGTGTTCCCTAGATCCTGTAAATGTCTGCAGATATTTTAATCATAGATTTGAAGCTATGATGTCTTTCATCTGTAATAAAAAAAATCCACCTATTGGCAAAGTTATTGATTTTTTTGGGAGAAAAGAATACCAAGCTAGAGGTGCTCCTCATATACATATGCTTTTATGGATCAAGGATGCACCCAAATTTGGAACTGATTTGGATGAGACTGTTTTATCTTTTATTGAAGAGTATGTTACCTGTGCGATTCCGAAAACAGGAGGAGAAAATATCTTAAGACAGCAAGTTTTACGGTTTCAGAGTCATCGATGTGGAAAATATTGCAGACGGAAATATAAGTCAAAGGATAAGTTTTACACAAAATGTCGATTTGGCTTTCCACGTCCAGTAATTTCCAAAGGAAGAGTGAACAGTTTTATGTCAGCAGTGAGGCATACTATCACTCGGAAATCACCCAAAAATACTTATAATATAAAAAGAACAGAAGAATCGAAGTACATTAATGATTACAATCCGGTGATTTTGAAGATGTGGAATGCAAATATGGACATACAATATGTTGCAGATAACTCAATTGCTGTTGCTCGCTATGTGACGTCATATATTACCAAGTCTGAGAAGACAGAATTGAAAGAAATGTGGGAGGAAATTTCACAGGAGAAGACACTTAGCAAAAAATTGTACAGCTTCAGCTTGAAGATGCTTTCACATCGAGAAATTGGATCCTACGAATGTTCGGATCGATTGACATCTGCAAGTTTATATTCAAAGTCAAGAGGAATCATCTGGATAAGTCTAGGCCTTGCTACAGTACGAAATCGAGTTTTGAAATCTGTACAAGAAATTGAATACTTGGCACTGAATGAACCAGAAAGTACAGATATTCTGAAAACAAATATGTTGGATACGTACTATCCAAATAGAAGTCCATACCTAGAAAACATATGTCTATATGAAATTCTGCAACATTATAGTTTTAAAAAAAATGTTACGGAAAATATAAATGAAGGAAAATACGCTGTAATTGGATCTGAAGGATGTTTGGTAAAGCATGACAAAGGAAATTTGATTAATCACAGGAAATTAAGTTGTGATACTCCAGATAAAAGAGAGTTTTTCTATTTAGCTCTTCTGCAACTATTCAAACCTTGGCGGACTGAAATGGAATTACTTGGAGATTTTGACTGCTATGAAGATTCTTTCAATGCATGTAAAGATAGCATTGAATGTACAATTTTTCCAAATTATCTCCAAATGTTGAACGAAGAGATTAATCAAGAAAGAACTATTGCAGCTGAAATTGCTAGAGATAGTTCTCAAGATAGTCAGAGTTCTGCTCCACAAAGTCAAGATCCACTAGGAGAAGCCATACTTGAAAATGAAGCGGCAATAGCAATGAGTGAAGTGGAAACGGTGATGCAGCAAGCACAACAAGACAATATTGATTTGGAAAATTTGGAGGAACGTCTCAATACTGAACAGAAAGAAATATATCACCAAGTTACACAACAGATACAACATGGATTACTGCATGAAAAGAATGATTGCCAATGTACATCATTTAGACCTATTCTTATGTACATCAGTGGACAAGCTGGAACTGGGAAAAGTTTCTTGATTAAATGTTTGTCAAGTTATCTACAGAAAACAACGGATTCACATTTGTCTTGTGTTGTAACTGCTCCAACTGGGTTAGCAGCACACAACATTAAAGGGATTACATTACATTGTCTACTTATGTTACCAGTAGAACATGAAAATAAGTTGGAATACCACAAGCTATCTGGAGAAGCTTGTTTTGAAGTTTCAAGAGTACTGAAGAAAATGAAACTTCTAGTAATTGATGAAGTAAGCATGGTCTCAAACTTAATGCTTGCGTTTGTACATTTGAGGATGCAGCAGATTTTAAAAACAAATTACGATGTTTTATTTGGAGGAAAACATGTAATTGTATTTGGTGATCTACTACAACTCACACCTGTAAAAGGCCAACCAGTTTTTAAAACCCTTCTTCATGAAGACACTAAAAAATCTTTGGGAAGTATTGGAAATGTGAACATTTGGAGTTATTTTGAATATAAGGAACTTATCAAGAACATGCGACAAGCAAATGATGAAGATTATGGAAATATTCTTCAAAATATTAGAATTGGTGTCTTAACAAAGGATGGAAAAGATGCTTTAGAAAGTCGGCTACTAAGAAACTTGTTTCCAAAAGAAAATATTGCAGCTGAAACAATCTACCGAAGAATTGCAGAAAAGGAATCTATAATTTGCCTTATGCCAACACTGAAAGAATGCTCTACATTCAATGAAGAACTGTTGAAACTGGAGAATGAACCGATAATAAAAATGGTAGCTATTGATAAAATAGAACATGAAGGAGTAACTATTCTTTTGTCAGAGAAATTGCAGTTAAAATTAGACTCTTTGGAAAAATCAATATCTAAGACTGCTGGTTTGGAAAAGACCTTATATGTATCTGTAAACTGTCGGGTAATATTACGGCGTAATTTAAATGTTGAGAAAGGTTTAGTAAATGGAGCAATGGGGAAAGTTGTTGACTTTGTTAGCTATGCAAATAGAGATGGAATTGAATTTTTGAAGATTAAATTTGATCATATTGAGGAGGTGAAACAGATTGGACGCTGTTCTGTTCGTTTTTTGCTTGTAAAAGATTTGTATGTTCGTAGAAAACAGTTTCCTGTTTGTTTAGCATATGCAGTGACTATTCATAAATCTCAAGGTTTAAGTGTAGACAGTGCTTTGGTAAATATTGGAAGTTCTGTGTTTAAGGAGGGTATGGCATATGTTGCATTGTCTCGAGTAAGAACGTTATCCGGATTGTATTTGATTGATTTTGATGAAGAAAAGGTTAGTGCAGATATAAATTGTGTAAAAGAGTATAACAAGTTAAGAAGACTCTATGCTCCTAGTTTAGGTGAATATCCTATTTATGAAAAACGTTTAATACGTCCAAAACGAAAATATAATAAAGATTTTACTGAGGTTGCAAAGAAAAAAAGAATTGAAAAGAATGATGAGTCTGGAAAGAAAATAGAAGGGAACACAGTTGCTAATATTGTAGGATATCAGTTTGAAAATAGTTCAGGTATCAACTGCTATGCTAATGTAATCGTCAACGTTGTGTTTTTTTTAGAAAACCTACAGCATGCAATTATGGAAAATCGAGAAAAAAGATTTTGTTCTTTGTTACATTATATTTTTGAGAAGTTGAAAACTGATAAAACGAAAATCCATACTGCTTCTGATGTGCGGAATCTTCTGGATATATGTTCTGGATCTTCACAATTTACACAGAATGTACAGCAAGATGCTCAGGAATTTCTTATGTTTATGCTTGCAGTATTAGAAGATGAAGGTATACAAATTGAAAATCTGTTTGGACTACGTTACAGATGGGTTCATACATGTGACAGCTGTTCATTTTCATCTACCACTAAAATAGACACTGAACGATTCATATATTTGACAATGCCAGATTTGAAAACAGTGTCTTTCAACGATCTAGTGAAATCAGCTAATCAACATATGGAATGTACTCAGTGCAATCGGAAATGTTGTCAACATTATTTATACAAAGATGTGGACAATATATTATTTTAATGCTGCAACGTTGTAGAGCAGATGGAACAAAATTGGAAACCAAAATTAAAAATTTTGTGGCAGGTCAAGTTTCAATTTCAGGGAGAACTTTTAAAACAGTGGCTATTGTTTTCCACGATGGAACTACTTCAACATCTGGACACTATACTGTATATTTAAAATGCAATAAAGGATGGACACTATGTAATGATGCACATTTAGAGTATAAATTTCGGTTGCCTAATGAATTACCAAATTCATATTTAATATTTTTGATGCCAAAATTCTGAGAAGATATCAACATGAATTATTGAGTATATTTTGGATATTTCCACTACAAATGATTTTAGATACATCATTCACCCTATTGGAAGCATGTGAATATGATTTTAGAAATCTATCTTGGATATCCTGATTGCAAATGTTTTCAGAAACATCATTCGGCCTATTGGGAAGGTGTGTATATGAATGCAAAAGTTTATTTTGGATATACTTAATGGAAATATTTTCAAAACATCATTCGGCCAATTGGGAAGATGTTGGTAATTACGGATTCAATTATTGATTCTGTTCCTTCATATTGCGTTTGGAAAATTGTGTTGGAAAGAAGGTGGTCATATATGTGATTTTTGTATTATATACTATGTTACTAAGGATGTTCATTTGTGAAAATGTAAATACCAAGTTGTGTTTGTTGTAGATATTTTGAAGAGAAATATGTTTTTTTTTAACAATCTTATTGATTGTATTTTTTTGCCCGCTGTCATCTGATGATTAACATTGAAATCACTGTTTATGGTGAAATTCAATACAATCTGAACTCAGCAAAAAAAGGCAAATTGAATATGTGATGTAATTGTATACTTATGTTGTGTTGCAAAAACTATAAAATTATATGTAATAACAGAATTTTTTTCTTCTCTTTTACAGACCTTACTACTAAAGTTTAAAATATTTAAAATTTGCATTAAAAAAAAGAAGTGAATATGTATTACTATTAATTTGATATCTGCTTGAAAACAGGTAAGATTAATTCACCCAGGTACTACCCTTGCAGTCTATCAAAGACACTGTCACTCCCTATGCCCATCTCCAGTCACCCAGCGAGTACTATATACTAATGCAATCTGTCCACTAATACCCAAGCACTTATAAATACACTATGCACTCTCTTTACAGCACTATAATCATCCAGTTACTACTCACGTACTTATGGAATGGCCTAACTACTAATACAAGTACAGCTACAATATTCTGTACACTATCCATGCAGACCTCTAACCACCTATATTCTATTTATACACTCCTCTAAATACGCAGTTATTACCCATGCAGTCTAGGAATCCTCCTGTGAGTCCGCTGCACTTCTCCAATCACCCATCCAGCCAATATGTAAGCACTTATAAATTCACCATGCACTCTGTTTGCAGCACTATAATTATTCCAGTTACTAGTCATGTAGTTATGGAATGCACTAGCTACTTACACAAGTATCCGCTATTATTATTAATAGTAGCTTTCAGGGAGGATACAGTTAGAAAGTAGCATTTAAAAAACCTTTGAAATTCACTGAAAAAACCATAGGTTTCAGGGACGTTATAGTTAGAAATTAGCATTTAAAAAACCATTCAAATTCACTGAAAAAACCATAGGTTTCAGAGACGTTATAGTTACAAATTAGCATTCAAAAAACCATAGAAATTCACTGAAAAAACCATAGGTTTCAGGGACGTTATAGTTAGTTGGACATTTCACTCATACAAAACCATAGAAATTCCGCCGTTATAGTTAGTTGAGCTAACTATAACTCGCGCCCCCGCAATGCACTGCTGATGACGTCACATATTACATCATTCATGACATGGTCAGTGACATCACTGATGACATCACTGATGACATCTCAAATGACATCACTGATGACATCACTGATCACATCATCCACGTGAAAAATCTGATGCACCTCCTCACACCCTAATATAACCTTTGATACACCCACTGTAAAATACACACTACCATTTTAAAAACCATCGACACACCAATACCAGTTACTACGTACGCACGCACTGATTCCTAGGTCTACACACACATCCACTCATTCACCCATACAACCATTCATACATGTAGTCACTGATCAATACAACACTATCATATGCACTCATATACCTATACACACACTCACACACCACCACTCATCCTAGTCAGTCATGCACTCATCCTAGTCAGTCATGCAAAAAATCAATCACAGTTCCATTTACTCACCTACACAGTTATACACACACCACCTCATTTATTCATACAGATACTAACGCATACTTACTCTCTTATATAATCACTAATACAAGTATACACTTATCCATACAGCCACTCTCACAATCACTCACTCTCACGTATAGTTATTTTTATACACCAACTCTCACATACACTGCCTTTAACGTTTGTACTTAGTTGGACATCTACCACTAACACATCCATTCACTCATCAACACATGCATACACACACTCACTCACCCATACAACTGTTTCCACATGCACTGTTAAACTCATACACCCAGTGAATCAACCACTCAAACATCTATGCACAGAGTCACACACCCCCCACCCAACCACACACACACTCAGTCTCCCATACAAATACTCAGGCAACTAATCAAAACCCATATAGACACTCATGTAGCTACTGACCAACCGATGCAGCAGGTTATTCAACAACAAACAGACTCATACAGACATTCACACAGTTTAGTCACTAATCCATGTATTCAGTAAGAGACATTTAATCACTCACTTAAACAGTCAGTTACACACCTACTAAATACTCCATCCAGACACTTATACAACCACTCATTCTTCAATACAGCTTGGTATATATATAAAACATATTTAAACTTTACAGAAACACACAGTCACTAGATGATGTGATCAGTGATGTCATCAGTGAAGTCATTTGAGATGTCATCAGTGATGTCATCAGTGATGTCACTGACCATGTCATGAATGATGTAATATGTGACGTCATCAGCAGTGCATTGCGGGGGCGCGAGTTATAGTTAGCTCAACTAACTATAACGGCGGAATTTCTATGGTTTTGTATGAGTGAAATGTCCAACTAACTATAACGTCCCTGAAACCTATGGTTTTTTCAGTGAATATATATATATATATATATATATTACCTACTGGTAGGACCTCGTTTCTATTCAAAAAGCGTTTTTTCTTTTGCCAATATCTTTGGCGTCGTTTGACGAATCATCGCGAAATTTTCCAAACTAAAACTCAGGTCAGCTCCTGTCTTGAAAGTTTCAGGGTGATTCGTCAAGTGGGGGCCGAGAAAAAAGGGGGGTCCCAAAACGCGTTTTCTCCATGTTAATTTCCATAGCAATTTTTGGAACAGGCTACAGCCCGAACTGCTGAACGGAATTACACCAAATTTGGCAAAAGGTAGCTCTTGGTTCAGAAAGCGACCTTTTTTTTAAATGGTGTAAATCCGTTCAGTAGTTCCTGAGAAATTAAAAAAATTAAAATATCGATATCTGAGCACTGAGGAGGATTCGCGAATCCTCCTGAGCACGAGCTTAATTCTGATTGGCTGCCAACACTCCAAACCAGAAAGTGTTGGCAGCCATCTTGTGACTCGGTAACCGAGTCACAAGAAAAAGGAAAGAAAAAGTAAAAAATGAAGAAAAGGGGGCAGGGTAGAAACACCCTGACCCCCTAGGCCTGCTCAAGGGGTCCCTCGGACCCCCAGGCCCAAAAAAAGCATTTTTAAAAAAAATAATTCAGCCAGAGTCGCGCTGGGTGCGCGAATACAGAAGAAAGTTAAAAAAAAAAAATGAAGTGCGGTCTCCCGCACTTCGTTTTCTTAAAGCCCCCAGGTGGGCCAGGTCCCGGGGGCGTTATTTAATAATGGTGCGGGGGCCCCCTCCCCGGGGCAATCCTTATTCAAATGCGGGGGGCTCGCGACCCACCCGCAGCCCCGGGGACCGCAACCTCCCCGGGGCTTCATCATTAATACATTATTTAAAAAGCGTGGGGGGGTTCTTGCCCACCCCATGCAGCCCCAGCTGTATGGGGCTTACTGGAGGTAACAGGAGGGCTAGTCGGCCCCCAGGGACCCTCAGGAGGAAAGGGGGACTTTATCCCCCAACCAAGAGTGCGCCAGGAGGCGTGTTTGCAGAGTGGTGGAGAAAGGGGGCATGGCCTGTGTTCACCTCTCAGCAATCCCACTGTGTGGGGCTTACTGGAGGTACAAGGTAGGCTAGTTGGCCCCTAACCACCCCCAGCAGCGAAGGGGACTTCAATCCCCATCCAAGAGCGTGCCAGGGAGCGCGTTTGCAGAGTGGTGGGCAAAGGGGGCGTGGCCTGCTATGAGAACTTAGCAATCCTGCTGTGTGGGACTTACTGGAGGTAATGGAGAAGTAGCTGGCCCCCAAGGATGTCCTTGGGGGCCAACTACCCCTCTTGTTACCTCCAGTAAGTCCCACACAGTGGGATTGCTAAGACGTCTTTGGAGGTCACGCCCCATTTCTCCTCCACTCTGCAAACGCGCCTCCTGGCAGACTACGGGATGGGGGATGAAGTCCACTTTACTCCTGAGGGACTCTGGGGGCTAAGAAGCCCTCCTGGTACCTCCTGTAAATCCTACGCAGCGTAATTCCTGAGCACTGGTCGGAGGCCCAGCACCCTTTCTCCACCACTCTGCAAACGCGACTACTAGTTAAAGAAGCATTTGCAATGTAATAGGTTTCGCAATTGTGAGAGTTAGAGCTATTGGCGTTGTAAATGTAAAAATGTTTTAATAATGCTTCTTGGAGTGGAGTGCTTGTAGGTTGTGTGTAGTGGAATTATGTGGTATGTTGTGCAGTGAAATTATGTGGATAGAAAGTATGTGGTATTTAGTGTGTAGGAATTATGTAGAGTGAGATTATGGGGCATATTATCAAGGATTTGCGATAATTATTGCAAAGCGCGCTTAGCGGTGTTTTTTTTATCGCCGGCTATCGCTGGATTTCATCGCGGAGATAACGCGTTAATATCAACGCTTATCTCCAAGGCGATAAAAAATCCAGAGATAGCGGCGAAACCCAGCAATAGCGTGAGAAATCCAGCGATAAATTCACTGCGCTAATGAAAAGCTTGCTAATAGGCAGGTGAGGACTTAACCTTACAATCCACCTCCCATTGACAAGATGGTTAAGTCAAGTTTTTATCAGGAGTTAAATTCCAGCGATAATCGCGGTTAGCGTGACTTTTTTATTACGCTCGCGGGCATTGATAATAGGGGAAGTTGTGTTTGCGACTGTTTGCAGTTGCTTTTAGTTGGGAACGCCTACTTTGCATGTCATTAGCGATAATTATCGCTGACATGAAAGCGGCAACAAAACGGCCGCTATCGCCATTAAGCTGTTGCTAACAGCTGTTAGCGACAGCTTGCTAATAGGGCGATAAAAATATCGCCGCTTTATCGGCAAAAAGTGCCGCTAAAGTGGCGATACTGCCCTTGATAATATGCCCCTATGTGTTATGGAGAGTAATTGTGTGGTATGATAGTCTGTGTTGTGGAGTTGTAACCTCAGGTTTAGTCTTCCTAGTCTCCATAGAAGCTAAACTATGACCTCAATGACACAAAAAAAAAAAGAAGGAACCACTGAGGAGCACTTCTGGACCTAGTCAGAGGTATGAGCAGGGCCACTGGAATTATGTGACTGTTTGGCTTCTCCGACTTTTGCAAAATTATACATTTACCGCATTTGCCAAATAATCCATCATCTGCTGCATAATCTGCAGATTTGAACAAAAAAAAACATTGTTTCTAGCTCAAACAGCTCAAACTTTACCAAAAATTAGCGACAAGTGTTACAGCATGGTGGAAGGTCCTTTGTAAACCTAGAATGGTCACCTGTTACTTATTGCTAAATGTGGGTATTAAATTGGTACTAACGGTGTGTGAGCCACTCTTGTTTCTTTCTGTGCCTCTCTTGCCTCTTTCTGCATTTCTGTTGCTTCTTTCTGCAACCCTCATGCCTCTTTCACACCAATCTTCCCTCTTTCTGCACCCCTCTTCCCTCTTTCTGCACCTCTCTTGTTTCTTTCGGTATCCCTCTTGCCTCCTTCTCCACGCCACTTCCCCCTTACTACATCTCTGTTGCTTCTTTATGCACTTCTCTTACTTGTTTCTGCACCTCTCTTACATCTTTCTGCACCTCTGTTGAGTCTTTCTGTACCTCTGTTGGTTCTTTCTGCACTTCTCTTGCTCTTTCTGCACCCTTCGTGCCCTTTCATCACCTCTGTTGCTTCTTTCTCCACTTCTCTTCCTTCTTTCTGCACCCCTCCTGCCTCTTTCTGTACCTCTTTTGCCTCTTTGTGCACCTCTTCTACCTTTTTCTGTATCGCTCTTGCTTCTTTTTGCACCTCTGTTGGTTCTTTTCTGCACTGCTCTTGCTTCTTTCTGCACCTCACTTGCCTCTTTCTGCACTTCTCTTGCTTCTTTCTACACCTCTGTTGCTTCTTTCAGCAATTCTCTTGCCCCTTTCTGCACTTCTCTTGCTTGTTTCTGCACCTCTGTTCCGTGTTTCTGCACCTCACTTGCTTTTTTCTGCACCCCTCTTGCCTCTTTCTGCACCCTCTTTCTGCACCTCCTCTTGCCTCTTTCTGCACCCCTGTTCCCTCTTTCTGCACCTTTACTGCCTGTTTCTGCACCTCTGTTGCCTCTTCCTGTACCTCTGTTGCTTTTTTTCTGCACTTTTCTTGCTCTTTTCTGCACCCTTCATGCCTCTTTCAGCACCTCTGTTGCTTCTTTCTGCACTTTTCTTCCTTCTTTCTGCACCTCACTTGCCTCTTTCTGTACTTCTATTGCTTCTTTGTACACCTCTGTTGCTTCTTTCAGCAATTTTCTTGCCTCTTTCTGCACTTCTCTTCCTTATTTCTGCACCCCTCCTGCCTCTTTCTGTACCTCTCTTACCTCTTTCTGCACCTCTCCTACCTCTTTCTGTACCCCTCTTGCCTCTTTTTGCACCTCTGTTGGTTCTTTCTGCACTGCTCTTGCTTCTTTCTGTACCTCACTTGCCTCTTTCTGCACTTCTCTTGGTTCTTTCTACACCTCTGTTGCTTCTTTCTGCACCACTCTTGCCTCTTTTTACACCTCTGTTGGTTTTTTCTGCACTGCTCTTGCTTCTTTCTGCACCTCACTTGCCTCTTTCTGTACTTCTATTGCTTCTTTGTACACCTCTGTTGCTTCTTTCAGCAATTCTCTTTGCCTCTTCCTGTACTTCTCTTCCTTCTTTCTGCACCCCTCCTGCCTCTTTCTGTACCTCTCTTGCCTCCTTGTGCACCTCTCCTACCTCTTTCTGTACCTCTCTTGCCTCTTTTTGCACCTCTGTTGGTTCATTCTGCACTGCTCTTGCTTCTTTCTGCACCTCACTTGCCTCTTTCTGCACTTCTCTTGGTTCTTTCTACACCTCTGTTGCTTCTTTCAGCAATTCTCTTGCCTCTTTCTGCATTTCTCTTGCTTGTTTCTGCACCTCTCTTGCATGTTTCTGCACCTCTGTGGCCTATTTCTGCACTTCACTTGCTTCTTACTACACCTCTCTTGCCTCTTTCTGCTCCTCTCTTGCCTCTTTGTGCATTTCTCTTGCCTGTTCCTGCACTTCCCTTGCCTCTTTCTGAACCTCTCTTGCCTCTTTCTGCACCTCTCTTGCCTCTTTCTGCACTTCTCTTGCTTCTTTCTGCATCCCTCTTGCCTCTTTCTGCTGTTCTCTTGCCATTTTCTGCATCTCTCTTGCCTCTTTCCACACCTCAGTTGGTTTTTCAGCAATTCTCTTGCCTCTTTCTGCACTTCTTTGCTTGTTTCTGCACCTTTCTTGCGTCTTTATGCACCTTCTGTTGCCTCTTTCTACACCTCACTTGCTTCTTTCTGCACCCCTCTTGCCTCTTTCTGCACCCCTCTTTTTCTCTTTCTGTACCTCTCTTGCCTCTTTCTGCATCCCTGTTCCCTTTTTCTGTACCTTTCCTGCCTGTTTCTGCACCTCTCTTGCCTCTTTCTGTACCTCTGTTGCTTTTTTCTGCACTTCTCTTGCTCTTTTCAGACCCTTTCGTGCCTCTTTCAGCACCTCTGTTGCTTCTTTCTGCACTTCTCTTCCTTATTCTGCACCACTCCTGCCTCTTTATGTACCTCTCTTGCCTCTTCGTGCATCTCTCCTACCTTTTTCTGCACCCCTCTTGCCTCTTTTTGCACCTCTGTTGCCTCTTTCTACACCTCACTTGCTTCTTTCTGCACCCCTCTTGCCTCTTTCTGCATCC